>CM029360.1:10504135-10551376 GCA_017140985.1 Hormaphis cornu | reverse complement strand
TTTTTTTTTTTAAACATACATTTATAATAATATCTTATGATTTTCACACTACTCACCGTAACAACTAGTATTGAGTTTTAATTTTATGAATTTATGCATTCATTTGATTCTTGTTTGTACAGCTCGTTTGCCGTTAGCTATAATAATAATGTCGGTGTATGTTATTTTATATTGCCGGTTTGTGACTAAAACGCACCGTATACTACTATCAGCTTTAGGCTTTATTCCGAAATTCATCTTTACGTGAATATTCGCGTTTGGTTCACAAATAAATGTGGCTGATACCGCGTTTTAAGTAGCTCGGAATGTGTTCACGTAGAAGTCGCAATCTATTTTCGCTCAGAAAATTCACGTTTGGTGGCTAACCAAATGAGTCTTCTCCGACACCGATAGGTACACTTTCGT
Source organism: Hormaphis cornu (assembly GCA_017140985.1). Taxonomy (NCBI): domain Eukaryota; kingdom Metazoa; phylum Arthropoda; class Insecta; order Hemiptera; family Hormaphididae; genus Hormaphis; species Hormaphis cornu. The sequence goes on along the minus strand of CM029360.1, from coordinate 10,550,971 downwards.
TAATTTACAAACGAATAGATAACTAGTGAGAAGTTTATTTTTTCTGTTGAAAAAAAAAAAACGTATCGATTTTAAAAAAATCTACCATTTTCAACCGCACGTGATTCTTATTTTAGGAGTTATTTTCAACTTTCCGAAGTGATTAAAAACGGGTGTAAAATTTATGAAGTTTTTTTACCGTTGTATACAGCGTGTGAACGCTAGTATTATTAGAAACAATAATTGAACGCACATACGGTAATATACGTTTTGTCGATTTAGTTTGAAACACGTTTTTAAATAATAAGTTTTACTGAACAAGAGGAGTCCTACGTTTATTCCCTCATCTACCGCATAATATACATTATGAATATTAATGGTTTATAATTAGACTTTGTTTGAGACGAAAACTGACTCAGACCTGAGTTCTAGACGGCCATATTTTGCAATGCTAATTTATTAAATTGCTGTTATTACATAGTCGTTTAATATAAGTATTAACGCGCAGAATGCCGATCAAATGACAAGACTAATCGTTTTATGATAAACAGTTTTTTTACTTGTGTGTGACTAATACACATGCGATTTACCGTTACTGAGAAGTAACAGAATTAAAAACAGAAGCCGTAAGGTCTCGTGGATACTTTGACGGAATAGAGACTACACTTTTGTTGGGTTCCGCTGGTTCGGAAGTTACTGTGGTTCAAACGTATCGTTTAATATCAGAAAGTAAAGATTTCCTTCGAAAAAACAATTCCGAGCGAGCTCGGTTATCTAGTATACGCTCTGGTAAGAACCATATATTTAACAAAAAGTTTACGTAGAAAATTATTAGAAAATTTATAAACGCAAAAACTTTTCTCGATCGTTTATAACGCATTAAATTAATTTAGTACAAAAAAGTATTGAATCGACATGGAATAATTTTTTGTATGGACAGTTTGATAGCCGTTCTGATATAGCGATTTCGTAGTTATCGAGGCACATAACTCAGAAAATAATCATAATACCATTCGAATAAGATAAAACATTTAAAATTCGCAAAATTGTATGGGGTGTTCAACGCGTATAACGACTGGAGCACACCTTTTACCCGAAAACGTCATTACGAAATTGAAATTTATCGCCGTAATATTCTCGACTTTATTTTTTTTGGATTTTCAGAGTACGAAAGTGAGCAAAAAAAAAATCTCCCGCCGTAGTACAATCGGCTTTCAGAAAAGTTACCGACTTGGAAAATCGGAGCGTTCCTTCTATACGAAAGTCGTTTACGGAAAAAAACATTTTTTTTTGAACATTCCTGCGCTCAGAATCTAAAAAAATTTAATACCACAGCGCCGTTACTAAAATAATTAATAATATATTAGCGTTTACACGGCGATAAGACGTATATTTTTCGAGAGGTTTTTTTTTTTTTAAAACGTAATTTTCCGCTCGCATCCTGGATACAATAAAACCGCGTCCCACCGCAACAATAAAATAAATTTCCGACGGGCGCGCGGTGACGTAAAAACAAACAAAGCCGTCCCACGGGTCCGGCTCATGTACTCTCCGGATCTAAAACGAAATCGTGTAGCATCGCGTCGAACGTTATTTTCGTTTCTTTATTTTTCCTTTTCTATTTTTTTAGCCTTTGCGCGCGAACCGCAATAGAAAATATAATATAAATATCGTACGATGTCGTCGCGAGATCGCGGCGGCGGTAAGACGAACAGTTCGACGAGCCTGCAGGAAGAAGTGGACGACGGTGGCAAAGCGCGAGCGTTACACGCGTCCGCGGCGAAATGGCACTCGGCGCCGGCCGCGGAGGTGGACGCGCGCGCGACGGACACCGAAACGGCGGCGGCGGCGGCGGCGGCCGGTGGCGGCGTATGGAAACCGCTGCAGAGACAGAGGGTGGTGACCGCGGCGTCCACGCAGGAAGACGACGACGGCGACGGCGACGGCGACGACGACGACGACGGCGATGAGAAGACGTGCACGACGGCCGCCGCATCGCTGGTGGTCGAGCGGACGAGGAAACGTTCCGCGCGGACGGTGGTCCGCCGCGGCTACAGTTGCCAAGAGCCGAGCCGCCGGCCGGCGGCGTCCGCGCCGACGGCTACGGCGTCCGCGGCGGCGTCGGAGAACCGCAGGAGGTGGCTGTCCGCGGACGCCGGGCCGACCGCGACCGCCGGCAGCCGGTCCATGGAGTGTCTGCCGTCACCGCGGCCGCCGTCGTCGTCGTCCGCGTCCACGTCGCCGTCGCACCACCGCACCAGCTTCATCATGGCCGCGGCGGATGACCGGAAGTCGCTGGACAGCGGTCTGGACGACGTGGCCGCCGCCGCGGCCGCCGCGGCCGATATGGCCGACCGCCGTCGCGGCATGTTCGCGTCCGGCCGCACGTCCGCGCCGACGCACCTTTCGCTGGCGCTCCCGTCCTGCGACCGCCGCCTGACCATCGTGTCGCCGCACACGCACGTCGCGCCGTCCGCTGTCCAGTGCTGTTCCGTGGACGCCGCGTGGCATTTTACCGCGTCGTCGTCGTCGTCGTCCTCGTCCGTCGTCGCCGCCGCCGCGACCAGGACGCGCAAAAAGCTCCGGCCCGGCGTGGTGTTGCCCCGTCTCGTGCTGCCCGGATCGTCTGATCTGGACATATTTTCGCAGTAAGCTAATCAGAATCGTTTTTTTTTTTAAACAATATTTGGCCTGTGTGTGATCTTACAGCTCGAAAAGATTATATCGCGATCGTACTGTTAAATAGTAAACCGTCGAAATTTTGTTGTCGTTTACGAGCGTTTCGCGAACGATTTTAATGCGTCGAGAGAGTGCGGTCTAGTGGCCGAGATAAAAGGACAGTTTGGAACGGTGTATGGATCGCGTGATGAGAGACGGACGGTGTTGAGAAGGACGAGACGATAATGTTTGGACGTGTGCGAAATGCGGGGACAGTGGCGACGAGTCGCGATGGAAGATTACCGTCAAAAAGAAAACGAGAGAAGTTATTGTCGAGTAATTTCTGCTGACTATGGTCGAAACAACCGCGAGATACTGGAAGTATTGAGGTTTTATAGTTATTACGATAGTCATTTCGGGGCGAAGACTCAGGCAAAAACACGGCTTAGAGGTGTCACGACGAGGAGGAAATCCGAGTGAATAACTTTTAAAGAGAAACAGGATGCGTAAGTATAGTTCGGTCGAAGTAAGCCACTTTACGAAGTATTTCAACACATCTGCTAGGGGGTGAATTCAACGCTAAAAACAAGTTTTTTTCACGAATCGCGGTCGAAGCGTGAACTTAGGCCGGCGTTATTTTCTGTTTTTTCGGAAATTTTCGGTGTTTACCGATTCGGCCGTACTTATACAACCAGTGTTTTGGTGTTCGGTGAATCCCGGTTTTTCGGTGTTTTCCGCGATATTTTACCGAATAATAACGTATCGTGTCACGTCACGGTAATTACCGAAAAAGCCGTTACCGGTAACAAGTAAATAACGAATACCCTAGCGTGGAAATCACTATATAGGAATGTGTGTTTTCAATTTCCTAACTTTTTTTTTTTTTTTGTCACAACACGTATAATATTTTAAGTTTTTCCGCCTTTCGTTTGTAAAAATATATATCAAACTACCTTTGATCGTTCGAGGTTTCACAATTTCGTTTAATTAAGATTTACCGTATTAGCGATGACTAAAATTCGGACATTCGCCGAACGCATTTGATATGACTAACGATACTATTTTATAACGCTCCGTCGTGCACCGTTCTAAATGCACGGTTCTAAATCACCTAACTCGAACAGTTTGGCAACGAATTATTGGTGACGTTGTTTGACGTTTAAAAAAAGGCTTCATTTTGTTTGGAAGTCTACTATAATAGTGTGAACTCTCGTATCACTAGAACAATATTTATTTTATTTTATAATTATTTTTTTCTATAGTGGAATTAATCCACTGATAGAACACTGCAGTTTATGTATCATTTAAGAATTTATACAGTTTTCAAATGGTAAACAGTTTTCGGTTAGATTTAATTATCTGTTTAAAAAATGCCGTTTCTTAAAATAATATATTTCTCTTCTATTTAGTCATCCGATTTCGTAATTCATATTATATCCACAATCCATTGCGTAGAAAACTACTCGTTTTCCATCCGTTCATTATTATAGTATAGTAACTACAGCACAACACAATATAAATTACGTGAGTAATATAGATTAACTTAAACCTATGTTTGCCGAAGGGTTCGGAAGAAAAAAAATGATTTCTCCGTAATGTTCGTAGCGTCCTTTGTGTGAATTTTTTCATCCTTATGGCATGTCGATATTTTGTATTAAAAAAATCTACTCCCTACTCGGAATTTCATCTCCACGGTGTGAAAAGAAATGCTTTTTTTTGTCAGTAGTTTTCTTTTATCGTTTATCAATGTCGTCCGTGTATTCAAAGACGACTTTTGGTCTATAGAATATAAGTGAAATACACTCGTACTCGTGTAAGTTAAACTGCTACCTCTAAAATATCTATACGGATTATCATATTTGTTTAGTTGACGTTATTGTTTTTTTGTACAATCGAGCACTGAAGCTATACTACTTGGTTTTTAAATTCGGTTGTTTTTTGCAAACATTTTACCGAACAATAAAAAAACCGTCAAAAAAGTTTTGCAATGTTTTCTAGCGATCGATAGCAAAGCGACCTGAGACTACGACTGCGTCGTAATTTTGATGGTTTACATACATATTATGGTTTAAATATAATAGACACATTTTTAGCAAAAAAGTACAATTAGAACTATGAATTTTGAATTTGTCCGTGTATTTCATTTGCTGATTTTGCTCAGGATTATTTCCTCTTTGAGCTGCGATAATTTACTCTTGATTACAAATTTAATTTAGCGATAAATCCAAATTATTTAACTATCATAAATCCGCAGTTATAATAGTTACTTTTTCGTTATTCACCAGGTATGACTGTATAGTTGATATCTGCGGAGTTTTATTAAAAAAAAAAAAAAAAGGTAAAAATAAATTTTTATTTTTAAAACTCCCTTGTGGGATTTCGGATCGTTCTAGTCGCTGCGTCCCGCGGTTCGTTTTAAAATGTTCCTGGAAGTAACTGTTTTACGGAGTCGGTTTCTTCGTCGTATAAAACTTATGAAATTGAAATACCTAAGATACTATCTCTTTGTAAACTTTTTAATATGCTTTATCAGTAGGAATTTAATGTATGCATAATAATTAATGTAGGATTCAAAATTATTCTTATCCGAGTGATAATTACAAAATATTGAGTGTTTTTTTCTCTGTTTTTTTACAAATTTTCTTAAAATGTTTCGTCTGGTACGTGATTATAAATAATTATATATAAACTCGATATTATAAATAATTGTTTTCATATTTTAGTGTACGAATACTGTGGGCACAAAAAACACGTTTGTAAATAATTTCAGTTTTCCTAATATTATGTTTTGACAGAGTCGTTGATCACTTCTGGTGCTGGTGTTTAAGAAATGTTGTCAGTCGTAATAGAATATTCGTAAAAAACATAACGATAAAAAGTAATTCGTAAACTAGTATTTTGTTGTTGAACTATGAGTCAAAAAAAGTTATAATAAAAATTACAGGAATTTTATTGAGCCCTGTCGCATTACTATTATCAGTAAAACAATAGTTATTTTTCGAATAAACGTGAGTTATGCAGTCAACACGCATCAACAACTAAGCGTAGTAGCACATACAAGTTTTTATAATATAATCTAAAATCATAAAATATTTTAAGTTTTGTCGTACAATACATTTTTGAAACACACTTACTATCATGTTTTCAACAATATCTGTGAATTAGTGTAAAATTACTGTAGTACGAGCTATACAAGATGACAAACAACAGTTTGAGACAACGCACTGTGAGGAGTAATTATTATAGTACAAAACATATTAAATATCCAAAAAATATGTCGTTATCTATAACATTGTTATCCCCTTTGCAAATTTTGGGTTTCCATATTCTATCTAACAGCTTTTGTACTGTAAACTAAACGCTTTAATCGAAGCTATACAAAAAAAAGAGCGTGCAGTTGTATTTTTATAAGAGATTTAAAACCAATTATTCGACAAAACCATTTACAAGAAAAACACCAAAACATTCTGTTTTTGATCCATTTGACGCAAAAAAAAAAAAAAAATAATAATAATAATAAACATAGTATGCACGATTGCCTGGAAAAATGAAATTCTTTTTATAGTCGTGTTCATAAAATTGTTTTTATTTTCGGTTAAATAAACAAAAAATCCATCGCGTTACCGCGCGTAGTGTCGCCCACAATAATTTAAAATTGTTTCTTCGATGCTATTGTTAAAAATGAAAAAAACAAACAGTTTTAAGATCAATAGGATATGTATAGCTGACACTTTTATATATATAAAATATTTATAAATCAAAGGCTTTTTCGGATGAAAAAAAAATAACAAGTTTTGTTTTTTTATTTGGAAATATACGAGTAATTAACGTTTTTTAGTATTAAAAGCATAAGGTTTACGTATTTGAGAGGATAGACGATTTCCTGAAAAAAAAAAAAAATACAATTCGTAATAATTGTACAAAATAGAAATCATTTTATATTATTTCTGTAATTTTTTTTTTTTCATATTTAATATGGAAAATAAACATAATATTTTATCAAATTTTAAACAATTTCGGTTGTTTTATATTTTAAATAATATTTATTAATAACTAATACTTGTACTCGTATATAATTTTAATATTAATATAATATTCAATTTATTACAATATTTTATTATTATGCAATGCTGTGGATTTCAAATACAAGAACAATTTGATTAATATTTAGGTAGTATAATGAAGTTATCAACCTAAAACTGACATTTTTTTGTAACGTCCTGAACGTATTGAATAAATGTAGGAAACGGTTTACCTAAACAGTCATTTTTATAGGAATATCAATAATTTAGCAACAAGCCTGATTCAAATTTGTTTTATAATTTTTGTGATTTTGTTTTATTTTTCTATAAAGTTCATTTTTTTCTTGGTATTTTTGAAAATATAATTCCTACTGCGCTTTTATACTCACAAGCTAAACGATTTAAAACATTTGTAGAAAATATCTTCATTATCGTTTGAGTTTTTTATCATAATATTCATCTATTTCCGGTTAGTTACATTCAATAATTTCAAGTGATTTGATCAAATTGTAAAATATGAACAATTGGGTAAAAAACATACTTAAAACAACGACCATTTACTGTTTTTCTAAAAACTTTTTGGACCGTACCTTCGGATAAAACTTAAAAACTGATAAATTAAAAAAAAAAACTAGATGTATTAGTTAGTTCAGTTTTACCTTGAAACGTACACTTTGATGTTTTTTATTGCGTTAGTAAGCAACGATCAATCTTTGTTCACGGAACTTACGATTCTAAGTAAGTTTATAATTCCTCAGGGAGTCAAATGCTGAACAAATTAAAATCGTCCTATATATTTAATTTAAAAACAGTTGAAATAGTGTGAAATATTTACAACATTAGGTCTACGTTACCCTTTTTCAGTGCAATTCCGATGAGCATAGACTTTCTTTAGTAGTTAATCATAATTATTTTTAAACGAGTACAGTGTCCACTGTCCAATACTCTTTAACAAAAACATAGACGGTGCAATTTATAACGTCTTTCGACAAAATTAAACTGGTAGTTAATTCGTTGTAACATATTATGTTTGTTTTGTCTGGTCAACTGTAGATATTATCATTCAGAAAACGAAAACAAGAAACAGTTTGAAGTGAAATGGCCCTACATTAGGTTTCTGCTAATGTACACGTTTGGCTGGGTCTTAGACCGTGTTTTTCGCAATCTGTTATTCGATACTTTTTGATTAATTATGTTTAAATTGTTTAAAACATATATTTTTTTCTTATTTGCAGAACAAACAAAAACGAGCTGTAAAATAACTTTATAGAGTATAATTTTTTTTAAACGTTTCATTATTTTAAACCGTCGTATTGTTGTTGTTGTTGTTGTTTTTAACGTACTATTATATTTTTTCTCCTAATTGGTATGCCTTATAGCATGTTTTTTGCATAAAATAAAAGAATCAATTTTTTTAATAACATTTGTTGCTCTTTTTGCTGATGTGGTGTAATTTTCATTTAAATAACCGGTTACGGGATGAGCACACGACATCGTAGGTTGACTAACTTGGTGGTCCGATCAAAAGGCTCAATCAAAATTGAAGGTTTATGTCAGTGTTCCAACTGTTTCGTAAAAGGTTTTATTGGTGAATTTTTGTTTTTTAAATTTTTATTACCACACGCAAAGAACAGTTATACGTAATATTATATTATTTTGAATTTCAAATGCATTGTACCAAACCTTTGGTTTAATTTACAATAATAAATAATTATGAAAACAAATAAAAATTACCATTTTATGTTGTGAGTGTTCCGTTATGAGCATTTTGAATTTATTTGCGCATTTCTAAAAACGGAAGTTTAAAAATATTTGTTTAGTTTAAAGCTGTTTTCCATCACTATTCTTTATATTATTACTTTTATATTTTTAAAAATAATTTTAAAAACAATATTATGCAATCAAATATTAAATTATTCATGTTGAAACATGTAGCATTTGGTAATCATCATTTTGTTTAGCAGGAAGAACAAACTCATTATAATCTATAGGGGCTTATACATTTTTAATAAGATTTAATTTTTTTCGTTACAATATTTTTTTTTAAAATTTTTTAACCGAAACAATCGGAAAACACCACAATCCAGTACGTTTCATGATTAATATTAATTTTTTGACCGGTATTATTTTCACGAATCATCGTTGGAGTCGAAAAAAATGTCATTTTCATATTTGTAATGTACTTTTTGCGTTTAAATTTTCCGTTAAGTTACAAATTAACACGTCTTCAAGAATATACCGTTGCTGCTACGCTTAAAAACTAAAGTCGTTGTTTTTTTTTTTTTATTTAAACCACAATTTGATATTTCATAACAAACAAAAACCATTTGAATAAATAATCGTCGAGCTCACTCACTGCAGCTGTGTCATTAAACGACTACTCTAAAACGTATATTATAATATCGTGTAATTTTAATAATACGCCTTTATGGTTACAAACACAACATTGTCGTAAAAAACTGAAACGACATTTAATAAAACAACTACAACGATTTCGTAAAAATTATATTGTTTTGTTACATCGCATGTTTCTATTTCCTGTACTTTTGAGCTGGTCCCGTTTATTAAAGTAAATAAATATTACTATTACCTATTCAAAATAATCCTCATCGATTCGACCGGAAAATAATAATTTATTAGTAGTTATAGTTGTATAACTATGCTTATAACTTTTAAACTTGTGAATTATAACGAAATTTCAAGTTGTAATTTTATAATATCAACTAGAATTAGTCAAATACAATTCGATGATAGTATAGGAACTATTTGGATCACACTGTTAATATTGTATGTGAACATAAAAAAAAAAAAAAAACTGCAGAATTAACTATGTTCATGCGAAATAATACATATTTCAACTCACATCTATAACAGACCGTTATTTATAGTATAAATTGTACCGTAAATTGATTTTAAATCATTTTACACTGAATATAGGTCGCGTGTAGTATCAAATAAAATCAGAAAAACCAATTATATACAAAACATATTACATTCTGTTGCTGTTTAATTTAAATAAGTTGTTTGTTTTTCAATAAGATGTATGTATCATTCCATTTGATAACTTGCATTTAAACTTTAAATTGAATCGTTTAGGTTTTGAGTGGAGAGAGAAATGTGTGTTGGTTTTACAAAGGTTTTTCTTCTTTTTCTTAGTTTTTTCTATCATCAACCTTTTATAAAGTAGTAAAATGTTGCTCCGAACTGTATGATACCTTTAAAAGATAATATATAATTAGCCCAAGACAGTGATGCTTTATTTAAAATGTTTTTCTTTTAAATTTTAATCATTCAGTTGTGATAAAAAAAAAAAAAAATGTCAATTTTAATAATTGTTTTGAATGACTTTTACTTTTAATTCATTCCGCGGCTGGCCGTACTGATTTTTTTTTGCAATTATGAATAAACATCATGCATATTTATTTAATCACGATGAAAATAATACTTAGTCGAGTAGAATTTGCAGGAAAAAACATTTACATATTTTATTAAATAGTCAGATTCTTATACATGAATTTATTTTTTATATCACATTTGTCAACAGGTTTTGTTGCAAAATGTATATACAATCATGAAATTAATAAATCTGAACGATAAGTTTTTACAAATTTTTTTTGATTTATATTTTATGGTAAAAACATAAAAGTATGTCATATTGTTTGTTCGGCTAATGCCTGAGATGATTAATAATTGTTATGGGTTCATGGTGTTAATTATGTATGCATCATAATGCATTGTACTGATTTAATCAGTTTAATTAAACTCGGCGTTGTTGATTTAATGGACTTAAATCACTCCAAGATAAGGGGATGTGGCGTTTGTTTGAACGCGAATGTCACTAAATCGCAATTTGCAATAGATTTGTCATTTTCGAATGAAAGTGGAGTTTATGATAACGATATTTCGTTGGATTAAACATTTACGTTATTGGTTCGAATTTAAATTTAACTCGTGTTAGTTATTATTCGAAGTTTCGCGATGTGTTTGCGGTCACAAACTAATATAATACCAGTTTGTCTCGAACCCGTTTCGGTTTTTATTTTTATTCTTATGTATAGTACACTCTGCGTACTCAAAACTTTTTTAGCTAATGAAATTCACTACAGCTACTGACGATAGTTTCATTTTTTTTTTTTTACATTTTAAAAATTATAAATCTTACGTATTGTTTGATAAATAATAGTTTTCTAAATACGTATTGCAGATTATACACACACATTACTTGATTCGTCTAAACGTTCTGAATTTTTCAGAACCGTAGAATAGGTACGAGTTTTAATTTATCAAACTCAATAATACCGTGTCGTTATAATTGGTTAAAACGTGTGAAATGAATTTTCTTTTTTTTTCCAATCATCTATCGATTCACATCGGGTCGAGTTTTGTTTGTAAGAATTTTGTACGGTGTTTTGACTCCAAATCGTAAAGAATATTTCGATGGTCAATATATTATGATCGGTTACGATATCGATCGCGTTTGTAGTGTTTGGAGAGTAAAAAAAAAAAATATATCCTCGTCAATTTTCCTAATCTCTTCGTATCGCCGCACGGTCTTGTATCATACTGTCATTCCTGGCCCGTCAACAGCTTCCGAGCTCGCGATTTCTATCCGAAACAGTATTATCGTTTCTCAAGGACGTTTATGTAAAAAGTCGGGAAAAAAAAATTTAAAAAATGTCGCGAGTTGATGCGAGTGATTTATTTGTTCGCCCTCGAACCGTGTCGGATAAGAACGAGTAAGAATGTTGAACGTATTTCATCATACCCAGTTGTTTAGAGGCGTGCTTAAAAAAGGGTGATCTAGGGGCTCGTGCTTTCTCCGTAAACCGAATTTTTGTTTTTAGAGGTCTGTTTTTTTCACGCAACAATCAAATGGCTAGATTGCGAATCAATCTATTTTTGTTTTTCTCATCACAACACTTTAGTCCATAATTTATTTAAAACTAATGAAATCGTTTTGAAACAATAAATAAGTTATAGCAAAACCTTTGCGAATGAAATCTGAAAAAAAAAAAAATTCAGCTGGTACTCAATATTGAGATATACGTAGCTTAGAATCGTTTTTCGAGGGCGATGATTTATCATTGCTCCTATAAATTATTCTTATTCGTACGTATTTTACGTATAAACCATTCGAAATACCGATTCACTCATAGCAGTTACCTTCAACCTACTCAACTTCGAATATTGCACATTTTTTGTCGTGCCCCTCACATTAAACATTTCTAAACACGCCCTTGCAGGCATTTTATGGATCGCGGTTAAACATAAACTTAGTATCCTCACGATTTTTTTTTAAACACCAAAATCGTTTAATGTCGTCCGCGCCTTTGGGGACTGCAAAACCGCGGGCGGAATTTGTGGATTTTGTGCCAATATATATGTATGTCGTTCTCCGGTATACATTCAGTAATAACATCGTATGCGTTGACGAGTAAGGATAGAAGAACGGAAAGGGTTTTAGAGCGGAAAAATCAGTTTTCACACTTCAAAAAAACGACGAAAAAAAAAAAAATCGATTCAGAAAACTGATTTTAAAAGGCCCGTTTTAGCGTGCGTAGTCAACGCTCCTTTATACGTTCCGTTCGTCACGAGCAATAATAATTTTGCAAAAAAAAAAAAAACACATAACGATTTATGTAAAAATTTCCTCGTCACACATTTTACGCGATGAAAAACGATTTAAAGTTTTTCGAAAAATTCATTTAAATCATCGGTGTGGTTTTTTCTTTGAATTTTCATATTACATACGATATATAGGTGTACATTATCGTTCGAATCGGGGCATAAAATATTCTTATTTGTTCTTTGAAAACTTAAATATGCGCGTATCGATTTTGGTCGACGTGTATACATTGACATAAACGTTTCGAACGAGTGATTTTGCGCGTTAGAAGTAGTTTATCGCGATGAAAAAAAAAAAATGTTCAATATAGTATAATTTTTTGATCTTATGAAAAAGTAATTTGGTCATACCGTCGTGCACTAAAATCGTAGTAATTACTATACTGAAATAACGGTACAAATGGTTTGAAGTTCGCACACGTTATTTAATTTGTTATTCTGTATACGTGGACACGACTTTCGGAATATTTAATTTTTAAGTTTTGACCAGGACTAGACAACTGAGCTTTGTTCAGAATCGCGTTTTTTTCCTTTTTCCAAATTAATACGTCCTGCTGTCGGATGCAGTCGGTCTCGCGGTAAGTGTTGTACACCCTCGCGTGTTTCGGACGTTTCAAATTGGCGTCGCCTCATTTTTTCGCGGTCATTTTTGTTTTTTTCCCATTCGCGACTGCACACGATTCCGTGTAAAACGATTATTTCGGTATAACGGCTGTTTTTAGAACGAATAATTATTATTGCACGTATAGATTTCACGGGTCGAACGTAAACGCGTGTTTGTTCCCCGTTTGCGGTACTATAATAACCGTCTCGGTAGTATTATTATTATCAACGCCGAACACGCCACGTCGAAAGCGTTCGAAAACGCACGAGACCGCGGCGGGAAGTTCGATACCGAGTTTTCTTTAAAATTCGAACAAAAAAGCAACACGAGAAAAACGAACTGTAGAAAAGTCGTCGTATACATATCGTGCCGTATCGTCTCTTTTTTTCAACACAAAAGTATCCGATGAGAAATATATGAATATTATCGGACGACTGAAATAAGATGAAAACAGTTAATTTACCATCACCGCATTATGTATCGTTTATTAATTGAACCGTAATAATTATTGTAGGCATTTTCATCATTTTTCAAAGGAGCAAAAAAAAATTAGACTCGCCGAGTTTGCTCAAAATCGTAAACTCCACAAACGTTGCCAATATTCAATTACCAGTGATCCACCTAAAACTGTTGGCTACTCTAACAAGCACATTTTTTTTCCTTGGTTACATTTTAAATTGTATTTTATTATTCGTGTACTACAGCTGTATTATTAAGGTACGCACTTGAAACAAATATCTGCGTGTTGTAACAAGTAAAATTGTTTTCTGTTTCGGGTGAGTCATTCCGAATCGCGTAACCTAAAAGCATCTGGACAGGTAAAATGTATCAAACGAATGTCTTTCGGCGAACGGTTTTTGTTGTTTCGTGACGGACTGAAAATTGATTTTTAATCGACATTAATTAATTCGTTATAGCCTTTTTTTTTTGGCTATTATTCTTCCAACGTGGTCGATTTATTCAATTCATAACGGGTTATTGTTGTCGCATCGACGATTTGTCGCTCGTTTTGTTGAAAAATCGAATACGCTAAAAGCACCACTAATTACTGCGATTTGTTCGTACTATTCATCGGGAACGTCGGTGTGTAAATCGAACGTCGCTATTATCGAACTCGCGTCGACCGCGAAAACGTGTCGTACGACTGGACCACGCTTTTACTACCGTCTGCCGATAACAAAAAAAAAAATCAACGAGACGATTTTTAACCCCGTGTTTTCGCGGTTTCTTTTTCTGTTATAAGCTTCAAACAATACGTAAACGTTCTGTGTGTATTCGAAATCGAAATTAAAACGCGTACGAAGCAAAGTGTTAAAATCCGTTTGAAGGAAACGTCGGGTCGCATCGGTTCGTATTATTAATGCGATTAAACTAACGAGTCGCGCGGCCGTCGTAATTCAATAGCTGCTCGCGCAAAATAGTCACGTTTTCCACATTTTGACCCGGCACGTACGCCGCTCGCTGCGCATGCTAAATTACCTGTGTCGCAGACCAACTCCGTCGACTGGACTCACTCAGTCGGTCGCAATACGTTTTGCGATTTTTTAGATTAACGTTGTGTAAACGTTGTGCAAAATCTAAAATCCAGAAAACCGCGTTCGTCAAAACCAGCGGACCCGGGAACGACGAGATTCAAAAAATGTGACAGGAACCGATGACGACGAGACACAAGATATGGGGACATGCGACAGAACGCCTCACCGCAGGATACAATTCACACGGAAGACCGTAAACAGAATGCGATCAAGGAAAAACTAAAGAAAATATGCGCGGAAAGTGCAAGACGTTCATTGGATCGCTGCCCGATATTACCGGGGAGATCATCGTGGATTTTATTGAAAAACAATAGACAACGCGACTGAAATATCCGATTTCTGGGAGAAGAAGGAAATGTAAATGTCTACCACCACGGACACGCGAAGAAGAAGGCTATTATGGTTAAGATTACGTTTTGTTTTACAAAATCGATAAAAATACGCACTCGTGCACCTAGAAGTACGAATATTCAAAACGCACATCAATAAATCGCGGTAGGGCCACAATATATACACAGCTCACCCAACTTGTAAATGGCGTATACGCGATTGTATAAAAATCAACCAGCGAATACTAAAGTGATGTAAAATTACGGCAATTATGTTTTTGGAGACACTCTTTTCGACAATGCGGGATTTTAGATCAATTGTAATCAACAAATGATTTCTATGCACGCTTATTATATTTGACTTTCATTATTTTCTTTTTTTCGTGTACAAGATATTGTAGAAACGATTTAGGTTAAAATCGCGAGAAAAATTCGGCCACATTTTTCAATATTGGCGTGTTGGATAGAGTTGACGAAGTAACGACTTTTCGGTTAAGAGAAAATGGGAATTTTTGTTATTTTTAAGAGGCGCTGGATCTAATTAATGAGTAATTTTACAAACCAATCTTATGTCTTCCACCTTTCATGTGTCTTTTCGTCAGATAGTAAAAGGTAATTAGCGTGCGTGTAGTATTAATATGTTTTTTTCTCTACCGTCCGAACAGCGAAGTACGCTCACGGGGACATGTCAATAACGTTAAATTCAAAATATACATAGTAAAATAACAGTTGTTTTGCGGAAAAAATTCTCACGGTTCAAATATACTCAACAATATTTTTCAATCAGTTTTTTTTGAAACAATAATGACGTTTCATAGTGTTTTTATCATCGATTTTTTTTTCATGTAGTTCCCCAGTAAAATTACCGTGAAATCGACCGATTCACATGAATGAATTCGTGTAACTAAAATTTTAAAAAGTCACATAGTTGCGAGCTATAAATAGTTCGCTTCGACCGAATGAAAAAAATTTCGATTTAAATAAATTTAAAAATTAAGCGCTTGAGACTTTTTCCCGCAAAACGGTTTGTATTAATCGAAATCAATTTTCATGTTGAAAAATTGTAATTTATTTATAAATATATTAGGTGGTATAAATTTTAAAAGTGAATTTTATACAATTGTTTTGAGAATCAATAAATAATATTTTTAAGTTCATTTGAAAAGAACAATATATAACCCCTTGTCCAATAAATTGTTATTATTTTTTTTGTAAGAACACACGACCATTATTATTCTTGTAGAATTTTATTCATGTTCGACAGCTGCTCCATGTTTCAAAGGTTTACAAACTTTTTTACGATAAAACATACATCACATACTTCTATTAGCAATAAAACACTTGTATTACGCTTATTTTTAAATACATTCATAAAAAAATGAATCTATAAAAACATTTTTTTCACCCATAACATTTTTAGTAGTCAACCGCACTATTAATATATTTTCGATGTCGGTGTAATGACTGACCAACCAGCAGTTTAAAAGTATAAAATAAAATGTGAAAATTCAAACAATTTAGTTTGTATTGTTGATATTTAACATTAATTGTAAATAACATGTTTTATCCACAAAAGAATTTTCGTAAATTTTAAATATTGTGTTTAATAAAACATATAGCAGTATTCGTTTGTTTTAAGACTCGAAACTGTTACACAAGCTTCAAACTGTATTTTTCTATATTAAGTTAAACAAATGTTGATAATCACTTTTATTAATATGTTTTTGTTACTCTCATCCGTCGTATGTGTAAGAACACATCACTTGGAACTTTATTATTGTCTGTAAATTGTATTGTACAGTGTATTTAAATCAATAATAAAAAATGAAACATTTTTTTTGTGCTCCTTATTATCATAAAATTGTTTTAAATTCACAAGTCTTAAAACATTCATTAAGTTATAAAATTAATCGTTAAAATATCCGTATTTCAAAACATTTAGGTATGAATTTAAAAAAAAAAACAAACATTAAGAGTAGGCAATAATGTTTAATTTGAGTAGGCACGGATAGGTATTTTTTTAATTTTCTTTTTCATAAAGCAATACTTTCTTTGATAAAAATGAAAATTAGATACCTGAAACTTGTTCGATTCTTGAGGATGTTGGTCAATCTGTGTAAACAGTGCAAGTCAACATACATATGATTTATGCATATTATTATTTTTTCCTGTAGATAAAAAAAAATCGACAGTTGCATAATAATAACACGGATTTGCATTCAAAAGATACGTCTTATATATAATAAAAAAAAAAAGTTAAATCAATATAATATTTAAATTCTGGGTTTACTTTTAAAATAGATGTAGAAAATCTCTATTCTTTTATTTTATACAGTTTTATACATTTTTTTCATTGATGAAAAAATCACAGGATGTAATATTTTTTTCCGAATTCTCATTAGGTGTTTCAAAGAAAACACCGAAACTTTATTGAATATCCACGAAACAAATCCATTTTATTTTCCCAACATTATGAAAAAAAATACCGTGTGGGCTGACTTCAAAACGAATACGCACTTAAAACGCGATTAACTGAAAGATATATACACGTACAAAACAATTCAAAATCGAAACAATTTAATCTTCAATCATCTAAATGGGATCATTTTTTTCAGACACATGACCTCATAAATATTTAAAGAAGTGAATAACGTAATCAATACACTTGTAATTTTTTTGTTTCAATGGTGTGTGTATCTTATTATATTAAAATATTCGTACTGTCTTACACCATTTTGTAAGTTTATGGTATTCTGAGATTCGGAGACAAGGAGAAAAACATATTTTTACGAAATGAATAATGTGTGTGACCAACAGTTGTTGTAATTTTATTTAACGCATTGATACCATCACCGAAAACCACAACTAAATGACGTTATTGTTATTTTTTTTTTTTTTTGTTATTATTGTTACACATATAAACAACGTATTCTTACAGTTATTCTATATTAGTTAGTGTATTTACCATGACAAAATAGATCTTTCATGGTAAGTCCCACAATAACAATTAAGTTAGGTATAGGTGTGATCGAATTATTAAACGAATCTTAGGCTGTAACAACTCAACAGCTTACATCTGTACAGATGCTACCACCAGAAACCACGATATCTACTCGACATTAATATTAATTTTTTTTTAAATAAATTAAATAAACAAAATACGGGAACGCATTCGATAGCTACGCGTTTATCATTATAGTAATTTATAAAATTAATCCAAAATAATATTTATATATTAATTTAATAATGAATCTTAATCTGAAATATATCAACGCGGGAACAACTGCCGGTTATTTATAATTTAGTTAAGTGTCACTTCTACTAAACATATTGAAATTTATGCTGTCACTATTTTATTTTTTTTACACACTTAAATCAAACAATACGTAAGTGTTTAATACTATTATTACGAGAATTTCGGTTTAGTCGTTTTAAAACGAACGTTTTCAACATTTTCCCACATTACCGTTCGCACAAAGCTGTAAAATTATTATCTCTTGGTTTTATACATGACAAGACTTACATTGAGCTTAAATTTTCGCTCTAACGCAATAATATGTCTCGAGTACTACCCTTTTTGTCGAACGGGAATAAATTAAAACGACGTGTGGTTTAAACTTTTACAGTACACAAACTATACATGTATGTTGGAAAGAAACGAAGTGTATAGACTGGGGCGGATGTATATTGATTTATTGTGAAAACGTATTTTGTTTGGTTTGGAGAAATTCATTTTCCGGCGGTTCTTAGGCGCTTTTTCAGTTGAATTTATTTCCAAACGTCATTGTTGCTATCATTATTTTTATTATAACATTTTTTTTTTTTTCTTGTATTTCGACACAATACGTGCGTAGTCACTCTAAATAAAGACCGCGATTCCCTCGTGTCATTTGTGTTGTTATATACGCATTCGTATTTCGATGTATATTTTATCTGGCTAAAGTGAACTTTTAAGACCAAAACATACGAATTTTACTGAGTCAAGAAAAATTAGTTCAAAACACATCGGTTCTGTGGATTTCCGTATCTTTTCAACGATGCTCTATGAATTTTCGGTACGTTCATTTGATTAAATTTGTGCCCAATATTGTTGTATTTTCTACATATAAGAAGATGTGTTTAGTATTATGTTTTCTTGTAATATTACTACATACTTTCGCGGAACGCCTCGATTTCATAATTTAAATTTAGCTGATCGTTTAAATTCCAAATATATATATATTAATTATGTAACTCATATAATAAACTTTTTTTGTATAAGTATTGGGTATTGTAACACTAAAACACTCAACGAATACAAAATATTTGTGAACCTTCTAATTTGAATTTAGACGAATTGAAAGTATATTCACTGTGTACTAGTAATACTGTAAAAATACGGATATTTCAAAAATTTATAGTCCATATATTAGGTCCATATGTATATAGGTCATATATTACGACCAATTGCGAGGCGGAAGTGAGCATCGGTGAAAAAAATACAAACGTATTACTTTCGGAAAAATTATTGATATAATTTTCATCATAAACAATTGTACATGTGCGTAGAGTGATATTTTTGCACCGTAATCGAATGTACTCTATAGAAATGTAGGGATTATTTTATTTTTTTGTCAAATACAATATTCGTTTTGTAGCTTCTAATTTTAGCCGCGTGACATTGTTTTATCGATTAATAAAACAAATATAACGACAAAAACAAAAATAAAAATCGTGCAACAAAATTATCGAAATATTCTCCGTACATTTGACTGTCTCAAATGATTCGAACACATTTTCGAGGTAATTTTTCTCGACGCTTTTTATCTGTAGATACGTTGGTGGCATCACTATATAATACCGTGTACATTTTACTGAAAGTAAACAATTTAACACGTGTTCGGATCAGCCTAGGCGGGTTTGTTTATTAATTAATTATCAAACGATTATTATAATAAAACCAAGCGTTATTCTTTACGGTTGTGCGCACTAGATTTGCCTATGTACGTCGTCGTTTCACGTCCTCTGATATTATAATTATTACGGAGATTTACTCGTATTGGTGTTTTAAACCACGACGTCACGACTTTTTTTAACCGTTCATAAAAACCCCACGAAAAGTCCTCGCGAAAAAGTAAAAGCGATGGTGAAATCTGAATATCGCGAGCAAAGAAATTTAATAAAACAAAATACTTATGTCCAAAAATATTACTATTGGTTTCCGCCAGTGCGCGTTTTATGCAGCTGTATTCTATAGCAGTCTTTGTAGGGAATCTTAACTGTTCCTAAACGGATGAGTCGGTAATTAAGTCATTTCTGTTTTGAAAAATGATAACGATTCAAAACATTGTAATATACCTGTACACTGATGATGATTTTTTTTGAATTTAGATTATTGAATATAAAACTCGTAGAATTTTATTTTCTACAACGAGGTCAATTTTAACCACTAATAGCTTTATAAAAAAATTTATTTTTAAAAGTTTGCCATCCACGGTACGTCAAACAGTATTTATAATAGATTGTACACTTAAGAGTTACAGACTTCGAAACTTAAATTGGTGTGAAAGAACTTAAAATGCGAAATTTCGATTTTCGAACTGACAAAAAAATATTTAAACAATTGTTTGTAATCGTAAGCTATAATATTATACTTAACCAAGTTGAATAACATTAACACACAAAGTAATTGACTGTCCTAATTAAATATAACGTAATGTTACAGTAGCATATTGAATTCAAAGGTTTTTTTTTCAAATAAGTATGTGATAAAAATATTATTTGTTTCTTCGTTAATAATTAAAAATTTCCACGAACCACAGAATAAAGTATGTTATTGTTGACAATAATTAAATTAAATTCATATACTATTTATATGTGTACGGTTTAGTAATTGAATGGATTTTAAATGTTTTTTTATACTTGTAGCGAGAAAACGGTTGCCAAAATAACGTTTTTATTTTCACCGTTCATTTCGTTTGCATATATCTGCTCACTAAATTAAAACGACCATGTTTTGCCAATGTTTCAAAAAAAAAAAATAAAAAAGTTGCCGAAACGGAATATCGATATACGTTTTTAACGATCTCGTTGAAATATTAAAAATTATTCTTTAATTAATTTATATTATTGCTTCAATATGCGTGGATTACGATTAAGAATTATGTGAATTGTTCCAACAGTTCATTGTTTATTGTTTAAACTCTATATAAGAATACCGCCGACTGTAAAATTGTGATCCAAATCACACAAATACAGTTTATTATCCTGTGTTAAATGTTACAAAAGAAAATACTTAGTTACGTTTTCGTTTTTAAACAGTTTGAAACTGATTTGAGCTGTGACATTGTTTTAAAAATGTCTATACTTTTTTTAAGAAATTTACTAAACGAAAACCTGGTAGCTGTAATTAATAATGTTAACATTTTATCGTAAATGGTAATTTTTTTTTACATATATCTTTACCTGCTATCGTATCAGAGTATTTATGTTGGACGAATAACATTCAACTGGTGTTCCCAGTAAAACCGAAATGGGTACTTAGTGTTCAGTCTGGCGGACGAAACGTAGTTGAAACGATGAAAACCGCTTATCGAGTAGATGGCGCGGTAAGTTCAAAATAACAGTGACTATCGTACGAGTATACACCGTATAATCGTATTCTGTTATAGTATACAAAAGTCAATATTTTCTTACTCGTCTCATATTTACTTACAAAATAATTGTAGAGTAAACAAAATGTTTGTTTCTCCAAAGTTTCCGAACTATCGTTGTTTTTATCGTTTCACTGATTTACTTCGCGAGCACAATTCAAGACAGTTTAAACGTTCTCAATCGTTAAATATTACAAAACATATAATTTTAACAAATTATTCTGTCATTAATAATGTATGTTTTATTTTACTATAACGATAATTGGTTCGTTTTTGGTATGGTTTACTAATTGAGTTTTATCGTATTTATAATATGATGATTGATTATATTTTGTATGCATTAGCGTATCAAAAAAAAAAAAAACTATATGCCCAACCAAAATTTTAGAATTAAATTTTTTAAAAAAATATGTGTTTATCAAAATACCATATTTGTTATAAACATAATTCAATTAAAACTGATTTTAGTTTTTCAAAGTTGTTGAATTCGACCTTTATTTCTGTATAGATTTAAGCACACAATACTCCGCAGAATACCTATAGAACAGTTCTCTAGGTGTTTGATTCATTATGTCTTCTGAGGTAAAAAATGTACCGATTTCAGGTTTAGTTTAAACTGTTCTAAGCAGACGTCGATTTAATCTTTTTTAAAAGACCGCTAAATATTTAGAGTGAAGAAATATTTTATATAATACAATTGTTTTGATGTATTTTTATAAGTGATATTTATAAAAAATTATAAAATTAGTTACTGAAAATTGCCACTTGTGATTTTGATTTTTTTAGTAAAATGTGATTGAAATTTTAACCTATTTTGTTCGTTTTTGAGTTGACAACAAACTATTTGTAACATTCGTATTTGTTTTATTTCGTGTGTCGGATTCGAGACAAAAAGCGTATACACAAGCAGGATATGATATTTTTAAATTTATTCTAAAACATCGTTAATCACAGTTGTTGTCCGTACATTTAAAAACTGTAGAATTATTTTTTTATCTTTTATAATTTTCCCTTCGAAAACAGTCGATTTGAGCATTTTTTACATATTCATAGAGTGTGATATAATCGTGATAATAATTTTTAACATTTATATGTTAAGTAAATGGTTCAATGATCTTGCTGATTGCACCACAGTGTAAACAAAATAGTTTCGTGTGTTAACCGTTATAATTTGTATATCACGTCGTTTATACTAAATTAATGGTCTTACACTACGCACCACCTAATTAGCTGATGTGTTATAAAAAAAAATAGCTATAACCTAAAGCGTAATTCTTTTTTTCTTTTTCTGTTCTAGGTAAGTACTACGAGTTTCAAACGAATACGCACAACAGAGAAAACGCAAACGTACAAAGCGGTAAACAACGTGTACCCACACAATAGATATTATTATCACCAACATAGTATTAGACAATGTACTTTTCAACAACACTCGTAACGGCTGTACCTTGTTTTTTTTCAAATATACGATTTCTTTTAGTTTTTTACGATATAAAAATTGTTTACAAACGTTAATCCTGTAATGTGATTTAAAGTGGATATTGTGCTAGGGCGTTGCCCGTCCAAGACGAATGTCTTAGGCGCGTTGGTTTTTATTTAATTTTAAACGTACGGTCACGTTTACTTACATTTCTCCGTGAATAATATATACCTAAAAAAAAAAAAAACATTCCATTTCGCTAATGCGGTCCGTAAACTCGTGTTAAGGTAGGTACACACGTAGAGGAAATCCTCAAGGTTTGGACTGCGCATTCCAAGCCTTGAGGATTTCCTCTACGTGTATAGGGTCAGCCTTGAGGCCCGTGTCGGCCCGCACAGTCCAAAAATCCTTTTCGAAATTTCAAAAGGAAAAACTGCGCGGGCCGGACTGTACAGTTAAAAGTTACACTCGTATACATCAAAACAAATAAAATCCTCGATTAATTCCCGCGCGTGTGTCTGCGAGGCAATTCCTCGAGGAATGGCATTGAGGATTTGTACTCGAGGATTTCCTCTACGTGTGTGCCTACCTTTAAATTCGGTTTGCTCGAATTCCGCAAAATAATACGAACGTCTGACGTTACCGCCGTAGTGTAGATGTTCGGTTCGTTTCGCGGCGAAAGTTTTCAGTATTTTACGATAAAAACTACTCAGATCATTCCAGGGTCTGTCGTAGGTTCGCGCTGAGGATGACACGGTTGTCGAAACACGAACCAAAAAAAATCGTGTCGTTTCGTGATTCGGTGTTTCGTATTTACTTGTTCGTAGTACGAGTTTTACAACGTTTCTAGCCCCGAACACTTTCCGCACGATCAGTCCAACAATAACGGCGCCATTTCTCCCCGGACGCGGCGTTTCGCGTCTTAACGAGCGGAAACCGCGTGTTATATATTGAAATATAAATATATATTGCGCTCGATCGTTGAGAATTATTTATGGTTATTAAACTTCTAACCGGCAACACACACATTGGCGTGGCCTACGCGGACCGACGAGAAAAACGAGTCTCGCCGGGGGATCTATTACCGAAAAACCACGTGGGGTCTTCGCCGTCCGGACCCCGTAAAACGACGTACCGCCGCCGCCGCGTTCCGTACAAATCGCGTGTGGCGGCAACAGGACGAATTAAACGAGAAAGGAAGGAACGCGCATCGATTTTACTTAGCCCTACGGAAAACGTAGTATATTTCATAAGACCCTTGGAATTTTTTCCGCATCGCATTTGGGAATAGTCGATTTCTGTTTGATTTTTCCGCGGTGCAAAACTGCAACGCGCTAAACTTTTCGCTTAAAAGTTTTCAATTTCAAAAAGGTTGTTTTCAAAAAAAAAAAACTGCGAAAGTATAGAAAATAAGCAACCAAAATTTGACGCATAGGAACGACGAGTAAACAATAGCATTAGCGCCTCACCGATCTTGACGATTGAAATGTTTACTGAAAAATCGACTTATGTATTTGATGCGTTTTGCACGTGTTTTTTCAAAAATTTTAATTTAAATAATGTTATATCCAATAAACGAAAAAAAAAAAAGACGGTGAAATAAACAACTACAATTTAACGCATAGAAACCATAAATAAACAAAAAATGACGGAATATTCGACGAAATTTGTGTTTGAGACAACCCCCTTATGTGTGGAACTTTCGAATAAAAAGTATTTCGTGTCACTCGGGAATGAAAGGATTTCCAAAATCGGTGCGTGATATTGGAACCAATTTCGACGAATGTTCTACAATCGATTTACAGAATTTGGAAATTATGAAAATTATGGATTCATACACCTACGCGTTATAAATATTCCTTCATAATACCTTTAATTTTCGGTTTAGATTTTCGTAACTCTAATCGTTTACGATCTTATAGAAACTTACGTAACTATATGTGGCTTATACATATCATAAATAATATAAAATCAATTTTATATTCATTCGAATCTCTTTCATATATATATATGAAAGCCTAAAATATTGTAGTGGAGAAATACGAAAACAAACAAAGATTGAAAATTAGGTTACATATTCAAATTAGACGTTATTCTACATTGATTTATGTTTTTTTTTATACAAGACATTCAACAACACACTTATGTACCTATATTGCCTATTCGCTACGCCGTTCTTTGATATTTTAGGTTGACGTATGATAATTCAATGTAAGCTTAGGCAATACCAAAAATGGTAAATATAATATACATTTGAATTGGCTTTGAAACTTAATATGACGTTATTTACATAATGAAACATAAGAAGAATTTTATTTATCAGTCATAAAATAGGCTTTTTATCAGAAAATATGTTGTGTGAACATAAAGTTTTAATTTTTGCATAGCTAAAACGGTATGCGTAAAAATAATTGCAGCACAAAAACCCATATTTCCCAGAAAAATTGCCATTTAAATAACAAATAGTTTCTATAAAATGTGTATTATAATTGTGCAGTTATGTTATAACGAAAATTATAAAGAATCGTACCCATTTTCGTGTAAACGTTTTGAAGTGCGTCTTTTGAATTTTTAGTGATTTTTTTTTCCAAATTATTACTTTCCTTTTTTAATTGGAATGCGTGATTGTGAAATAATACGAAAAAACGTCAAAGTATCACAATTTGTTCTGTTAGAAATGGTTAAAAAATTTATTCAGAGCTATAGTACGACATCTGTATTTTGTAAATTCTCACTTGAAATAGTTTTTTTTTTTTATCTCAACATTCAAATAAGTCGATTCGCTTTTGCTTTTAAATTTTAACATCGCCCATTTATACGTGTCCTATAAATTCGACGTTTACTCGAAACCGGTAAATTAAATTTCCTTTTAGTTTTAAAGTTTTTAATATATCGATTTTAGAAGTTTTTATTTTGCGTTGTTCTTTCACTATTTTTTATTTATAATAATCATTCATCCAAACATATCATCAATGTACGATGGTAAAATTTATTTGGTTCCTGAAATGTTAACAACGCGAATAAAATAACCAATTTTGAGTTCTCTCGAAGTCTAATTTATTTTGTTTTGTATAGTTTGTGGATCGGATCGACATCCGTCATAATTTTTTCCGCGCGTTCAACGACCGTAGTTGTCGGTGTTTTAATTTTAAAACCGTTCAATTAGCGACGGAAAAAGGAAATAAAGAATTATCGCCATCGTTTCGGTTTTCGTTACTCGGAAGTTTGCATATTTAATTTCTCTGAAAATAGACGGCAAATTTTATTTTTGCGCGCAATATACGAGAAACACTTTAATTGCAACAAAGCCGTCGCTGCAAACGCGACCGGCAGATATAGCACTATATTATTTTTAATTTGTTTTTTGAAATATTTGCGCGTGAATGGAACTTCAAGAAAACGATTTTATTAAACGTGTTTGGCCAATACTGGTAATCAAAACGTTATTCACATCAATTTTCATGTCGATTGAACACTTTGATCTTAACCCGAGCGAGACAGTATAGGGGATCGATTGTTCTAGGAATTTTACTTTTCACCTATTTACACAAAACGAACATAATAAAAAAAAAAACACGTTCGATGAAATATTTAAAGCGTTGTTTATCAATCGTGTTTAATTAATAATTAATCGTACGTTGACGTATTTCGATATAATATTGTTACACAGCTGAAACTAAAGTTGTCAGGCTGTCACGAGAAAAGAACGATCAATAACATTTGCGCGTACATCGATCACGGCCGCCCGCCTGTCGGACATCCGTTTTGTTGACCGAAAAGTACTCGTTTAAATCTTTTGTTTTCTTTTTTTTTTTTCTCTTTTCTTGCCGGTCAAACGGATTCGAATGAGTATTTGATTTTACACCATAATCTTTTTTTTTATTTTTTTTTTTTTTCAAATATATAACCTTACATTTTGTTTTAAATTCGTTTTTAAAACACAGGTTTGGATTAGTATGTTTGAAACGAATTGAACATAATAAGTACATATATACTTGTTCTGTTGAGAAATAGACACGTACATTTATATTTTAAATATTTGTTACTCATTCTCTGTTATGATTTCGCTGGCGTCGATGTATTTCTTCGAATGAATAGAGTTTATTTTTGATACTTGTAGTGTACTCGACGTACGTATTGCATAAGAATGGTGTTTAAGTAAAACCCTAACAACATACGAATACGCTAATCGCATTACTATTGTTTTTTATGTAAACGGCATTATATAAAAATATACTCGTTCATATTGGTGGTTTTTCTCGTCTCCGTATTCGTTATTATACTCGTTTTCTAAGTAAAAGTATATATGCGTATAAATTATTATTTATTTTTTATATAATCCAACATTTTTACTTGGATGTATCAGTTTCTTCAAGTACGGCATTATTTGTGCAAGCTATGCGAATTAATGGTTGGTAATATTAAATGTTTATCTCGGTACTGTCTTATCGCGTATTATCATTTCTAAATAATTATTATTAGTAATTAAAAAACTACCGAAAACGAATTGTTTTGTCCGCCGTCGTTTCCTATACAGTTTATACAATGTGTTTTTTGTTTTTATACCAAAAATATCATGGAGTCGATATAAAGAGTTACGCGATCGTTTTACGTCCATTCGACTAGACGAGATTGATATGACGAAAAAAATAAAAACGCAATTTTTCTTTTCAGTTTTCTCTATCCTCTAATCCTAACAATTATTTAGAGAAAGATGTAGAACATAATTGTATCGAAAAAAAAAAAAACATTGCAGGGTAACAGAAGTAAAATTACCAACTCGCCGGAGGACAGCTTTAGGGGTGAAAACAATACTAAAAAATAACGCGCACGCTGTGTCCGCAACAGTTGGCCGAGACGCGGTCGACGCGCACGCGCTTTCCTACCGCCGGCCGACGCGCTGCGGATCATCATATTGTGTTTTCATAACGATGTTTTATAAAATTATCGTTTTTACCTGTTTCGTACAAATATATACTGTCCCTTTTGGTGGAGAACCGAAAAAAAGAAAACAACTCGCGACGATTCGGCACAGTTTTCGCAGCTCGGTTCAGGTACGGTTTGATTGTTTTTTTTTGTACCTACTCGCGGGTTTTCGATCCATTCAACAGGTTCATACAGTTTTTCCAAGCCAGTTTCGTTGTACCTTCTACGTTTTACGTCAAATTCCAAAATTTGTTCGCTTTCCATTCAATACCTTTGTTCAAAACTCTCGTCGCGTCGCAAACGTCGTTAATTCCATCTCATGATGTTATTATAAAACACTCAAAAAACGTTATTTTTTTTTTGTTTTTGGATTCTAATTCTGTTAACAACCTACCGGAAAATGTGCACCGATTTCCACACGCGGTTTTCTTTTACATCAAGACGGTACTTTGGGGAGGTTCATTTTTCTCAATAGTTTTTTTAACGCGACGGGAAAAACCACCGAATAACAGCTAAAAACGACATTTCTTCAACAACGCGCGTAGTTCAATGATTTCGAAAACAATCGTCGAGGAAACATTAGACGACAATTGTACAACTTCAGAAAAAATTTTAAAAAAGTTTCGTTCAATTTTACGCTACTTATAGCCGTTTTTAGATTCGGATGAGTTTTATTCATAAATAAGTTGGTTTCGGGCTTTTTAACATCATTCGCACTTTGCTCTGACTTTACGTCGAAAATTGTTACAACAATATTGTTCGATCCATACCGTTGTTGGTTGTAAGACTTTCAACGTCATATATAAAAATCACACGTTTTGTTTCTCCGTGGAAATTCTACCGTCTCGAAGCGTTTAACGAAAACGCGCATTCGTACCGAAACGATTTTCGTACGTTTTCGTTCGACAATTCTTACTGTTAAATTCGGGTCTCGCCGGGACGTTCGCTCGCGACGATAACCGAGCTCGCTCAGAACCGTTTTTTTTTTTCCGATTTACCGTTTGCTCTCGGATATTTTGTACCCACGACTTCCGAAACCCACCCACCCACCCAAAGCGCGGTCGCCACTCCGAAAAAAAACTGCCTGCGCGACCTATAAGCGATTTTTTTTATTTTTCGCGACGATCGCAGAGGTAGTAGTAACGGCGCGCGACCTGCAACTCCGCCGCCGCCGCCGCCGGCGCGCCTCGCGTAACAACAACAGGTCGCCCGATTTATTCGTCGGCCGCCGCCACGCCGCTCGGGACGTTCGTCGCCGCCGCCGTTTTTTACGCTCGTTCGTCGTACGCCTCGCAGTCGTCCCGTCCGCCGCGAGCGTTCGTAAAAAGCGCGTTGTCGTCTGTCTGATTCACGGTCACCGTCGCACAAGTACGCACCTAACCTGTCCGCTTTTTGGTCTTTTTTTGTTTAAATCCTTTTTTTGCAACACGTTTTCAGTGGCACGATCCGTTTTTAATAAATACCCGTGTGTCGTACGCTTCGAAATCAGTACGCTTCGAAAACGTTTTTTTTTCTACGAAAACGAGAAATCGCGTGTGGTTTTCATCACGCGGTGGCTCGCCGAGCATTATAAATACTATGAAAACCGCGCGTTCCGGATAATTCACGAGGTCAGAATTTTTTAGGGAGCTAGACGACAAAAAATAATGTCTTCTTTGGAGTGAGACCTAACGTGCCAATAAACAACTTTCTTCGGCCGGTCAAACGTAATGTGTACCTTAAAACGTACACCGTAGTTAGAAATAACGGTGTTGAACATTCCGTTATTTTTCGTCGTTCGTGTCACACGAATTTCGTTATAACGAGTTTTTGAAACATATTTTCGTGTACGATCCGTCTTAATGCACGTCTGAAACGCTCGGAACATTTTTTTTTTTCCCCGGATGATCAGAAAATGTCTGTCGCGCCAATGCGTTTAAATTGAAAATGTCTTTCAAACGTTATTATGCGCCGTTGAAGAAGAAACGTGAGTAGTTCGTTACGGTTTTTTTAAAGAGAGAAAACGTTAAACATAACGAGCGGTGTTTCGGTCGAATTCGATTAAACTATATACAGTTAATATATTCGTTTGTTATATGATGTTTGAAACAGGCCGAATCCCTTGAATATTCATATTTTTATTACGTTCAATAGCAGTTGTAGATTTTTGTGTACGGCAGACGTTTACGATATACACGACGATATTCCCATTAACGAATGTAAAAACAAATTAACAGCTGCCACGAGACATACCTCTGTTCTAACCGATTTTTTTACCGTATAACAAATTTTAAAATTGTCATAAAATTAGAGAACTTACATTTTTTTTTGTCTTCACATAAAACCGGTCCTCAAACATTATGTTAACTGTGAGACCATTTTTTTCGGGGTTTTCACGGCCCAGCAACGGAGGTTTTTTTGAGAAAAAAAATGCGTTCCAGTTGATAAAACTTTTTTTTTTTTCACACTTTGAAATTATTGTGTGTTCAAATGAGATAATATTTAAATTTCCAAACGTTTTAAAAAAAAAATCAATTTTATCACCCTTTATTTTTTTATATTGGTAAAACGTTTAATAAAAAATCGTTACAATACATTTGTTTTTTCCGCGTACGCTAATCTTACAACGGCTTTGATTTATACTTCTCGAACGTGCCACTGGAAACAACGTAGCATCGTTCACCCGAGTGTAATACACGTTTGATTTGTTTTCGACACGTTCGGTGTCGGTTCACGGTGTAACCGTTTGTCAAAACCGCGTCGTTTTCGCGCCGGGAAATTTTCGGAAAACCGTTATTAAATATTTACGGGTTTTCGAAGACCTCTCCGTCGACGGCGCACAACACTTTTCCGTCCGAGTTAAATGATTTGAAAATTTTTGTACGTTTTTTTTAATTATTCATATACGATATACGCGCGCGCACTCCGATTACCGAATTAACGGCACCGTTATTCAGGTCAATAGACCGCGCGCGCCTCGTTTAATATACATATTTATTAATTGGGTTAACTATATACGTATTGTGTGTGTGCGCTATCGGTCAACGTGTTTGGCACCTGCTATAACAAAAAGGTCATATCATTAAACGGAGAGAGAGCGAAAAAAAAAAATAAAATATGTAAAAATCCAATCAATACAAACGCGTACAAACGGTTCGTGTTCTAAATGTTTTTCGCAGATTAACTTTATTCGGGCACGCACGTTATGAACGATGGGGCGATTCGTGTTTATTAAAAAAAAACAACTATTATAATTAAATGCAAAAACTCGCAAAGATCAATATAACCATTTGTATGTTTCTGTAAAATCTCTTTTGTTTGTAGACGATCCGATTAATAGTCTGATTAACTCTTTTCAACAAAGTGATCGTGTATTGCAATCGTTTGAAATGCATTCGTCGCACAATGTTTCACTGTAAATAATACTTAACGAACACTTTTTGAAAAACACACCTTTATATTGTCGTGTTCAATAAATATTTACTTATCAAATCGGATTTTTACATTTTCAAGTGCATTCAGTACCTACATATATATATTGATACGTTTTCATCGAGCTGTTTAATCAATTGAAAATGTGTGCTTTTTTTTTTCACACTCTAAATTCAAAACATATTGTTATCCGTGACGAGTATTATAACGTGACGCTTTTAAAGGTTTACGTTCAGAAATTCATGAAAGACATGTTTACACATATTTTAAATGCATTTTATTCTTTGGTGAGTTTTTGTGTTAAACGGGAGATTCGGATGAAAAATTTGAGAACTACTAAATGAAAAAGCGTTTGTACAAAATAAATCTACATTAAAATTGTCGAAGGTGATTTTCAAAAACTGATGACTTTTACTTTGTTTGTTTCGCCCGTTCGTAAGAACATGCTGACTCGAGTATTTTCATAACTTAATTTTTTTTTTTTCTCAATCAACAAATTCACGATTTCGCTAAAATTATCGTAAAACATTCGTGCGGATACATAATAATAATGTTCTTTATAACATTGTTCTTCCAAACATTTGTCGAAAAGTTTGTCGTTTTTTTTATACGTTCGGGGGTCGAGGTTACACTTAAATAATGCGCCTCGTTCAATGTTGTTTTTTCGATGCTAACACGATAGAACGATTATGGAAATTTTTTGATTATTCTCAGGTATCGCATATCATAATATAATTACGTAAATAACCCGATGTATGTGTACATCAAAAGAGTTGTATACACAACGCATCGTCTACGTATATTATCATGTGGTGCGTATATTTTTTTCATAACGTTTCGCAAACACATAATAATAGTTTACATTTTTTTTAGCGCGATGTTAAAAAAAAAAAAAATTACGAGAAATATACTAACATCGAACTATTATTATAATGACACGTGGTATATACTTATTATCTGTGTTTTCAGAGACACATTTTACAATATGTCGTGTCGTGTATTCGTGTCGAAACATCCGTAAAATTGAACTCCGACAATTACCTGCACGAGTGTCACACGTAAAATGTACAGTAATATAATAAACTGGCCGCCATATTTTACAGAGGAGCCTTGTGTGAAAACGCGCACTAGGATTTAGGAATTATACACCGGTATATAACTGTGGTACTAATGTGCTACCGGCTATATATATATATAAATACTGTATTATTATTATGCTTTGTGGCACTCGTTTAAAACAAACGCGAGCTATCAAATAACAAGGAAGATTAATCGTTCGCAGTAAAACGAGTAATTAATGCGTTTACGAGTTACATATACCGTTACAAGACCGTTTTATTTTATAAAACTCTTGCCGCGGTCGTACGTATAATATGATACGGCGATAGGAATTCTACAAAAATCCAACAGTCTGTTCGAGTTTGGCGCACGCGTTTCGCCACATAGTTGAGTTGAAAGCGATGCCTTTATGATATTTTTACTCTGTCCGTCCGTTCGCGCTTCAATAGGTTTTCACCGAATCGCGTACAACGGGTCTCGGGAAGGGCCTTTTTCAGCGAACGGCAAATGTTCATAATTTTGGATTACGGCGTGTGGTCGGAAGTCTTCCAAAGCAGCCCAAGCGTAATATTGAGTAAGAAAAAAAAACAAATACCCGCATCGAGAGCCCCTCGACGATAAATATGTTCTATATTCCGTCATTTTCTGCCGTCTCTATACGCGTGATCCATACGAAACACATCAAAACACCGTTTTCGCAATTATCATTACCTGCGTTAGTTCATATTTTTTCAAGGGTCGCGAACGATCAAATTAAAATTTTTAGAGCTGAAGAATGTGATGAACCCATATTGCAGACGTCGCGATTCGGATGCACCGTGGCGCCCGACGCCCTAGAAGGAAAAGTTGCAGGAAGCTCCGGAAAAATGGTTTTCACTCAGTTTTCCTACAAAAATCGAATAAGGTGCCTAATAAACCGGCGTGAGAATAAAATCGCAGCGTCCAAAGTTATACATGTGCTTAAATTTAAATAATTTCATTTCCCGATCGCTACGCATGC
Source organism: Hormaphis cornu (assembly GCA_017140985.1). NCBI lineage: Eukaryota > Metazoa > Arthropoda > Insecta > Hemiptera > Hormaphididae > Hormaphis > Hormaphis cornu. The sequence continues at coordinate 10,517,771 of CM029360.1, read as the reverse complement.
GTATAACTCAAGTAAAAAACGATTCGGTGATTGAACATCATATTCAAAAACGAAGAATCCTTCATAGTTCATTGAATAATTAGATTCTGAGCCAAGCGGACAATTTTTTTGTTTTTTGTAGTACGTTATTCCGTATCATAGACGGTACTTTGTATGAACATTGATGTATTTTTTTTTGATACAAACCAAAAATTCTAAAAATTCTTATCACAGCACTCTGAATGTTTCGCGAATTTTCCGCGTGTCGTACGACGTTCGGAGTCTCGAGTGCGATAAAAAAAACAGCAACAAAATCGCTTTTTCCTAAAATTTTTGAAACCCGATTTCGAGTAAGAGTTTTCTTCTTCGCGAAGGGAGTTTCGTGATATCCATGTTACATAAAACGACCCGTGGGTAGGTTCTTTTTTTTTTCCTCACGTTGTAACCTACGTATTCCACGTGCAAGTCCGGTTCTGTGAGTCATTCTGAAATGGTCGCAGGACCTATACGAGTGCCTATATCGCATATTGTTTTTCAACCGCCATCAGACGAAACTCGGCAACAACAATAATAATAATAATCGTAAATCGAACAGTTGAGTCGTTTAGCCCGTCTGCAGGTAGTCCTCTCTAACCGTTCGCTACGACTGAGATCGGTCAGCAACGCACAAGTATTACATACGTTGTTGTACATTCAACCGCGACAACCCCTGCGCGGCCGGAACGAATCGATGAGCCAATTCGCGGCGACCACCGCGCGACGTCGCGGCGCGTGATAAATGAATTGGCTTACTCCGATTCTTGCTTTATCTCCTCTTTTTCCACCCCCGCCCGGATCCTCCCCATCCCTGTCACCCTTTTTTCTATCCCGTCTCGCGAGCGTGTCCTCTTTCGTTCGGACGGCGGTCGCTCGTCGAACAAAAGCTCTCGTCCGAATGCGATAGCAATAATAACGTGTTACACGACGAGAAAACGTCGCGACGAGACCGTCCGGTGTTCTCTCACCGGGCATTCTGCGTGGACGATATAAAAAAATTTCAAAAATCACCGAAAATCGAAGTTACTGATCATATGTTCCGATTGTACCTTTTTTCTCTTTCATATAGATCGAAACAAGAACTCGACCGCGCAGTTAACGTCCGGCCCTTTTGAAACTTGTTCCGTCGCGCTGCTTGTACGCGGATTTTTCTGGCGTGATTTTTAGACGACGCGAGTAGTTTCACGGGGATCGGTAGGAAAAAAATTCGCGTATTTGTCTAAGAACGAAAAAACAAAAAAAATTACCAGTAGCCGTCATATATAGTTCTTGAAGTCAGCTCTTCTAAATGGGCGCCCGACGAACGTTTTAAATGTCTCTGTTATCGTGATTGCAAACCGGATTAACGTGAAAACTTTCGCGTGTGCTGTAAATTGAATTTCGTGCGCGCGTTCTCGCCGAAGATAACTCGATAATACGAAATTGGAATACGTTTATGTCCGTTGGAGCGAATTCGTGTTTTGATTTGATTAGAAACGATCGGATTATCGTAACCATTATACATTATACATTCCGAACACAGCAGCTGATGCGGTTATATTAAGACCGGAATAATCGTTTAGTACTACTATTTTTGTCAAAATTTGAAACTTCTAAATACTTAAACACGAAAACCATATCTCAGTTAACATTTCTAATGATTAATTTCTAAACCGGTTTTTTTTTTTTAATTGAATCATTGAGTCATCTTTACGGAATATTCCTAGTTTCGAGTTTCATATCATTCATATTGTTAATAATAACCGCATAATGTGTCTTTAATAGTGTTTCCGAATGATAGCCGTTCAAAAAGTCTTCCAGGCACCAGTCTATATATATATGTATGACACCGTAGCGTTTGACAATAATCTGAATATTAATGATGCACAGATTTTTTATCTACTATTTCGCTCTTATATTGAAAAATAAACGTTGGTTTATTATTTTCAGCAGCATATTCACGGAATCAATAACACTGTTTGTTTTTTCCGCGTTGTTTAAAACTCGTAGGATAAAGTACAGTGGACCAGCTGTTACCTGCAAACTAAGCATCGTGTATCGAAAAATCGAAGGAATTGATTAAAAATAAACTGCTTACGTACGAAAAAAAATACCGCCGGTTATTTATCGCTATAAAGATTAAAACATTTTTTTTTAATACTATAATTATGTGCGGGCACTAGGCGTATTAAATTTTAATGAACGAATCGACAAAATGCCTGCTGAACTCTGTAGTAATATGCTTTTTGTACGGCTCAAAGTTTATTTTAGTATTCGGATGTATTCAAAATGGACCCGAAAGTTTATAAAGTTTTAAAATCCTTCAAAATCCTTATTTAACTCGTCAAAAGTATAATTTTAGTGTATAAATTACGTTATATGGATAATATGATATATTATTCGGTGAACGGCGGTTAATTATTATTAACATAATATTAAACAGGAAGATACGACCTACATGAAATACGATATTGTATAAAATGCAAGTTATTATTCAAATGAAAGAAAAACACACGTGTGCTGTTCGTTTCACGCCAGTGTTACTTACTTTAGATTCTGAGTGTAGCGAAGAATGTATTCACGTTGAACCACAGTAGTATTGCTCCGATTACTACACACACGGTTTCACCATTTTCGTTGATTTCGTTACATAACTCAAAATTACTCTCATAATGAAATTATCACAAAACGCTTTAAATAAAATATAATTAAAAACCAAAATCCTAACTTTTATGCGTGCTATTCCACGTTACGATTGGAGCACTCCTTGTACCCAAAAACATCATTACAAAACTGAAAGTTTCAAATTTTTCGCCGTAAAATTTTTGATTTTTTTTTTGTTTTTAAAATAAAAAAAGTGAGCCAAATTTCGAAAATAGCTTGCACCAAAGTACCACGGGAATTCATAGACCTATCATTAGAGGTTTTTAATTTTATAATCGGAGTATTTCTTTTATACGAAAAGTTATTGAAAAAAAAACATCATTGTAAGAACAATACATTCCTCGCTGCACTCAGAATCTAAAAGTACTTTTGAGCAGAGTAAGAAACCTTAAAACTGTAGAGTTTTCTATAAGTCTCATAGTTGTGATTATCGCCGCCACGCAACTTCTTTCTCTCGACGAAATCGTATTCTATACCTACAAACCGTATTGTTATTAATGATTGAAATAATAGTAATAATAGTACGACCAGTAATGAAGCAATCGTTCCCGATTTTCTCTAGGCTTCAATTTAAACTTTTGTAATTAATTATCGATCGAATATAAATGTCATTCGTTTGAGAAGTTACACAAGAACGTGCACTGTTATTTCGTATCAATTAATTTAGAACTTTGCCTAAGTTTTTATCGTTGACAGCATGTTTATATTGTTTTATTTAGAATATTGTTTAGTGTAGACAGTTGACGTGGCGTAGGTATATAATATACCGTGACAATATTGTAGAAAATGAAGACGATCTATGTGCAAAAAAATATTCAAATCGAACAATAGTACAGGAATCCTGATCTCTTGGAAAATAAAACTAAAAAAGTGTACATTTTGTGCAAAAAAAAAATTGTCGCAGTATATAAACAGAGAATAAAATGACCTGTTTACTTTTCAGCGAGAACATTAATTTTGTTTTAATTTATTTTATTTTTAACCAGAATCTAATCAGAAACGCACGCGTTTGTAAGACTTAACTATGCAACCTAATAAACCTAATATTCTACTATAGTCGACAGTTCATAAAACGATCTTTAACGAGAACGTTAAACGCAAAGGTTTACGATTTGTTTAACTCTGATTTTTTCCTTTTATGTTTTGACAACCAACTTACAGCATAAACTTTTATGTTTGAAATGTTCAATTAATTTTTTTCCAAGAACGTCAAAGTACTGAACGGAAAATTGACGTTTGTAAAAAAATATTAAAAACACACATAATTAAACGTCAGATACAGTAATGGTTAAACTTTGCGGTGAAATGTATTTAATTTTTGTCAAGATTTCAGGTTATAGTGCTCAACTGTACCAAACACACAATAATAATAACCGTATATGTATTAAAAAAAATACAAACGTGTTCACGCAGTATCGACAATCTCTTGTATTATGCAATCAATACGTAAAAATGTTTAAAAAGTGTGATAATGTGTCTTTTTTTTCAAGAATAGTCAAATTTTTACTTATTGGCTATTCGTTTGATTGTAAATACTAGTATATTTAATTTATCACTACATTAATTAAATATTTTGATTATTTTTTATAATGTTGAATGAGTTCACATAGTTGCCGTTTTTGGAACCGATAGTTCAAATGTCATTTTATCGAGTCAAAATTCAAAATACGCTTTTTAACTTGTTAACAAAAAAAAAAAAAAAAATAACGATTTGAAATAATTGAATAATTTTTATTTAGTCCCAAAGTTACGATGCCAAAATTTTAAGTGCATTGGGCGGCAAAAATTACGCACCATTTCATCTGCAAATTAATACAGAATACACGTTCATCGAATTCTTTCTTTTTTAGTCCGTTTTAGTGGCATTTTTGAACTAATTTTTTTTCGTATACAAAGAACCTTATTGTTTTTAATATGTGAGCGAAACAATCGGCACGTCAACAATAGTGTGACAACGTCTTCTAACGACTGGTCATTTAAAGCTGTAAATATTCGTAAGTAATGAATAAAAAAAAAAAAACGATTTCGTTTTAAATGTATATCTTACATACGAATTGCAGTCTTTTAAACGGTATTACATTATTTGTCATGTTAGTTTGTTGAAAATTTCGCGCGCACAAAACGTATAAACAAAGTGTTGTTTTTCAGTCAACAGGTCATTTATTGTGTTGGCGTATTATTTTATGAATTTTTTTTCAAACGTGATCTTGACAAACGGTTATGCATGCGTAGTTATAATAACCGCAGGGTATAGTAACGATAATAACAAAACGGATTAATGATGTCGACGATCGTTGCAGTCTGATGTATATATTATGTGTATTTTATTGTGACGGTAAAACTCGAAAAACGGTTCACGTTTTGAGCACGTCTCAAAATCAAAAACGAATATATATATGTAGTATGACAGCGTACAGTATTATCTTGTGGTCGAAAAACTTTTTTTGTAACTCGTTAAGATAAATTAATTGAAAAAAAGTTTAGTTAAACGTTGATTTCTTTCGATGTTAATAAAAAATGTAAAACTAGGTACGTGAAATTTGAAATTAAGGTTCATATTTTTAATTCGCACGGTGTCGTACCAAATACGACCGTTGTTCTTCCGCGTCAACAATTTTCTCTCGTATTTTCTTTTTCTTCAGGCCGACACTTTTTTTTTTAAATAAAATTTAACCGCAACAGATAAAAAATTTTGTTACAAAGTCAACGAATAGTTTACGAGTTTATGATATTAATCAATATTTACTCGACTTTCAAACTATTAATTTTAACAACTTTTAACGAGCGCAATGTTAGAATATCGATGTGTAGTTTGCTCTCACGTCAATCGCACAGGTTCACTTCAATCGGATCGCGTCTCTTCTTCTAATCTGGGAACAGTTTTCAAAAACGTTCGCGTTTGTTCCGACTAAACGCGTTTTAACCGAACGATATTTTATAATAATGATAATACGATATTGTCGTACATCTATTATTGGAACCCGCAAGTTCGCGTCCATAAATCAACGTTAGGGTCAATTTACCGCCCCTCGTTTCTCGACGAGTGATTTATCGCTGTACCGAAAAACGAAATTAATTTGAAAACCGATAGGTTAGGTACACCTATTTTCTCGCGTCACAGTCATTCCGGACAGCTTCGTCGACACCATTTTTTCTCATCATTCTTATCGTTACACCCCGTTTATTATACAGCGATCTCCCGTAGTTATTATGCGTATACGTCGTGTTGTCGTCGTACGTAGTCCAAAAGACACTTTTTGTGGGAACAAAAAAAGGACTCCGCGCAAAGACCTGGACCGTAAAAATCCGGACAGTGCACATCCGGAACGTAAAACATGTCTGTTTGTTGATTCGGAATCCTGGATACACCGCGAATTCAAATATCTGGACGGTACCTTATAACTTTGAAATTTAAAAATATTGGATAGCGCCGTGTATATGTTTAATAGAAAGAAACGACGATAAAAAAAATTATCTACAGACACTAAACGAACTTTTCAAGACCATTTGACTAGCGGGTTTCACGACTGAGCGCGAGTTAACCCATCGGTCGACCACCCGTAGCCAAATGAACGTGATACAGTTTTGAGTTGTTTTACACAATTTTTTTAGATATTTCGGCGTAATGTTATTGTGACTCGTCAGGATTTTTTGTCTGCGTGTCACAATAATATACCGTGCACCGACCGGGTTTTTACGTTCCAGTTTTTAACGACACAAAATAAAACGTTTTTTTTTTCCTTCTCTCCTGTCCGTTTCGACCGCAAAGGTCGTCGTCGTCGTCGTCGTCCACCGATCGTAACGCGCGCCCGATGCGGCGGTCTCGACGCCGCGTCCGGCCGCGGTGGTGATGGCCCGCGCGAGCGATGCGGCCGCGTCATGTGGGCCGCACTAACGGCGTACCGGAACCGCCTGCGCGGCTGGTTGCACGACGTGACGACGGCCGCGTCCGCGAACGACCGCGCCGTGGCGGACGGCCAGCTCGCCACCGGCGGCGGGCCGCCCGTTCGCCCCGGGGCGCCTACGCCGTCGCCGCCGCCGCCGCCGCCGCCGTCGTCGTCCGGGTCTTCCGGTCCGCCGTTCCGGCCGCAGGACGCGGCGACCGCGGCCGCGCCACAGTGCCCGCGTCTGGCGGCCGTGGCCGTCGCGTCCGCCGCGGCCACCGCGGAGTACCTGTGCGCGGCCACCGTGCTGTCGTCGATGCCGGAGGACCTGCCGCTGCCGCCGTTGGCGTACACCAGACGCCGGTCCAGCAGCAAGACGCACACGCGACTGTACCGGATACGGTTGCCGCCAAAACCGAGGCGAGCCAAGAGGTAACGTATACGCGCGCGTTCGTCAGCCGCGTTTGGCGCATTTCCGCGTCAGTTTTCGGCAAACGGTCCGTTTTCACTGCGTTGGCGAGAGACTGTTCACAGAGCCTTTTCCCCGATGAAAAAAGATTTGAGATCAGACCGCAGTTTAGGTCTCAACACACGTACTCGAGAGCTATTGTGAATATTTACGTTGAAAATACCCGAATTCGCGAAACAACGCACTTTTTCATTTGCGAATTTCGACAACCACGTCTGCAGCGCGAACCTACGACTGACCCGACCCGACAGGCAAAAAGTGTATTATTTCGTGATTCGGGTATTTTACTTTTTAATAAAGTTATTTCGCAGCGACCCGAAAATGGGATCTCGTGGCCGACGGTGGACAATTCTTAGCAAAAAAAAACGTGTGGCGTCAAGTCGTTTAGCTCGCGCTTTGATTCGGGTCAGTTTACCCGCGCGAGACGATCGAGCAAGCCTCCATAAGTGTGCTACGACACCAATGTTTTACCACGGTTTAACCGGTGTGGTGACCATAGTTTCGTCATGGTCACAAAATTAACTTATAGTAAATTATAGTACTTATAGCCTTGTCACACGTATACAGGTTATAAATTACACGTATATGAGGAGAACTGAGCGTATGTTTAAACAGAGTGAAAACAGTGCAGGAGGAAAACTTCTAATACGCGTTTTCCCAACTTAAATTCGTGATCTTACGCGTATACTTTGTAAATTATGTACAGCTTTACATATGCGTCGGAAAAGACATCATGGAAGCTCTACTTCTGTCGCGATGTTTTTCGAAATTACAGCCCCGAAGCAGCCAAAAACAAATAAAAAACAATACCGAATGAAATTGGGAAAAAAAAGTCGGTTTCACGGCTCGCGAGCTAGGAGTAGACGCGGTTGTAAAAATATCGAATTGAAAAATGACCCGAAACAAAGAACAAAACCCACGTATATTTTGTGTATTTAGTCGAAATCCCGCACCGTTCTTTTGTAATGATTAAAAAAAAAAAGGCTGCGTACGACGACGTACGATTGCGTCGAGCTAATGTGATTACTATCGATGTATTCATGATGATTTTTGCTGTGGAAAAAAAATACCGCCAAATACTATTGTAGTGTTGACCGAAACTACAAAATGTCGCCAAATATAACGGCTTAAGTACTATAATATCGTTGTGTAGTTTTTTTTGTTTTACAATTTTAATTTTTGCAAATCTTACTTTTATTTCCTTGAAACGTTGTTTAATTTACGTTTGGTCTCAAGAGTAACGACGTGACGAATTACCCGTTAAATAACGATCGATAACCGTGGTTTGTATAATATTGCTCGCTATAATAAGTTCGTTCTTAATGTATTATACATATTATACCGTACTATAATATACCTTAATCGATATCCGTGCAAAATGTCCACACAACAATGTTATTATTTAGCTGAGATTCTATTGTATAAACGTATAGGTATAAATATTTTGTTCCTCTGTTACATAGCGTTGTTTACGCATTTGTAATTCCGTGTTTTTAGTCAGTAACCTCGTACACTGCAAAACCGTCCGAATACAATAGTCAAAACAACAATTATTTACTCTTATTATCGAGTAACATTTGACCTACACACAAGTTTTTAAATCACATTTTCGATCATGATTTTTTTATGGATACCATTATAATATACATAAACTGTGTGCGTGGTTATTTTTCATCGACAATAAAGTACTTGTATACAGTGATAGTACGAATATAATCGATTATTACTCCGAACAAATTGACATAATTCATAAAAAAAAAAACTAAGACCACAGAATGGAAATTTTGTTTTAAACGTTTTTCTTTAACTCACATCCGTTTGTCCGTCTTTCTGTCTGTAAACAAATCTTGTGAATCAATTTTCAACTGGTTTCCGTCGTCTGAACGGGCGGAAATTCGGTAAATCTTAAATGATAAATATTTATACGAGTTTTAGAGTGCTCACAATTTTTTTTATAATTATTTTCGATTAACTATTTTCTTTCCGAATCAACAGCCGTGAAAATAATAATTTTATCTTTTTCGTGCGTTTGTCGCTTTTTTGTTAAATTTTTAGAAAAGCGTGTTCTTAATGTGTTTTAATTTTTTAATATTTTAGAGGTTTCACGGTTTCGGTTTTTGTTATTATCATTATGTTTTTGTAGTTTCGGTCTCGAAACCGGTTTTTTATCACTTCATAATTTTTGTCGGTCTAAGATTAAAGTAATACAACAGATTTTAATGTGTTCAGGAAAGCAATGTTTTTAGTTTTGTTAATCTGAACCTGAAAAAAAAAAACATGTTCGATATTAAAAAGTTGCAGTGATAAACCCTTTTAATGGTGTCCAAACAAAAAGGGAAACTACACGAGCGATAACTTTTTGATTTAATACAAAATTCTGCATAATTCGAAACGACATCAAAACACAGTAGGTTCGACTGCTTCAACGAGCAAATGCCGAGGATTATGATGTATTATTGATTGGGCGTTTTTGTTGCGTTATGTGAGTAATGACCTAAATACGGTTTTCAATAGGTACAGCGTAGTAACAGATGGTGTTGACAATGTTTAACGTTACATCAAACGTTTTAAATAAGTACACCATCGTATAAATCATGCTGGGGGAAAAAAAAGTGTATTCACAAAAACTATTTTCGATCTTTTGTAACGTATTTTAAATTGTACATAAGAAATCGAAAACGACTTGAAATAATTTTTCATAACGTTAGTTTAATACATTAATAGGTATTTCTGACTTAGGATTCGGTGTTTTCACAATTTTCGTCGTATTCGGTACTCAGAAAATAATCAAAACATCAAAAAACGCTTCAAATTAAAATAAAATTCGAAAATTTCAACCGTCATGTGGTATTTAACGTAACGGAAGACTCCAAAAACGTCGTTAAAAACTTGAAAATTTTAAATTTTTTGCCATAAAATTCTCGTTTTTTTTTTTTTTTTGTGTAAAACTCAAAAAGTAGGCAAAATTCCAATGAAAGCTTCAACCAAAATTCCACCGGAGTCCACATACCTACCTATCAGTAGAAGTACTGACTTTAAAATCTGAGCATTCGTTCTGCCTGAAAAGTTGTTGACCGTAAAAAAAAACATCATTGTAACACAATACATACTCTTCGATCAGAATCTATAAAATATATGAATTTTTTTATTAATATTTACCTGTTATTTTTTAAATAACAACGATCTCGGACTATTCATTTGTTTATCAACCACAAAACAGTTGATTTGGTCGTAGATTTGGTGACAAAATTAATAAAATACATAACATTGTTCGATGTTCGGTTCGGAAAGCACGTGTCCAAGTCGATAATTTCTGAAACGCGTTTTATTTCCGAATTGACGATTATTCGTCGTACCAGCTAAAACGCACCCAATTGTATCGAAACGTTATTGTCTGATTTTTTTGCTTCTAAAAATTCGTTGTTTCGTCGTTTTGTGTTTCTAAACGCAGCAAAGAATGTAAACTGTTATTCAACTTTGACCGTATAAACCAAGCACCTACTAAAACTAGTTTTTACGGTCCACAACGATGTATTTTTTGAACGCTCTTTCGAGCAGAAACAATTCTCCGAATTTTAAAGTCGGTAACTATACACTGATCGGTTTATGGTTCCAGATTTTTCGGAAATTTCACTTTTTATTTTAGTTACAAAAACAATAACTCAATTGATAACGTGACGGCGAAAATGTTGACATTTTCAGGTTCGTGATGACGTGTTGTAGGAGTGCTCCCAAGTTTTTTTCAGATACCGCAATCGTTGCTGCCAGACTTTATACAATGACTTTGAACCACGACTTCCGAAGCATAATCAAATAAGTGAGCCGCTCCAAAGCGTGGGTATAATATACGCCAAACAACACACTCCAAAATTACTTCTTTTCTTTCCTCCCTTCGTTTTTTTTTTCGTTAAATTGCGTTGCCGGCCGCATTTTATAGCGACTAGTGTGGTCACCGGTCGCGATCTGTCTCCGATCAGATCCGCTTTTCGCGTCCTCGGACGTCTGCGAAACCGATATATATCGTCAAAATCAAACGGTTCTCGGACAGAGGCGGGCTCAGCCTGTCCAAGGTTCCGAGCCCACGCGCGTCGGCATTAGAGTTTAATGCGTGTATACATTATATATATGGTATACGACGACGTCGGGCGGAAATGTAACGATTTTAATTACGCGTTTATGCGCGTTATATAGTGCAAACGATCGTTAAACGAGTGTTTTCTCCGTTACCTGGCCGTTCTGTTTGCGATTTCGTTTGCGCACACCATTTGTGCGGTCTACCCGCGCGAGTGTCGACCGTGCGTCAGTCTCATCCACGCTTTTGGAGATAACAGACAGCCTGTACGGTGGTTATGACGATTGTTATTTTAATTATTGCTGCCACGTACGGTTTTCATCATCCAAAATCACGTGTGGGCCTCGCTCGCGCGTCGTCCTCTGCTGCGGCATTGTTCCGACGAGGGTTCGCGAGCAACACATACGTATTATTATCCCGGGAAACGCGTGGCAGATCGTTGCTGCCCCGAAGGTTTCCGCAACCTGCGAGTGCGTAGAAATCGACCGGAGACAAGATCGTACGACGTTTTACCTTTTTTTTCCCATCACTTTGATACTGGTATTTTGGTTATTGTTTTGTATATTAACCCGATCGAAATGTAAAATTTATAAGAGATAATCGCCGAGAAATTATATTTATATTTTTACACAACTCGTACCTAACTCGCCGAACAAACATGACGTTTTCGCGCTCAATCACGGTTAATGAGCTGTTAAAAAGTTCGCGTAAACTGTACAGGTTTGTGTGTTATAATGTAACGTCATGTTTTGGTGTTTTAGCGTACGTTGGCCGCAGACCGGCGGAAATATTAATAATGACTGATTGGTACGCGCGAATGATTTAGAAACTCTGCGCGAGACGACAGGAAAGCATGTTATACGTATAAAAACTAAAGAATTTCAGATGTACAGTCTCCACAGTAATGTTTTTTTCTTCGTTTTCTGTCAACGTCTTTTCGTATAGAGATAATGCTCCGATTTTTAAAAGTCAGTACTTTTCCTAATAGTTTTATGGACTCCGGTGGTACTTCGAGTTTAAGCTTTTTTTCGAAATTTTGCTTACTTTTTGAGTTTTCCTCTTGAAACCAAAAAGAAATTTATGACGAAAAATTTGTAATTTTAAGGTTTATAATGACGTTTATCATCAGAACGGCTATATCTACCAATTTAATTATCGTTATTAAAAGTTATTTCATGTGGTTCTCAAACTTTTATGTACTAAACTTATTTAACACGTTATAAAAGATTAAAAAAACTCTTGGCTAGCTCGCTCAGAATCGTTTTTTTTTTTTAACACGGTGATTTTTGTTACTTTTAGATAGTAAATAATACTGATAAACCGCGGCTATGAATCCAACGACCCACCCGAAGCGTTGTCGCGCTATTACTGCACCTTTACTCTGGTATCTACCGTTCTTTTTCAAGTATACGACGTCTACACTTCACGGTCGAAGGAAAGTTTTAGCGAGAATTCGGACATGATTGTTAGGTACTGAAAAACATTGAAAATGTTTAACTTTTTTGTATAGGCGGCGTTTTATAGCTGTTCTAAGGTAATATCACGATACAATATTGTACCCAGAGTAATGTCGTAACCGGAATACGAGGTTAAAAATTTTCATCTCTCCTTACGTATGTAGTTCTATACCTTTTTATCGTGTCGCAAAAACATTTTTGCATTTTATTCATTTTATGATGTAATATGTTTAGCGTGGAATGTTCGGATCCGCCTTCTGTGGTTTTATTTCTTTTTTGCCTTTTTTGTTTTTGTCTCCGACGGTTTGACGTCTACAATTTCCTCTCAACGACAGGTAAAAGCGGAAAATACTGAATCTATCGAGGCTGCTGGGTTTTCATCGGACGAGAAACGCGAGAAGGGCCGTTTTATCCGAGAATTATGCAGCGGAACGAAAGCTGCAGTATAAATTGAAAAAAGAAAACATTTTGCAAATACCCCGGTGAAATTCCCTCGTCTCCAATTTTATACATATTTTTATGTTTATATATTTTTTTTTCTGTCGGATTTGTTTCTACCCTAATCCACGCGATGTCCTCGGGGACCGACGACGGTTAATACAGCCTACTGTTTTCTTATTTCTCAGCGCAAACACCTCAAAGCGTTGTCGTGTACCTATATTTAAACGTCGCGTTCGGCGTTGTACTGGTTATTAGTAGTGAAAATAAACAATCTCTTACTGCAAGAAATCTACATATTTTTTATTTTTACTAAACTTTTCTCTCATCTTCGCGGTTTCCGTCTGAATTTTTTAATGAAAAAGCTCCACAATTCGACACGTCGAACAAGAACGTTTCCGTAATTTGTAAAATCGCGAAATTTTGTTTTGAATAAGATATAATTTAAAGCCAAAATCTCATTTTTTTTTTGTGGTATTCAAAGTTAAGATCACTCTCTCTACACGAACCATCAGAAACCTGGAAATTTTCGCGGTAAAATTTTTGTATGTTTTTTTTGGTTTGTTACTGGAAAAGTAGGCGAAATTCGAAAATTTTCAGGACCGCGGTGAATAAACCTATCTGCGCAGTAACGGTACTGTTTAAAAAAAAAAAAAAA
>CM029360.1:10484639-10499135 GCA_017140985.1 Hormaphis cornu | reverse complement strand
TTACCAATCGGCGCATTTATTAAAGATTGTTTTTTTTTTGTATTTCTGATAAAAGTTTTCATATTAGTAAACATAAATAGTATTGTTGATATGAAGATTGAAATCGTACTTACACAATGCATACATAATTTATGAAGAAATCTGCTCGCCAGAAATGCGAGACGTCGCGGTAATTAAAATGAACGTCGAGTGTAATATTTAAATTACGACGTGACACGATCGATAAATGGAAAAAATAATTGTTTCCAACTGTAATAATTGTCATAATTTATCATTTGATCGGATGTATAAACGTATAGTTATTGTTTGTTATAATTTGATTCGTTTTCCGTGAGACTGTATGAGGAAAATAAATTTAAAAAGATGTAAGGATAATAGCAATGTATTCTGTAAAACATGCTTTTATTGATTGTAGCTATCGAAAAATACGTCTTAGGTATACAACATTTTTATTTTTTTTATTTTTTACAAAATTTTAAACCTTATTTGTTCCACTATTAAGTACAACTTAAAATTAATTATAAAATCAATAACGCGGTTCAGATGCATATTTGGTTTTTTTTTTTTTTGTTAAATGTTTTTTAGCGTCGACGTATCGTTAAATTTCGTGCGTTTAAAATGTTTTCGATATGGTTTTCAGGAATATACCTACGGATCCTCTAGAGAACTCGATAAAATCTCAATTTAAATATTCTTTTTTGGAATGCGTTTGTTTTTTTTTTTCATGGATTTTTACAGCCACTTAAAATCCGATGGAAAAATGATATATGCGATACACATGCGCAACGTCGTGTGTATAATAAAAATCTAAAAAAAATATACGTTTTCAATTTATTTCGAAGGGCTATTTTTTTCCCCTCGCATAAACTTTTCCGCGCTTGTTATTTTTTTCTATAAACTTTTATTTTGTCGTTCCGATAAGTTTTATAGTTACACGTAACGACGTCAAGTAAAATAATGTTGTTTTTTTCACTCAGATTCAATTTGTATCAATCGAACCGTTTTAGATTTTAAACGAGTTTTCTTCGTATGAGTGGTGTACCGCAATATTATATTATTCAAAAGTCAAAAAATAAATAAAATCACGTGCAAACGATAAACAATTTAATTAAATTTATGAATATTGAAAACTTTTAACCGTACAGAAGCATATTATGAAGGTTTTTGACTGATGAAATACGAATTTAAATTAAAATATAATAATGCGTCCATTACAGCTACCGGATTATTTCGAATCACTGTTATCTTTATCGCACACATGACCGTCATCAAAATACTTTTGACGTTTTGATGAACGAACGATATTATTCTATGATTTTCCACCTCATTATCGGATGATTTAATCGTACTGGGAAGATTGTGGTAGGTAGGTACACATCGAGTCAGTGAAACTGTTGTTCATAATTCCGACGAAAAATTTATAGTACGTTTTTGTTATAAAAAATGAATATATAGAACCGATGTTGGACTAAATATCGTATTTGATTGATTTTGTTATTATAAAAATATGCAGATTCTACGTATTTTGAGGTATGATTTTAACGTTATCGTGTTTGTCGGACTTCCGTACCCTTATAATTAATTCCACCTAAACGAATCAAAAACACCATTAAACTTTACACATTTTTATACCATATCGTTTTCATTTAGTGTAGTTTGATTATTTTTTGCCTAAATCTTCAGTTGCTCTTAAATGTCTCGTTTACGCTGTTCAACACAAAAATGTGCTCAACATTTTGATATACGTTACTATATTAAAGAAATTTACTAAAAAAAAAAATGTTTTTGTCACTTATACTGTTTCGTGTTTTAAAATTGTTAAACCACTGCAACGAAGCAGAGAACCCGCGTACGACTTGGCTTTTCGTAATATTCATTTAAATAATGTTAAATTAGTCGTCTGGCTTAGCAGAGTTGGACAAAAGATAATTATTAAAATTGTACTTTTTTTTTCTTGAAAATCCAAAGAAAATGTAAATTATAAGTTATTAAAATTAACATTAACTTGTTTAGGAAAACGTAATGCTCCGGTAAAAACGTAAAAACACAGTATTATTTATAAAGTTTATGCCCGCATAATGTAAGAAGAATATTTTATTTTAAATATAGGAAATTCGTCTGTTACGTGGGGCCTTCATTTTTTTTTATCACCGCACAATTTAACGATCGTGTATAATCAATAATAATAATAGAATTAAAATGTTTTAATTTATTGCTTACCATAGTGAAAACACAAAAACGCACTACAAATTGTTGATAATAAGCTCGTCTCTAAACATTAAAAAAAAAATATTAATTTCATTATGGTTTGGTCTGACAAAATACATTTCACGATCATAATATGATATTGACAAAGGTATTATTTCGATTTACTGAAAATGCACAACATTTATATACATTATAGATATATGCCTTGAAAGAATTAAACGTTAAATTTTATAAAAAAAAAAAAAAAAAATTAAATAAACAAAAACTTTTGGTGCAGTTGTATACGAGTAATTTATTTTGTAGTTTTTAAACTCGAAAAATATCGTCGTTTAGAAGACGGTTTTGTCGCCATCCCAGGAAATCGAAGATTTTTAAATACAACATTTAGCGGCGAGGACTTACGCGCGTTTCCTCGTGTTTGTCGAGGAATCGGATCGTCTACCTATTAATACTACAGTATTCGTACGATTGATTGATTTTGTTCGATCGTGTTTTACGGCCCGAGGTTTGCGTTCTGAGCGTTCTGTAAACTCGATCTAAACGATCGGGTTGAATAGTTCAATCGAAGTAAACACTCGAAGTCCGCGACCCATTCTCTCGGGGAACCGACTCCACAATAATACACACCGATTGTGCGTCGGACGAAAACTTTCGACGCATTAATTACATTGATCGCAGTAAAACTTCCGAGACGTATACATTACGGTTTTAATTTGAAAAATAAAATATTTGAAATCGCGCTTGTCGTTATTTGTTTGTTTTAACCGCTTTAATTATGACGAGACGTTACGCGTTGTCTTCCAAAAAACAATAAAAAAACAAACGAACAATTTTGATGTATTTTTTTTTCTTTTTCGTCATTATAGCGTTCGTATAAAAAAGTGACCAATATGATGTTTGTGCTGTGTGTACATGTAATTTCTCGTTCGATTAATTTGTAAATGCAGATAAAAGAAATTGTCGTTCCCGCGTGGTTCACTTGTGTCACGTTCGCTTGACGATTGAAAAATTAAAAAGTAATCAAAATTTGACACGATAAAATGACATTTGAATCGGTCGTTCCGAAATTGGCAATCGTGTGAGCGAATCGCTCATAGCGTCAACAACGACGACGGGTCAAACGCCGTATTTTACGGTTACGTTTTGAACACGTGATAAAACGGAAACGATTCCTCTACGTCGTTTTAGCGGCCGACGGCGCTTTCGCAGCTTCCGATGAACGATTGTTCCGATGAAAATCGTTTCGTGGTTCGTATAAAAACCGTCCTTTTGGATGCTCGTTCGCAACATTTGCTTACGCGACGGTAACAGTTTTGTATTGATCTAGTTTTGATAAAGCGGTTTTGTGTGAATCTTATTAAAAAATTATACGTGTTAAAACGATTTGAAATTTCATCAAAACCCGACGTTTAATTTGAATAACAAAACTGAATACTTACTACTTTTTTTTTTTTTTCTATCGGCAAACCTTATTTTATTCAACGGTTCGTTCCTAAACACTTTTCATTGGGAACGATAGTTAAAATAGATCCCTCCTTTAATTTTAATATTAGAAACAGTTATATTAGTAATTTTTCCTCTAAACTCTTATTCTTAATCGATTTTAACGATGTTTTCATCCACTAAACGGGATAAACGTTTTGCTGCACACGCGATCAATTGTCTTGCAATACTCGTAAATAATAAGAATACGTCGTGGCAATATTAGAAAATTCGTCTCGTGTCGAAAATACATTAAAAGAATCACCCGCGAGCGCAGCATTCTCTTTATTTTTGTTATTTTTTTCCTTTTACATTCTGAATAGCTGTGGGAAACGTTTTGTTTTTACAGTGACGTTTTATTTTCTTTATGCATTTTTCGTAGAAGAAATAGTGTACCACAAAAAACGTCTCAAAGTGGACGAAGATGGTGAATCGTTTTTTTTTAGTCGTTTTATTGCGTTATGATTCATAAGCGGAAAGAACATATGTAGGACGGGCAAAACTAACGCACGGACGTCACTGGAATTGATTCCCTGGAATTTGTACATTTTATATTGGAACGGATGAACTGAGTCAAAAAGAAAATTTTATAATTTATAGTACTCGTCGAGTGTTACCGAGTTTGCTCTGAATCGTAATCGTACAGACTTTGAGCGAAAACATCGAACCGCAATCACTTTTCCACTCAAAGCGAAATCCCTTATTTTTTTCATTTTTCAGTCGTCTAAAAAAATTTTGTCGAACGTGCCCGAAGCGTTATGAGGGTTTTCTCTCGCTCGGCACGCATTAAAAGGGCGACAAATTAGACAACCGTAAATTTATTTCGTCGGGAAAAAAAATCGCCCGATTTTTCGGAAGATCTGTATTTTTTACGTTTTTCTCGAGTAATTTATTACAAAAATTATCGGGAAAAACATTTTAAAATCCCGATGTGGGACGACACAATTCGTTTCGTACGTCCGCAGTTTTCGCACAATTTATTTCTGCTCGCCAGACATAGTCCCTTAACCGCGCAAATTTACCGCACTCGTACGGTTCGAGCGCGCGCGTCCCAAAAACTCGGGCGTACCAGCTACGTGATTCGCGAACTTACCGGAAATTACTACTCGGAGA
This sequence comes from Hormaphis cornu, assembly GCA_017140985.1. Taxonomy (NCBI): domain Eukaryota; kingdom Metazoa; phylum Arthropoda; class Insecta; order Hemiptera; family Hormaphididae; genus Hormaphis; species Hormaphis cornu. The sequence continues at coordinate 10,494,332 of CM029360.1, read as the reverse complement.
CGTATTATATCGCGAAGTCACGTATCGTCAAATCGCTCGAATTTATGTTTATGTCGGGTAATATTATTTATGTGTGTACGATATAGCCTCCGGAGCTGCAGTGGAGAAAAAACGGTCCTTTTTGTCGAGTGGGTTCATAATATTATTTGTACGTCGTTTACAACGCGAACAATATCAACTCGGTTTTACGATTATTCGGCATTTTTTTGGCGCTCCGTCTCGCCGTTCAACCGCGCGGTAATCCGCGGTCATAATAATAATGTTTTACGAACGCGTAGCATTTGTACGGGGAAAAAAAAGAACAAAAATTAAATACAATTTTGTACGATATCGTTATTTAAAACGTACGATTCAGCGAGTACGACAGACTTGTCGCGGTCGGAGATTGTTCGACCGTATTTTTAAACGAAACGCGCTCGTTCTTATCTCGCGTGTTTTTTCAAGAGATTCTCTATATCGAAGCGACGAGAATCATCATCTTTCGGGTTTAATTACGAGACTTTTTAAAAAAACGGTAACTTTGCGCGTGTTTTAATCAAACTCGACGTGAAAAATCCGAAGACAAAAATCACGAACGAAAAAAAAAAAATCTCTGGATATCGCTCAACGCTTTCCGAACGTCGGTGGCAGTTCAATAAAAACTCGACGACTTTTCCCCTGACAAAAACATAGTATCACTTCGTATGTATATAACATTAAGCAAAGAGAATTTGAGAATTTTATTCTAACTTGTTTGTTATTTTACACTACGAGAACGTTCTACGTCGCTGTGCAAAATACGATTTCGAGGACTGTTGTTCGATTTTCGAGAATATTGCGTTTCATTTTCGTTTTTATAAACGTTTGTTCGTCAACGCGATGATCTCCAATAGTTTATTACGACTCGTTTATGTACGACTTGTATTCAATGTCTGATAAAAACACCATTTTTCCGTTTTAAATTCTTTCGTCGTCCAAAAACGCGATATCCATAGCGGAGTTTATTATAATGTTTTCTCGTATTTTTTCGCCACGTTTTGTTTCGCGGTCGTACGAAAGCTATATCCAGTGTCCGCAGCTTACTCGTCGCGGTGCGATCGGTTTTCTTCTCTATTTTCATTAACAACTCCCGTAGTTCGAGTCAAAATGTCTAAAGCAAATATTTTCGTTTGACCGCGAGAGTCTATAAAATACTCGAACGTAAAAATATTCCTCACAGCTTTTTTTTTGTTTTCGGATGGCAGGTGTTATTTATGGCATTTAAATGGTCCATCCTAATCTACGCCCATGGTAACTTCCGTCTCCACCATATCCCGTTCTTTCTGCATTTTCAGCGCACCGCAAACTTTATCCTTAACCTTAGCGCCGGCTAATGAAACCTGCGGGAACAAACGGCCTCTCGGCAACCTAATAATAACGCAATTAGCCCGAATGAATTAATAAAGGGGATGACGAACACAATGGGGGCCGGTCCATTAGGCCGCGCTCTATAGTTCCCACGCTTGACGTTACCTGAAATATATTGTAATATTACGACGAGCGATCAAAAAAAAAGGAAAAAAAGGAAAAAAAAGAGATAGTATTTTTGTTTCGGGTCGAATATCTTCAGCTGCGTTCGTCCCGCGATTTAAAAAAAACGTATATCATGAAAGACAGTGTCGTTTTCGGGCGGGTTTGTCGCTGTTCACCTATTCGACGAGTACTATTATACGCAGCGTGTACGCAGAGAACGCTGGAAACACCGACGTTTTTTTGCGATTGGAAAAAAAATCTAAATTTTAACAAACGTTTTGACTATATTTTCGATTTTCAATAGGGCTCACCGCGATTATCTAACCGTATCTTCTCCGATAGATTTACGAGTACACCACGACGGCCATGAAAATATTGATATGGGTCATTGTGTGTACGAGCGTCAGAGAATATTCATCGAGTTATTGTTATATTTGTAAAAACATAACATTAATAATCGTGAATTATTTTTCAAAAAAATCGTAACGTAACGTTCGGAACATAATTGATGTAAGTTGTTTATCAAAACTGTTTGGACGACTATCATAATTTGAACGTTGCATGAAAGCGCCTCTAACGTAATACATCGAAATAGTTTTATTTATTTATTTTTTTCAATACAATTTACGGGATTAGATTTTTACGAATTTCATTAATTGATATTTTATCGATCATGTTACCACACGAACCGTACAATATCATAACGGTTAGTTTGCTCCAATAAATTATTCAAACAACACACTCGTCGAGTCGATATTTTGCGTTTACGACACCTATTCGTACGAAAACGATATGAAGGGTGTGTGGCGATTTCCACCCTCGGTGGTTTCGTGTTGATGTACGCTGATAGACACAGCGCTTCGGTCGATCCAACTTTTTCTAAAACATTGTAATTAGAAAAATTTTTATCATACTTTTTAATACGATGTGACATGGCACCATAGAAAATGAATTCATTTTATTATTGGGTTAAAGCGCGTAGCTTGGCTGCCAAAACTAGTGTAGTCTACATACAACTCCGTCCGAATCGCCGATAAAATGTTATTTATAGTAGAATTAATTTCGTCCGAGTTAACCGCCGAACGTATTTGAGTATTTTTTTTGGATGCATAAAAATATCTTACAGCTTTGCCGATTTTCATAACGCGTCTTGGCATACCATAAAAACTTTATCCGGAAACATCGTAATTTTTTCAACTTCAATTCGAAATTGTCTACGAAATCGCAAAATCGGCAAAACGAGCGCCCTGAAAAACGTTTATGTTTTAAAAAAATCAGCCATAGTTTGTAGCTATAACTAGTTTGCGGTTCGGTAGTTTTTCGTACAAATTTTAGCTGCATCCCTCAAGGCGAATTTAACATTTTCAGCTACGTAGTGGCATCCGACCTAACCCAACCTAACTCCACCGTTATTAAATACGAGTATCAAACGTTTCCGTCGAGTATTATACAGAAGTTTATTGGTAAAACAATCAATATCGCGTTATTTGCAGCTCTATATTGGATTCCGGTTACTGTCGTGCGCCGGATATGCGAGCGCGTAGGCGTCGAATACGAGTCACTAAAGTGTGTTATTTGACGTATAGAGCTTAGAAAAAAAAAACAAACAATAATAGCGCGAAATGGACATCAGACAATAATAATTGTTTTTTTTATTAAATTTGTGTTTCTTGTTTCGTACACAGTTTTTGATTTTTTTTTTCACGTCGTAAATGACGATCCGAAGTAAAGATTATAATATATATATATCGCAATACGTTGTGTCTGAACTATTTTAATTTATAAATTCACGAACAACAAAATATATAACACGATTGTATTCAAACTCAATCATAATATAGGTACAACGTTGTAGCTTCCAAAAGCATAACACGTTCTGAAAAAAATTCGATAAAATACCAATAATATACTTACGGACATTTGTATTTATAATCGATTGAGTTACTGAAAAAAAAAAAAATCCAATAAACCAAGTTTTAGTACTAACACACAAATGTATTAGATTAAAAATTCTTATTAACATGTTAACGTCGTTATTTTAAGGAACAACATTCATCTTATTTAAAATATACTTGCAGAAAAATGAAAAAAAAAAAACCTTTCTTTAATTTACCGTGGTTGTGTTTAATCTCACCGTGTTTTTTTAACTTTTCAATTAAAAACATAGTCACTGCAGTTTTCTTTTTTTTGTGCAAGGAAATGTTGTGCTGCCGACAAAGTATTACACTGAACTAAAGTGTGACAATTGTAATGAGAAAAAGCGGTAAATTGAATTTTTGTTTATATACATCTGTAATTTAAGGAAAGGATGCAATTTACGGACTGATCGGACCTCTCTTTCCTCCGGCACGATTGTTGACTTTGTTTCAACTCGAAGTGTTTATGCGGGGATCTTACAGTGGTACCAACATCCCATTTAAATTATCGGGCGCGACGACATTTTATAAATTGAGCACTGTGTTATAAACCACATCATTTACACGACGCTGTGATCAAGAGTTCTTGTAAAAAAACTGCTCCGATTTTAACGCGTGATACCTTGTAAGATAGATAATTGATCCAAAATGATACTTTATTTCAAGCGTTTTTTAAAATTTTGATTGTCGTTTAAGTTCTGAGGAAAAAACGAAAACGGTCCAATTTTTAAATTGTTCCGTCCGACTTAAAAATTGTATAAGTCATCGAGAAAGTTATTATTAGTGTACCGCTTAAATTTCAATCGATTTCGATCGTTTTTGATCATTAACTTTATTGTGTTTCAAGTGTTTTAAAAAATGCAATTTAATTATTACAGATTAACTTTAACACGTTAAATTGCAAAAATAAATTAACATTTTAAGTCAACAGTAGTAACAAAGAAACTAAGTTGACGAGTTAAAATACTTTATTAAAATGCATTTTAACGAGTAAATTCATTATAAGAACTTGATGATTGTGTACAGTCGTGAAATCATTTTCTAGTCCTAATGACATCTGCGGATTTTCGTTTCCAGCCTTCGAACCAAACTCGCAATTAGTATAACGAGGTTATCGATCTTTGGGCCATGTTTGTTGTTGTTGTATAATTCGCTTGAACATAATATATTTAAGTTTTTGTCAAAGAGCAGTAGAAATACACCGGTTCCGTATAAACGATATGATTTTCTGTGAAAAATATTGCTGTAAATCCAAAATAATAATAACAAATACTGATGGATAAAAAAAAAAACATTCAGCGCATTATAATGTATTTTATAATGGCGTTCACGATATTCAACAGTAATCTCAAATAACATCGTCCTAATAATCAAATTATACTCAAAATACAAAACGTCGTGCAAAATGTTTATTCCGTAAGCGCAGCGTTAAACGTATTGATTTTACGAAGACGTAATAACCTTTTTATTTATTTTTTGTTTTTTAATCCACCTGCAAAAGGTATTGAAAATGTGCTTAAGTATCGAATTTCATGCAGACGGTACTGCGTGATCATATTTTTCATCTCAGTTTTTTTTAATATTATATTTTTAAAAAGCGGCAACAAACCGGTAAAAATTGCGGCAAATAGGAATTTCGTCTTTCGAATTTTTATCTTGGTACTACTTCTTTTTAAAAATTATTTGAAACGTTCACAAAATATTACGTAAGGTTGTACAATATATGAACTATAAATTAATTTTCGAGGGATACGTGTAAGGACTCATAATGAAGAGTTTTGATTTGATATTTTAAAAATTATCATTCTATGAGACGTGACAATCCGGTTTTAAGTTTTAACCATTGTACGACATACCTATTTCTCCTGTAAATCGATCATAAAATCAAGCCATTTTTCTAACTGTATTCAAACAAACTGACGATGGCAAAATGTAAACGCTCCACAAAACGTTCTCATCCGAAAAAAAATCATCTTTCAAAAATATTAAAAATTGTAACCGTGAGAGTTTTTCCCAAGTAAAACGGTTTTTTTTTCTTTGTTCTTCAACGTGTTCAGTTTTTAAAATCACATCACCGACAAATTATTGAATGTCTCTTAGTTCTGAACTCGCTTTTTCGAGGGCAAAAAAATCGTTTATACGTCTCGATTGGGGCTCGGCTTACAATGTAATTTTATTTGAACGTCTGCGTGAATTTGTTTAAATTATTTTTTCGAGTTCGTCGTACGCGTGTCAAAAACGACGAAAGTTAGTTTCAAACGAGTTAGTAAAACGTTATCGCGAAACGGAATGCGGATATCGCCTGAAATTTGTACACGTATTTATTATTATTGGAATGGATAAATTCATAAAGTCGAATTCGAGTAAAAAAAAGAAAAACATTTAAGTTTAGAACTCGTTGAGCGTTCAGGGCTCGACTTGGAATCGCTACCTACCCCTCATTTCGCGTACAGTGTGCTCGTAGTTTTACAGTTCGTTTCTTCGGGCTTAGCGCGTATCGTATAACCCGTTGTTAAAATATGTTTCGATTATTTTTTTACGTTCGTTTGGCAGCTCGACGGTTTTCGGCCAACTCGATTTAACGAGCTCGTTCGGTAACCTACAACGCTTTAATAAACCTTATTTCCGTACAACTGCCGGTCGTGTTTGGACAGCTGTGCTGTTCCGGGTCGTCGTGTGTACAAAACACTTATAACCGTCTCCTCTAAATCCTCGGGAGTTTATGTGTAAAGAGATTATTATATTATATACTATACGTTGTGACGTTTTGCGGTGAATTCGTGTCGGCCGAACGTACAGAATATTATTATGTGGCGTATTGCTCGCGAGCGAATAACGCGCCCGGATATTTCGGTTGATAATATAATATCAATCATCGATAAGCGCTGTACATGTTTATTTCGGAATACATATTATAATCGACGATTTGAGCCGTTTATAATCTCTGTGCGATCGACGTACGTTTTGAAAATCCATTTTTTTTCGCCCCAGATTAATCGCGTTCGACGTCAAACGACGGGCGAAAACGCATAACGTTGCGCGCGATCGTTCATAACGTAAACCGTCACGAAATTATTGCGAACGACGGAATCTCGATTCATTTTTTTTCTCGTTAACTACAATCGCGAATTTCTATAAACGTAAGACAAAACACGATCAATCGACCGATTCGTTAATCGACGGTATAACGGATTAGACGATATTATCTGATTATCGGGAAATCATTTCGGTTAACGGATTTCGCAAATTAGCCGTCCGACCGAATTCGGTAGATATTTTTTCGTCGGACGAATCGCGCAGATTATTCACGTGTCGGGCGTTTAAGTTTCGATCGATTGAAATGTTATACGGTACATAATGTTATTTGTAATATTTTTAAATCAATTTACTATAGAGAGCAAAGTATATTTAAAACTCTGTATAATTTATATAAAAGTTCTCTTTTTTAAAACAAAATAAAAATTATCGTTCTACCCGCTTCCAATAACTATTTACCCTCAGAACAATACTGTACCTCCCCACAAAAAAATATATTATTGCATACCTATAAATTCTAATAACAATGTATGAGAATGATTTAAAAAGTATTTAAAATAAATGTATTTATGCACCTTTATAGTATTAAATGTTATAAAATTGCCGATATAAAACTCCTTAAAAACGGTCGGCATTACGTTCTCTAAAGTATCATTTATATTAAATGTCATAAAGTTAAATGTCTCTTATTAGGATACCGCGATTGTTTTACCGTATTTAATAGACGATCCTATTCGGATTGGACGAGTCTTGTACAAAAATCAGAAAACTAACTCGACAAATCACGATATACTTAGACGCTAATCCAAAAACCAGTGATACACGGTAATATTTTATTGAACGTAGTAATAGATTCGCTTTTATTACATAAGAAAAGTCCAGATCGTCGGCCGGCTATAGTCGATTTCTATCGCAATGAGTTATTTCAGTACGAAATGGCATGCGCAACGTTATAGCTAAATAAGACGTGTCGGCAATTTTTGTTTTTACTAAAAACCGATTTAATAAACAAAAAACGAAATCCATTTATCATCACGATTTTTTTTTGTTCACTGTAACATTATGGTCGGTAAGTATGATACGGAGCACACGATCCCCTTAAATATTTGCTTGACACTTGGTTTCTTGGATTTCACACGGTTCAGCGATTTCGCTTGTTCGCGAAAACCACTCGGTCGGAAGTGCACCGTGAACGTTACACGACGGCAATCAGAGTAGTTCACAATAAATAATTCATCAGAACCGCAATAATCTCAAGAACAACAATAATTGTGCCACGGGGGGAAAAAAAAAAAAAATTACTACGCGTTTTAAAAACTACAAACTGTGTTACCCATGACCGCCGGTACAAATGATTTGTTTTTAATTTCCGGCCGTTGATTTGACAGAGGATCATTTTTCGTACTGAAGTCCCGAACGCAACGACGTAAAAATAACAAAAATAAACGTGCCCAAACGATTGGTTTGAATTAAAACGATAATCCTCGTAGCAGCTGCAAACGCTTTCAAACGCGTATATATTTGCGATCGTGTTGCTTACCGTACAAAACAATTGTCGAATTAATTAAAAATTTTTTAATAAAAAACGGTACCACGGTAAAGGTAGTACCACGACTACGCTTTGGGTGGGTCATTGGTTTCAAACATGGGCGGTTTATCCGTTTAATTCGAAGCAACGATAAGTCTCATTGCGTTCGAACAAAACTGTTTTGAGCGACATGTCCAATCCAAATAAGTCCCGGGCGCGAAAGTAAAAACGATCGTCAATCATTATACACGTGTGTAAAAAAAAAAAAAATAATGTATTATACCTAACATTTTAAAATTTTTTTTTGCGTATCAAATTAAGTTGGTACATAAAAGTAATGAAAACGACAAGGAATAATTTTTATCGGCACGTAGCTCAGAACATAAATAATGAACGTATCAGAACTTGAATGTCCCGACTTTTATGTGGTGTTTTCACGTACCGAATGGAGCGCTCGTTCTACTCGAAAACGTCGTTGAAAATTTCAAATCTTACAACGCGAAATTCACGAAATCCACGTTTTGATTTTTCGGGTAAAACTCAAAAAGTAAGCGAAACTTCAAATAAAATTTCAACCACCGGAGACCATAAATCTAAATCTGAGCTTTTTGTTGACAGAAAAAAATAAAAACACCGTTGTAAAACCAATGCGTTCGTTGCTCAGAACGTAAAACAGTTGTTACTCGGTTGAATGCCAAGTAATAAAGGCCGATCCGAGTTGGATATCAAGATTAGATGTATGTAGTCGAATTAGTCACATTTTTTTAGATATGCTTAAATGTCTCTTTTTCATGAAATACCTTTACATTTTTGTACAGTCCTCTAACGGTTTCCCTCGTGTCTCCTGAATTCGGGTGAATTCCTTCACCCCGTCCGATGAGAAACAAATCCCGTCCCGTCGCCAGCCGCACCAAAAACCATACGATTTTCCGGAAAATACATCGTCGTGGTGGTGCACATGTCTGACGGCGTTGTACGTGTGCTGTTTTGAGATTCGAGATTGATTTTCGCGGATTAATCATACAACTCCGAGGAGCCGTCTCCGGATATCGACGCGCCTGCGTTTTTATTGCGGAAACGACATTTATCGTGTTTCGTTTCCCGACTTTCTCGATCCTTTCCGGCCGTTTATTTCACGAGTATACCGACGGCGTGTTTTAGAGTGATAATACGAATATAATACGACGTGTTTGTTTCGCTAGTGCGGAAGATTGCGAAATATCGTGTTCCGAGCGTTCGACAAATTCGATTCGCAAGCTTTGTACGAACGAAATCGTCGTGCAAGGAAGTTAACAGAAAAAAACGCCGTAGTAAAATCAAAAGGGACTTTTTTCGCGTTTGATCGCTCGATAGAGGAGCGCGACGTTTTGAACCGACTGATATTGTTATCGTGAAAACAGTTCGTTAAATATTCGTTTATTGTTCACTACGAAAACGCGATTACTGTATGTTTCGTAAAGAGTTCAATAGCGTGTATCGACTGAAAATCACAATAACGTACAAACACTCTTGTATACTTTTATGCGGCCTCGTCGTCGTTTGACCAGAATCGTTGAAACTGCAGTTAAAGATTTGCGCGCGATCGTCGTCGATATGTCGAACGTGAAAAATAATAATAATAATAATAATGTGATAAATGTAATAAATAATATTAAATAATTTTATTTAATAAAATAATAATGTGTGCCAAGTTTTGTGCACTACGTCGTGATCTTTTTTACG
>CM029360.1:10412481-10484239 GCA_017140985.1 Hormaphis cornu | reverse complement strand
AATTAGTTTCATCGTAGGAAATTATAACGTTGTTTTCGATGTCCGTGTGGCTTAAAAGCTTCATTGTGCGTGATATTAATATGGTTTTTTGTAATGAAAAATATAAGTAAATAAAAATTTTAAATAACTAAACATCATAATTTAAAGAAGAATGCTATTATACTTTCCTATATGTACGGTGTTTCGATTGTTTTGTTCCTTATTTTCATCTTCATACATATGTATATTTTTTTTTGCCCATCTTGAAAGTAAAATCCGAATGGATTGAAAATTTCCTCATAAAACAATCCTTTTTAAAAGGAAAAAAGCAATTTCAATTACTCCGCGCTATTTGATATTTTTCGATTGGTGTTTTAAAATATTATTTTCTAAAACCATTTTCTAACGAAAGTTTTAAACACTCCTTTGAATTCTATAGCGTCTAATAAATGTCTGATAATAAGTTATATTTTGTTATTTTGTATAGGTAGGTACAAATTGAGATCGCTCAGAATCGTTATTTTCGTAAGCAAATCTCTTAAAATCATTATAGTATACAATTTCTAATGAAACGAATTCAAATTAAATTCAAATTTTTCTTTTATTTTTGTATTTCTATTTGACGGACGCAATCGGATGTTTTATGTAAATGTTATACCGAGTGATACCGTAAAATGCTGATACTTTGCACCAATTTCTATGTTTTTTAACTCAAAACATACACTTTGACTTTAACGATTGTAATAAAAATACACAATTTATATCGTTATTAGATTAGGTAAGAATAATGAAATTATTTAATAGTTTTCAAATTCTTTTTATTTTTTAGTTTTAAGTTTAAGTGGTTGGTGCAAAGTTGTATGTTACTTCGCACCATTGACAAAAATCCGTTAGAATAACATGGATATATTTTAACGATGGTGCAAAGTATACCGCTATCAGTGTCGTCTTAAGGTTTGTGAAAGAAAACAATCGAAAAAACTAAACAAAGAGAACTAATACGAGTGTAAAAGTTCGTACGATTTTAATCAATTTTATTTTTTTTTGCACATTGGTTTTTTTTTTTTTCCAATTACCAAGACAACATTATGAAACAAGATCACACGGTACGAAAAAAAAACAAATTAAAACCCTAGACGTTCTTATCGGAAACGAGATAGTTTAAACAGTTTTGACGTTCAATAAAAAAAGTTAGACGAATTAAAGACGAAAAAAAAAATTGTGGTGCAAAGTGTCGTTATATTTTACGGTTCTACAACGTAGTTCTGCGATCTCCAGTTTGAGATACGTCCGTTGCGGTGTTTGCACGATTAATAGACGTGGTTACGTACCTTACCACCTACGTTTTTAGTCGAAATCTTCACTTTATCGCTGTTCGCGGACCGTTTCGAATAATTAATTAATTCGAGACGGTGGCGATTAAGACAATCCGTCCCATTAGTAGTAGTAGTGCGCGCGACGACGTGTGCTGCAGTTTACTTCGCCCGACAAACACATATCGTTAAACCGGTACACACCCTTAAACGAAGGTCTGAGATCGTGTTTTTTGCGTGTTTTTTGCTTTCGCGTAAACTCGTGTAGTGTTCGAACGACCGCGATGTACATAAAGGTCCGCACAAAAGCGTGCCGACGGCGAAAACCTTGGAAGTGAAATTTGATAAAATAACTATACCGTACTGTATATTACACGTCATAGTTTTTGTTTCCGCGGTTGTGTAAATATACGTGTGTGTATTTCATAAACTCAATGTGATCGGCAGAATATCCGCGGTGTTATGAAATTTTGCGACGATTCGGTATCTGGAAAAATTCGCTTTCATGCTCAGTGAAAATTCGGTCATTCGATATTAAAATCATAAGTTTTTCGTTCTTTACCGAAATGTCGTGTCCAAAACAGTCAATAAAAGTCTGAATGGTCAAATGGGCGAACATAAATGTTTTACAGCGCGAGCAAACCCGCAAACCGATTAAGCAGAAATGCGTTTATAGTAACCAACGAATACGCATCTAGGAATTCTATTCTAGTTATAGTATCTGCGCTCTTTTATCAAATGAAAATTTACGAAAAAATATTGAGAAATACAATATCGTTTACACGGCCGTTTTAAATTGACACCAAGATTTGTCGTTAACATATTTCAAACGATAGGATTAGCGAAAAAAATTAACGTAATTAAAAACGATAATTCGTTTGGTAAAATGTGCGCGTGAAACAATTTTCACATTGCAATTACATAGACGAAAGGTTCTAGAACGAATAATTGTTTAGTTCGTTTTTAATTGTATTAATTTAAATTGCTTACTATTTTACCAAGTTGGGTTCAATTTACATTTTTTTTTTATCCGATCAATAAAACCAATCGCGTTGAAACCCTTTTCGGTTACAATCGCATTTGCAATTACGGGATCCGTCAGTCGGGCAAAAGAAACAAAAAAAATCGCCTTTTCCCAGTTTGTGCGCGCGGTACATTGACAGAATGACAACAGGATGAAAAAATAATACCGTTAAAATCAGATTATGTTTGCAACATTTTTTATGCGCCGTAGTATCGTATATATCAATACTTGGGTTTTGCGCAATGATTGTTTTTTTTTTTTTGTCCTCGACTCATAATGTCGTCAAATTTGCATGTTGCAATCTTATAAATTAGTAAAATAATTTATTTTCGTTCGAAATTATTTATAATGTATCGTTTAACCGCGTATACACCGGTGCAGGCGAGAGAAACTTGTTGTGGATTTCGTGAAACAAGACGGTTGAAACATATATATGTACCTAACTAAATTTACACGGAACATAAATTTGATAAGACAAAAATTATAAAACAAAAATTTAAGCGATTGTAAACATGTGTTGATTATATTATTCTTAGTAAAAATAAGGTGTGCATAAAGTAAGAATATAGGTAAAAATTTATTTATCAGAGTTCGGTGCTCAAAATAATAAATTCTCTCCCTAATAATTACCGTTGACATATATTAAGCAATTTAATTTTGTTATACCGATTATGTTTTCTCATTCAGTTGATGATTCGGTGAAGCTCTTGTTGTAAAATATTTTCGGGTTATTTAAAAACATAAGCTAACATTCTTTTGCGATTTAAATGGTTTAATTATACACAATTATTAATGTTTGTTGTGTTGACCCGCAATAGATTCATAACCATTATTAAATGCCGATTTGAAGTATATATGTAAATGCAGCGTATTTTCAGCTCGTGAAAACGTGAAGTGACAATATCGAAAACCACATATCGGTTACCTTATATTAGATTATAAAGGCAACGATACTACAAAAACCCGTGTAAATAATAACATTTGTTTATGTGGCTTCGTAAACAAGATTTTGCATTAATCGTTTATCATACAAATTATTTCAATAAAACCGTCGAAAAGCGACACGATATAACCGTCCGCCGTGTATTTAATTTATTCTTCTCTGCAAACATTACGCTCGAGATAGGAGACCGTTGTTTAATAATTGTATTATAATAGCGATATTATAATTTAATCGTCTTAACACAATAAAATTAAACGACAAACTTTACGAATATTTAAATAGAAACTTAAAAGCTTTTTTAATCTCGGAACTTTCAGCAAACTAAAAACTTTCCATGGAGTTTTTGTGTGAGCTCCTCATACACTTCAGTACAACGAAACAATTAGTTATAGAATTAAAGTAAATTCCAAAAAAAAAAAAAAATACTCTCAACTACAAGTGTATAGGTATAATATTCGTTTTTAAGTTTAAGTAGTTACATAAATAGAGTAGGCAACGCATGTGATATTTTAAGGTCAGTTTCTGTATGAATATTTTGAACGAATACGTACAATTGCCAAGTAGAAGTTTACTTGAGGTATATTGTATAATGTTTATAATTGAAAGTAAGATTTTCTGAACCAATTTTTTCGTAAAGCTCTTTAATATTGACTATTTTTGAATAATGGACCTCACTTAAATTTTGTTTATTTTTTTACCGCGAGTTGAGAATATAAAAAAAAAGTTCGTTTGTCAGCGTTTAGCACTCAAAATATTAAATTCTGTCACTTACCGTTGACATATGTTAAGTCATTTCTTTTTGTTATACCGTGTTATATTTATATTTTTATGTATCATATCAACTAGTGGAAATCAAATATAAAAGTGCTTTCTTTTGTTCCCAATTTTTTCTCGAATTTACAAAAGAATTATGTACACCGAAATAATTTGCATTAAAATAAAACGATTTTCACAATCCAGAATTTGAAATCCTACAAACATATGATATTTTTGGATTGTTCCTATTCCGCCATGGTGAGCGTTTATAATACGAAAAAAATGTTAGAGTTTTGATAAATAAAATACATGAAATTCAATTTACACGGAACATAAATTTGTTTTAATAAAGAAAAATCAAAGCGATTACCAAATATTTAAAAATGTGTTAAATTATTCTCAGCAGAAATAAGGTGTAATTTATTTTATTTTGCTATCGTTATGTCTAAAACTAATAAAATCAATATATTGCTTTTTACTTAACAAAAACCGAGACAAAAACTTTTTATTTTCTGTAAGACGTTGGTATAAATTAAAGGGGGAAAATTCAATAATAAAGCACAAAATTTGATTGTTTTGTTACCAGCGATACATAGATTATTTTATTGCATGTACAAGCGTTATACTTTTTCCGCAAAATTCTCGGCAAAATTATCGTTATCATAAATTTGTAATGAGTTGATTTCATAAAATTTAACACTACACTTCACGTAGGTACTGTGTTCAAACTTTTTTTATGATTCTGTATATTATATAAAAATGTTCGGCCGTGTCCTAAAACATTCGCATTAGAACGAACGTAGTTTTGTCGAACAATGAAATAAACCATAACCAAAACTATCCAAATTCTTTTTCACGAAAAACTAACACAATTCGTTTTGTTCGCCAACCAAAGGAAATGAAAGGTTTTCGTGCGTGTGCTTAATAATATAGTTTAACGACGTCTATTATATTTCGCTCATAAAGGGTTTGAAAGAATCGTTCATAAAAAAAAAAGAAACGAAGTAAATAAATAAAAACACAACACATTGGCAAAGCAATTAATTTTGGGTCAGAGGCGTGTTCCGAACGGAGACGAGACGGTAAAAAGATAAGTAACGTTTCGCGTGAGCAGAAAAAATCCGACGAGAGGCGAGAGTATTGCGAAATATTCGTCTTTTCTCCTTTTCCGCTGCCGCTTCCGATTCCATTAAGATGATTTGGCTCTCATTAAATCGGCTTTAAAAGATACCTTTTTTTTTTCATTTTTCCAGTTTTGTATTTGTTTTTATTTAGTGCGCGCAATTACGTCCGCACGCATTGAGCGAAAACGTAAAGTTTATTTTATAAATATTATATAATACTTCTTTCGCTTTTTCCTCCCATCTGTTGTTCGCGTTCTCGAGATCCAGTTGTTTGTGAAACGACGTAATGTGTTTTGTTCAATGTGCGTACAAATATTTTTGATTTCGTCAAATTATCCTAAAAGTTATAACAACTATTGACCGATTACACAAATAGTGTAAATAATATTTTGTAAGACACAAACCTTATGAATGACACTCTTTTGAATCATATTATGCATTTCTTAAAATTACTTAAAAACGAATAATTATATGTACGTACGTATTAAGACTGTTGCGAATTATTGTTTTGAGCAAGATTTAAGGTAGGCTGGTTACTCAACAAAATTGATTAGAATGAATGTTATTCTTTTAAATATCCGTAGACAAGAACTATGTACTAACTTTCCAAGTTGAAAACACAATTATTAATTTCGATATTTTATTCGAAATCGTATAATACATTTTCTCATACTTATCGCCTGTCCTGAATCGTGTGGTTTTGAATGCACGAATTGTTTTGCCTTTATTTAGTGTTTATTTTCATTTGCTCATGCAGAACACAAATCATGTAAAACATAATTGACACTCATTTGAATCATATTACGCAATTCATAATTACTTAGAATATAATTGTTAAAACTAAGTTTCAAATGATTGTTTTGAGTACATCTATATAAAAATTTGAAATATTCGAATTGCCTCTATTTAGTGTTTTATTCGTGCATATCATAAGAATTAATAGGATGGTGAAGTTGTATATTATTATATTACAAAAAAAAATAAAAACACCGATTTCATTAGAACTTTAAATTATCGTTAATTTATACATTATCGAACAAAAATGTATGAATATTGTTCAATTTATTTATAATTAATAATATTTTTCCCTATATAAGTAAAATTTAAGAATAATTTTACCGAGTGTTTTATGAAAAATATTGTTTTAATTTTAAAAGGTTACAAAATTAAATTATAAATAATGATTTTTTTTTTTACTTTAATCTTTTATGATACTGTAAAAATTAGTCGAAACTCTAAATAATGTGCTTTTCGGAAGAATTAAGTGTTTTTAAAAAATTATTAAAACATTCGCACCACTTGTTTCTTCCGAAACGTTCTTAAAAATTAGGTACATGTTATGAAGTTTTAATTTTTATTGGCAGAATGTATTTAAAGCCAGAATAATGATTTGTCGATCCCGTAATTGTTTTTTTTTTTTTTCTATTGAACTCTTCATGGTTTGTAAATAGTTTGTAGAAAAAATTTATGATAAACTTAAAACCGAGTAACGAATTAGCTGGTACTCAAACTAAAACTTTTTCGCGGAAACGTTCGAAGCTCTGTGTGCGCAAGATTTTTAATGACGCATCGATTGTTTATCTTTTTTTTCGCCGAATTTGACTTTAATTAATAAAGTCAGGCACCGTGTGGTGATTTTCGACTCGAACAACCGCGGACGAAGACGTAGGCATTATAATTCGGTTTAATTAAAGACGAGACTTTTTTTTTCTTCTGTTTTTGTAAAACGCTCTGCACGTCGACCTCGTCGCGGGTAAAAACGAATACTTTGATATGCTTGGAGAAAAAAAATTTCGACGTTTATAATTATTTATACCCGACGAATCTCTCGAATCAGCACTGTATAAATCGAGGTTCTGGTTTACGTTTTTTTTTTTGTTCCGTTTGAGAAAAATTTGACCCACGCACGTCGTTACACGCACGCGACTCGTCCGGAGAAAAAGACCATATGACGTTCTGCTCTGAAACTAATCTACTTAACGGAAAATATTTTCTGACGTGTTGCGAGCATTTGGATAAATCGTCGAGAGCGAATCTATTTGTCTGCAACAGCATCAACAGCATAGGAACAAAATATTAAACTCGTAAGAAATCCGAAATCCTCACTCTTCTTACCAGCCGTTATTAAATTCTTTGAACATCGAATCATTAAGACAGATAAGGTCGGATCTTTAAATTTTGTCTTAAAATTAGTCAATAGTCGTTGTCCTAGTCTTTACTTGACGGATTGAGTTTCTCCATTCCTATGGTTGTATACTAGAAAATTAATTTATTTTTATGCGCCATTCCGGTCAGCGAACTACAATCAAAACTCTTCTGTAAACACAGATGTACGACAATAGGTATAATATAATTGATGTCTTTTCGTGTAACACTATAAATGTTTTTTATACTTTTATTTTAAATCGTATACTTTCCTTAAACTATACAAACAACATAATTTTACGTAAACAGATGTATTAAGTTTTTCATAAATATGTATATTGTGTCGATGGTTTTCTTTTCATCTATAAATTTTTACCTTTTCGTAGGTACTTTTAAAAATTAATCTATATGACGTATTATTGGTATACTATTAATTCGTTTATATTATAAACGGGCTTAATAAATAAATGAATCCGCCGTACGATATTATAATTATTATAATTGTTAAAGTTAGGCTCGTTTCGAAGCGAATCTCTCGTCCGTAAGTATCAAAATTTAAAATGTATAAGAGAAAAAACTGAATACTGAATTTCTTTCCACGGTCTTTTCGAATAGTTTTCCATAATTTAAAAAAAAAAACAGCTTCGAACACCGTATCGGATGATATTTCTTTTTTAATCGGCATTATATCATATACTGATCTGGGTCGAACGGAGGCGAGTACGTGTTTTTCCGATGCAAATAGTACTTATTATGCGTGTGGTACGATGACGTAAAGCGGGCTGTTCATAAATCTCCGGTTGATTTTCATTTTTTATATTTTTTTTTACAAAATTTAAATATTCCTGAAAAGATATCGTGAACAATATTATATCGTAACAGCTTACGCACGTATTGTACGGTATTAATTTTGCTCGTATTTGAGCGATTTTCTCCGAGTGCTTTGAATTGCCTCGCGATATAGAATTTTCCGAACGTTTATTAGAAAAAAGCATAACGGATTTGTGATTCGAGTAATAATAATTGGAATTGAAACTGGATATTTATAGAAGTGTATTTTTATGTGTTATTCGTAACGATTGTTGAGTGGTTCACCGACAAAAAAAAGCTACCGGAAAAACACGTTTTTCCGGAAAAACTCTCACGGCTTCGATTTTTTATTTTTTTAAATCAAATTTTTTCATCATATACATCGTATAAGAGAAAATTTTCGCGTATTGCTTGCCGATAAAGTTTCTTTAAATGTTGGTACAATTAATTTATGTATATTGCACAGTTTATTGTATATTTAAAGTTACAGACTTCTAACTACAAAATTTAAACCAGTACAAAATAATTTAAAATGCGATATTTGTATTTTTAAACTGTATTAATACTGATTAAAAAAAACGAAATTATTCCCCATAAAAATTAATGTTTATAACAAAAATACGTTCATTAATAAAATACCTATTCATATTATGTTTTGACGACTAATTATAATCTTTTAAAATAAGTACAAAATATAAGATTTTACTTAAAATATCGACGAAAAAGATAATTTACTTTATATTTTTTTTTTAAATACGTAAGTATGTTCAATGAAATAAAACAACATGTCATATTATCGTTTACAACACACGCGTACAACGAAATTGCCTAAACATAACGCCGTCTCAATTTTTTATTTGAATGGTACGTCGATCACGTTTGCTTAAACAATAAATTATAATTTATGGATTTTTATTTCATTAATTCAGCATATGAATGAACTGATATTTAATTTACAATTTTTTCTTTTTCTTAGATTTAACTCTATACTTATAGCATAACATTGATACGCGTTTACGTTCATGGAAACTGCAGCAAGTACTGATGTAGTTCTGTTTTGATCTTTTACAACGAGAACTAAAAGTTTACACGCTCGTCCAGTAAAAAACAATACGAAACAGTTTAAATGTGTTTAATAATAATCAATCCATAATCAAATAACAAATATAGTTTTAAATAATTCACATCAATATTGCCTGCACCTACAACAATTTTTGAGTTTAAGGGTCCTCGGAAAAAAAATAATCGAAAGGTTGGATACAGTCAATTTTTTCTACATAGTATTACGTGTTTTGTTTTTTTGTTTTTTTATTATAGTAAACGAACGTTCAAAGGCGGAGATTGGTTTGTATTTGATGGAGGAGGGGGCTTAAACATTTAAAAAATAAAATTTAAATGAAAAAGTGTTTTTCTCTTTTGACTGGTTAGACATTTGTTCAATAACAGTTCAAGAACAGTTTTTTTTTTTTCTTTATCTGATGTCGCTGATCACCAGATCCCATTAAAATAATTGTCTGCAGTGTTTTTATTTGCAACAGTGCCAGTTTGTTGGTCGATAAATAATAATTTTCAAAATTTCAAAATCGTATTGAATACCCCTGCAAACAACATACTGCACAAGGAAACGACTAAAGTTTTTTTTATTTTTTTTAACTATTTTTCCATAATTTGTATTCTGGAATAAATATATTACTATAACTCGTATTTTATTATCAAACACTTCGGTTTGTAGTAAAAAAAAATGAAATTTTGCTCCAGGAATTTTTTTTGTATAAGTTACAATGAATCCATTTTCACAATGGTCGAAGCATAAACAAGACTATTCCCTTTCTAAATAAGAGTTTCTCGTTCGAAAAACTATGAAGACAAGCGTGTTTTTTCTCGTCATTTTCAGTAAGAGTAGTTTACTTCGAGTTTTCTCGCCCAAACAGTCAAACATATTATTATTAATTCAAAACGTTTTTCAAAAATCGCTGGAAACATCCGTAAAAAAACTCCGTTCACCTGTATACTAAATCGATTCGACTCACGTTCTTGCAGAACTTGATGTTTATTTCCGACGTATAGAATACACTAGCGGTCCCTCGAGTAATCGTATGTTGCCTTCGAACGATCAGAATTGTGTATTTTTTACGTGGAAAAAAAAATATGGACGCTTGATTACAACAATACGGATGATTTAAAAATTACTACGGAAGTTACTGTGTGAGTCTGTATAGATTTTTTATGGTTTAATTGAGATTTTCATCCACGCGTAAGTGTATTTACAGGATTGTTAACTAAATACAGTAGCTGCGTTGCTGTTGTAACGCTATAATTCAATATAAAATGTAACGATCACGTAGTTTAAAAAAAAAAAAATCTTTTCTTTGTTTTCATAATCGGTTTTTTCCGAGCAGATTATCAGTATCATTTCTCATTTAATTCGTCTAAAAATACGGAGCAAAAGTCCAAACGGCTTTTTTAAAAGAGATCAATACTTTCTAGGGCATCTCATAGCCATTTTGTGATATTTCCGACCCAACGCGCAGCGTTCTGAAGTCAACAAATGTTTACAATTTTAAAAAGGTTCGGAAAAAAAATTAATATCTTTGAAAACGCTAATGAGTTGCCCTCGTAAATATTGTCCTCGTTAAATTTTTGTTTGGACCTTTGCCGTAAAATCACTCTAAAGTCTTAAGTTACAAGCTTTTTGCAGTGGAAAAACTACTGCACAACGCTCTCTGAATAATATTCTGTAAAAACGCATTAAACCGTTAAACCTATTAGGTATGTGTAAATAGTATGTTTTTGTCGTACTGTTTCAAGATTCGCGACCATTGCAAAGCGATCGAAAAAATATTGCAATTTTTAATTCTGTCGTCCTTTTTAATCTATGCGTGTGTTTTCTTTATTTAATTAAAATGACGCATTTCCAAGTACTTACATATCGGCGTATACACGTCATCGCCTACCGTAATATTCTCTACCGTGAAATATTCGTCCATTGTAGTTTGCTTCGTCCATTATCTTTAATACGGTTATTTATCATTCATGAACAATTTCTTCTCTTAGACTCACGAGTTCCATTTTGCTTTCATAAGCTTTTCATAAAATACGTATAGTCGGTCGGTGTATATATATTATATATATAACGACTTTATTCTTCGTCAAAAATCCGTTCTTTTACGATACGAACAATGCTGAATCAGCGGTAGGTTTGGTCGTAGGACGTCAACTGATGCTAAAGAACAACGAGAGGAAAAAGAAAAGAAAAATGAAGAATAAAAGCGTACTTTAATCGGTCGTTATTTGAAACGTATTTATATGATTTTGCAATTCATTTATACGTCTGTCACTATTATTTGTTTAACAGCGTATAGTTGCGCTAGTTGTTTTAACATTCAGTTAGGATGAATAAAATTATTCGGATGAGTTCGTTTAATACACTACGAGTATAATGCTGAGTAAGTCAAGATGATTTTAAAAAAAAATTCGATCAAGTTTTTTTTTCACTCTTACATCGGCTTAAACGTGAGATTGTGTTCCTCGACGAACACGCATCAAATTGAGTTTTACGTTAAGATTGACAAGAGTGTGTACGGATACTTTAAAGTTCTGAAAATTTATAATTATTGTACCTATCAAGAAATATTTGCACGCTTAAAATTTCATAGTTGAACTATCACGTGTTAGTTTTCCATGCGATTTGAATTTTGTTCGGAATTATTTTTTTTATTATTATTATTATTTGTACCCAAGTCACAATTATAGGTATAAGTATCTAAAAATAAACTGTATAATCACGAAAAAAAGTTAAATGCGTTTAAGTATATTTATATGTTTCAAACCATTCGTCCTGCGATTAAATTCCTGTATAATTCAGTTTTCATTTAGTTTCTTACTTGTACATAAATTGTTATAACAATTTAAGAAAGATTAAAATAATTCACAGGAGGATCCTAAAAGAAAAAAAAATTATTATAGTCTTCAATTATCAATAAAACTATATTACAACGTAGATGTATGAATGACGTTAGAAATATAACGAACAAAATAATGCGTCCGCAGTTCGGAGACGGCAAGTTTTGTGAAATTTTTTTCGGCAAAAGCATCAAATATTACTATTATTATGGTTACATTATCATGTTTAAATTTAAATTTTTTTAAAACATAATGTTTATCATCGAATTGTTAATAATATACTTTGGATAACTAAATATTATTCCCTTGGCTCTATTGAGTGTTTAGACTCGATAAGATATTTTCGTTGGTTTAAGTTTTATACGTACTCCTGTTTCTGTTAGGATCGAAAATAATTATTCTGCACTCGACAATGACTCGAAAGATCGAGCGATTTCTGGGAAAGTAAAAAAAAACGTACACTTATCAAGGCTTTCGAGTTTCAGTCGTCTCGTATAAAGTTTCTACAGAAATTTAAATGGATACACGGTATAAAAGTACAGTTGACAAAATATACCTATGCAAGCATATTATGTCGTGTCAAAAGTTTTCTTTGGGGACTATCTGTATAGGTATACTATATACATGCGCTATTTTCTTCGTGTCCTTTTCAAACTTGTCACCATCGAAAGTAAACATCACGTATAAAGCGCAATGTGAATAAAAAAAAAACATGTTTTCGTTTAATCTTTGTTGTTTGTTCGCCGTGTAATCAAATCAAATTTAGTTATAAGCGATATTTTTCACGGTTGAAGGTATATTGACGGTTAAAAATGCCGGTTTTTCGTGTTTACTCTGATAATGTTGACGCTATTTCTTTCTTCCCGTTTTTTTTTCCTTTTACTGTTGAACGTGTAAAAACTTATATGTTCGACAATTTTAAGACTTTTTGTTTCTATACCTTGGTTGGAGTAGCACCCTTTTCAAAAACTGTTATGCTATTTTATTCTTTTTAAAATAACCAAAGTGTCTCGCGATAAAAAAGTTTTTTAATTAATTTGTAATCGTTTATATTGCAGCAGCTGTGCTTGTTCGATAAATCAAAAAAATAAACTGCATATTTTAAATGTAAATACGTCATAAAAATAACAAAACGCGACAACAGAATCTCACATGTTTTTATTCCTTAAAGTGCAATCGATAACGCGTATTGTATTTAATAAAAAGTATTTAACATTATGCGTATTGTAATCATGATTTTTTATGTTTATTAAAAAGTTTTAAACACATAGAAATATATTTCTATACGATTGATTGTATAATATGAAACTTACAATGTTTTTAGCTAAATATAGACAATAAAGGATTGAATAAGGAAATACAAATTTAAAAAAAAAAAGAGAAAATGTGTATTAACGTGTTGACTCCTTATCTTATTTTATTACGCCAAAGTTTGAAAAATCAGTTGTACTCAATTATATTTGTACTTGACCGTTTGTAACAATTTCTCAACTCGATACGAAACTGTTATTTCAGTAATAGTTTTATTTTATTCTGGAAAATATGAAACAATGTCCTAATTACGGAATTTATTAGTAATTGTCCGAAACATCATATAGTACATTAATTGTGTGGGATGACAAAATTTTTGGATGTATAAAAGATGTACGGGTTTTTTGAGACGCGGTAAAAAAAAAAATTGAATAAAAACAAAACGTGATCGGAAACATTGACCATGAAATGGATACACCTTTAAATATGTTCGAAACAAATTGTTATAGATGTACTTCTCAACTGTTTTGTTTTTAACCTGCAACGTCTGATGACTTCGAAGCAATAGATCTTATAGTTTGAAAGGGTGGATGGGGCTGCTTTTTTGAGTACGTTATACTTGTTGCGCCGGGATACCATAAAAAAAAAAAACCACAGAAAAATAGACGTGTGTATCACAAATAACTATTTTTTTTAAAAAATAACCTTAACACTGTACGTATATTATCTGCGTGGATACCGGTTTCGACCCCAAAAATAGAACGGTCGAACGTAAAGTGTGAAAAAATGTTTTTTTTCCTAAGACCAAAGAAAATTGTTTATGTGCCCGGACATAGAGAATCATTGCTAGCACCATTGTGCGGTCGCCACTGAACGTTATCTGTGTAATAACAGCCGTTGTTGATGTTCACAGTTTCGACGTGGAAAATGGCGCCGGAACCAGTCCCGGACGATCGCCACTGGACGGCGGCGGCACGTCCCCGTCGGCCGGGCTGGTGCTGCAGAACTTGCCGCAACGTCGCGAGTCGTTCCTCTACAGATCCGACTCGGATTTCGAAGTGTCGCCCAAGTCCATGTCCAGGAACTCGTCGATCGCCAGCGAAAGGTAATATACTTTATAAAAATCATCCGTTTTCCGAATTTCCAGTATTACGAACCGGTGTTTTTTGTGCTGAAAAATAAATTGGATTTTGCGAGAGGTCTTGAACGTTACCCAAGTTTACGATAAAAAACAAAAAAATACGAAGAAAAATACGAACGTACACGAACGAACGCGTCGTATTTGATTATATATATAGCTATCACGCGATCTTCTGAAAAATGTTTTTCAAAATGTGTTTTCTTCTTTCAACTAAACTAAAACTTACAACTAAACTTCAAAAAAAAAAAAAAAAAATTACGATTTTTCCTTCGGTACATTTCTCATATTCGAGTAATTTTTTTTTCCCGATTTGTTTCGCGCGAAACGTTTTTGTGAATTATCGTCACTTATCGTATACACGTTTTTGTTTTTGTCGAAACACGTATGAAGTTAGGGTTCGAAGCTTTCAAAACGAAATGGCCGAGGGATCTTTCCCGATTATTACGAACACAGTTCTCTTGTATTTTCAAGGAATTTCAATCGGCATTTCATTCGATTTGAAATTGGTCCGATTTTGAAAATATATAACGCACATTATTTTAGTGCTTGATCACGAAACGCGTGTTTTCGCAGCGTACAGCTAGTAAAAACTATTATACTCGAACGGTTTGAAAACAATTATTTTTTTTTGTTATTAACCGAATGGTATTTTTCTTGGAATTTCACCTATACCGCGATGTTATATATTTCTTTCGCGACGCAGAGTTTTCGGAAAACAAACGAAATATTGATACACACAATATTAACACACTCTAAAAACATTTCGCCGTTAATATTTTCGATTGAGGTCGATTTCTCCGCATAGAATACCAATTTACTAAAAGTGTATTACGCATATATTGTTTTGCACGAATGGTAAATTCAAAAAAGTTTGGATTGTTGTGGTGACGAAGAAAGAGAAAAACGTATTTTACATTTCGGCAGTGGAAAACTTTTAACATTATGTTTTGCAGGCGTACAGTAGTTATTACTTTCGAATAACGTTTTTAATAATACCTTTGGCCATTAAAAGCAGTGAACGAAAAATAAAACAAAGTTTGCACCGTTATTACCACCTCGTCGTCGTGGTAGTTTTCGCGAATTTCACAACTACCGCGCGGTCATTTATATTATACTTCCGCTCGGAACTATCACACATTTTCACACGATATTTTTTTTTTTCATTCCGTTAATTTTCACACGTTCGTGCAACGCTATTCAAAAGTAGATCTTCGCAAAGTTTTGAAATACGTTTAACGCGTATCGCAGACGTTTTAAACGGTCCAAACACAATGTGAAAATATTGATACATATTACACGATTCGCGTCTCGCCACGATGTTCATTTAGGGTGACTATAACTACGATTCAATCGCAAAAAATCGCGGATTTATTTACGTTGGGCGTGTCGGACCTAATCGTGCGAAATCCCATCGACTTGGTCACGTTTTGTGTGAGCAGGCGTCGGAACAAGATTAAAAAACGTCGAGTATTTTTATTTTACACTATTTAAAAACCGTCTTCTCCTCCGTGACACGAACTTTAGGGCCGTTAAAAGCGAGAACCGTCAAATTCTACGGGAGAAACGTGATTTTAGTGTTTATTCGATCAGGATTTCCTCCGTTCGTATTAACCGACCGTGGTGTTCGAAGAGCTCACGCGGTTCGACGCCCGTGAGTTTTTTCCGCGTCGTCTCGCGCGAGTTTCACGATCGCCCGAACGCGCCCGGAAAGATCCTCCGGATCAACATTTCCGACGCGATTTCGCGCCACTCGTTTTTATTTTCAAGCTCGCCACTTTGGGAAAAAATCGGCGCTACTCATTTCCTTTGCGGCCGATTCGAAAATCTCAAACGTGAAAATTGTTGTTTGATCGACGTGGCCGGAACAGTGTGTCGTCGCGAAACGGCGAGGTCGAAAGCGTCGTTTTGCCGGCACGCCACGGTGTCGCCATCTGTCGGACGTACGAGTCCGCGCGGGCGTCGTACGGCATCGTCCGGTAGCGGGAGCTTTCGTGTCCGTTCCCGACCAGACGTCGCTGCCGGTCGCGGCGTCCCCGAACCGATCGATACGTCCCGGCGCAGACGCTCACGGACCCTCTGGGCGTTCTCGTCGTACAACGTGTCGCGACACAAATCTCGGGCGAGATGAGACGACGACGACGATCGGGGCTTGGATTTGCGCGTCATATTTAAAGGGCGACGAGAATATTCGGTTCGCGGTTCTCGTTTTTAAAATTTCGTCCGCTCTGTGATTTTCCCGATTCCCGTTTCGAGACTTTCGACGAAAATAATATTTTGCGAACCGTTTTTGTAATGAAAAACCGTCTTATCTTATCATTGGAACTGGGACGGCGCTTGCATGTTTTCTGCGTGGCCTTACAAAAAATTATCGGAGTAAGCTCAAACTCCGTTTCGTGATGAGATTTCGATTTTAACGTTTCGTTTTCGAACCTATCGCCGTGTTTGGATTTTTTCAAGATTTTTTTGGCGTTTTTACCAGTTTCTCAGTGACAATTAATACGCGTAATTAGCTGTTTCGGGTGATCTTACAGCGCGATCTTACACGCTATAAAACCCCAGATGATTAGAATTTTAATCATACGGACGAAAAAAAGAAAACCGGTTCATTTCAATGTACGCTTGAGCTTTACACGGCTTTACAACCTCGATTTTGGGGTTGGGTGAAAAAAAAATATTTTTAAAATATTTACCTCATCTATAGTTACACTTAATGATGGTATCGGCTCGCGTCAGTAGAAATCACATTTTTTTGTTTTTAAAAGAAAGATACGCGCCGGTTATAACGCGACAGAACTGAGTGAAATATTATTTTTTGTGTAATTATCAATGTAAATAATATAGGTACAGCGATCACCACCCTAACAGCACTTTGTAGAGAATTTTATAGTATTTTTTTTTTTTCGCGACCACACACCGCCTAGTATTTTGTTCCGAGTACGATTTTCGCTCCGAATTTCAATAAAAAAGTGATTATCGAGTTGCGTTCGGTAAGTACGATCAATTTTGCTGAGTCCAACCCCGAAATCAAAAAAATCAACCGCGCGACGCCGCAGGATTATTCGAATTCGCGTGCTGGAAAAACGAGACTTTAAAATTTTTTCAACGTAAACACGGATTTTCGACTTTTAGATTAAGTCGTGATTTGTACTTATGTAAAATGTGTGTACGTGTTTTGCAGTTTTTCCATACGATTTAAACAAAGAATATTACATGTATATATATTTTAAAGACCGCTTTTTTTTTTACGTTTGAACTGTACTTGAAGTGTAACTTTACGGTATAAAAATATAGAGTTTCATGTTTTTGTAAAAAACGAGTTTATACTTTATAGTGTCCACGATTTTGTTATAATTGTTTACACTTTTGGTCCGGTCGTCGAAACACGAGTTGTGTTTTAATAAACGTGTCCACAAATTTAAGGTATTGATATGATATTCAAAGGTGTCGCCAATTCATTTCTCTTCTTTGAAATCCTGTTGTTTATAGGCCAACAGAAATAACCATATTTGAAAAAAAAAAAAAAAATTCATCCTAAACAAAACATTTATTTTATAGAACATTCGGTATCGATAGAAACTGTAAATTTAATATAAACTAGTACGCTCTCGATTCATCAGCAAACTATAACTGAATTTGGTTTATTTAGCACCACAAAAGATAATTATATTTATATAAACTGACTGTACCGATCGGCCGGGTAACACGTTTCAGTGGGTCACAACTCTGAGTGGGTCAGTGGATCGGAAGGACGGTTGTTCGATGATTTTATCGAATTCGTAAGCAAAGGATCTTGGAAAAATTACGATATTCTCGATCGGCGAGTCAAATCGTCAAGGAAAGTTAAAATAAAAAGTTCATTTTAATTATCTGGTTAACTCGATAAGTTTATTTTTTTTTTTTAATTTTACGCGTTGACTTTACGTCTTTAACAATTTTTTTAAGACTCTTTGAAAAGAAAAAGTGTAACTAAGAAAAAAATTTCAATAGAAAACACAATGAAAAAAAAATTAAATTTGACCAAATGTCCTATACTTTTTAGGTATCGTGTGAACTCTAAAAACATCAACTATTGTGTCATTAATTTAAGTAGGGTTACAATATGTTTTGGTTTGTTTACTTTCGATTAAAAAAAATGAAATAAAATTAACCTCGAGTTAACTTAACATAATGAGTTTACAAAAAATTGTTAACACGCCCAACTTTACTAATCATATTATTATTATCTCCGACCGAGTGTGCGTGGCTGCGACGTTGGTAAAATCACGTAACTGCGAAACAGACAATCAACGCGGAAACGCGGCCGTTCGGTATAATATATAGAAAACGACGTCAAACCCGGGGGGTTACGTCGTCGGTCACCGTCGGTGGTCGTGCAACTTTGGCGAAAAAAAATTAAAACCACGATATTTTAGAACAATATTTACGAGCAGTCGAGGCTTAGAAGTTACGAAAAAAAGTTTATAAATATTAGTTAATAATATTTAAACTTTTTAAGTTTGTTACCTATATGGAATTCGCTCAATTTTCCTTTCCTTCGTTTTCAAATCGATTTGACGTGACGCGTTTTGAATCGTTTCACCAATCGATTCGATTTGAGTTTCTCTGTGACGATTCGCATCAATAAACTGCACTTGCATAAAACATAACCATAAAACTATTTTAGTAAAATAAAATAAACTGGCGCCAAGTCAATTCATTATACATGACCATTAAAATCTTTAAATGCGTTTAATCATGTTGAAACGGTTAATTCGATCGTTTTTCGTAAAAATTATTTACTCTTCCGGCCATGCAGACGTAGTGGCTGTTTTCTAAAATTTCAAATAAAACCGTTACTCAGGTACCTGACGTGACAAAGAGTTGTCGAAGAAAAACTGCATGTGCGTTTTAGTAATTTTCGTCTTATAAACCCAAGAAAATTAAAAAAATTCAGAATCTTGTCAAGTTTTTTAGTTTTAACTGTAACAACATAAAAACAGTTTAATAGCTTTTGGCGAAACCATATTTATCTATAACTTCACAATAACAACGCGTTTTCTCTAAAAACTTTAAAGTTTTACCAGGCGACCGGCATTGGACCGTTTGGGTTGTTCTCGAGGGTCCGGCGACACAACGGCTAATTTTTCCATTAATTTTTCTCCTGTCCGAAAACCTATACGCAGCAGCTGTTGTCGGACGTGAAATCAATTAGTTTTCAACAGAGTTTAACGCAAAATAGTTGTAAAATTCATTCTTAGAATTTGTTTTTATAGGATACAAATTGTTTCGTTTTGTTTCCACCCGGAATCCTGAACAGTGTGTATATCTTTGGAAAATTTTAAATTTGTCGTCAAAGCACGATAAATTAAAACTATTATATACAACTAAAAATATGCGTTTATTTTCTCCTCCCACCACACCACGCACATCGTATCGTAATTGAAATATTCTTACGGTGGACATTATTTTTCATTTTAATTATTTTTTCACGTTGAGGTTCCAGAGAAAGCAATTATTTACCTATGACGCGATGCAGTTCTTTGGAGAATTAGGTTTTCGAGGTGGTTTCGCACTATAACGGTGAAGTGTTGTTTTTATTAAAATAAAATTTGTACGGTTACCGCAAATTACGAATTAAAAAAAAATCCAATTTCATAACCGTGTTATTTTTCGATTAACAATAATTTTATCGTAGACATTTGTGTTGAAAATAAACGCTTTGGCAAAGTGCGAACGGTTTTTCATTCGGTGCGTACATTCAATGATTATAAAAATCGTATTTCCACGAATGAGTACAAGATTTTTTATCATTTTTTACATGTAAATATATATATATATATAATAGTAGTTAATGGTAAAATCATTTTGCTAAATCATTCCAAGTTTATAACATCTGTTCGGTATACAGACAATAATTGTACATTCAATATTTGAACTATACACCTATACATTATGTGTTATACAAGTTATTTAATGAACAATTTTTTATATATCTTATTTCATAAATTTTAAGAAATTCAACTCTAAAGCCAATCTATTAAAGACCGTTCTCTATAAGTTCTTCGGATTCGTTCGTTTTTGCTGTCCTTAACTTATTGAAAATCGTGTTGCTAATATTTTCATAATTTTATCCGCCCAGTAAAAACAGTTTTTCCGTAGCAAACAAAGATCAACTTGGTTTGTGTACGTGGGAAATGCTGAACGCGGAGGAAATATTGAGAAGAACATATTATATTTACTAGAAAGAATGTTACATTTTATCGAACGTAACCAAATCTCGACTTTTACCACGTTTGTAATAAAAAAAACATCGAATGAGATTATTTTTATGTTACCCGTGTAAACAAACCGTGAATTGAAAATACGTTACATGAGATGTATTGTTTGATCAAAAAATTATACATTTCCAATAATACACTGTTATATTACAGCTATAGGTATACAGTGTTTATTAAATCATTTCGTTGTTTGACGACTATTAAACCATGTTTTATTGTTGTTGTTCGATTTTTACAGATTGAAAGAGACTGAAGCCATTTTGGAAAGATCGACGTATGTAAATATAATATTATAACACGCTTGTAGTATATTGTAGTTTGAAGCGCTTACCAGAAAAGTAGTGTAGTTTTAGTGATATTATGCACCTGCACTAGTTATATAGCTAATTATTATATTTTAAGTAGATTCGTTTAAACGATAGCTGGTAGAATTTTGGCTTAAGACTACCTATAGGTGGCCATTGCTTGTAGTTGAAAAGTTAAGTTAAGATATTGATTAATTCAACTATAGCGGAACCAGTAACCAAAACTAATCCATTGACCTTTTTTTATTTTGATCATTTATTTTCCAAACTACGTAAATTGATTTGAAAATTAACTTTTTTTCCAACCGAGTTGAGTTTATTTTTGATTTTCTATCGTAATTTTTGATACTTATATCTAGCTATTATTTTTGCGCTGTTTACTTTAAACTTTTAACTGAAGGCCATTTAATCGAGTTTACTTAGTATTGAGACTAAACACAGGAGTGTAAAATTCTTTTGTCTCCACCAACTTCAAAATTGTGACCGTGGATCGAACAAGTAAAAAGTACGATGACTGTATGTACTATTTGATTATTGTATTGGTATCACAGTAATTGTACGCTGAAAACAGGGTGCGTTATTGAGAAAAAAAAAATGGTTAATAATTAAAGAAAGAATACCACAAAACCTGCAAATTTACTCGTGT
Source organism: Hormaphis cornu (assembly GCA_017140985.1). Taxonomy (NCBI): domain Eukaryota; kingdom Metazoa; phylum Arthropoda; class Insecta; order Hemiptera; family Hormaphididae; genus Hormaphis; species Hormaphis cornu. The sequence goes on along the minus strand of CM029360.1, from coordinate 10,462,642 downwards.
TTAGTCGAATTTATACGCTGCAGCACACGTAATTCATTGTCATTGCGTCGAATTATTCCGGGTATACGTCATGCACTTCTCGTAAATAAATGATAATTGATTTTGTTTTTAAATGTTTTAAACAGTTTTTTTTTTTAGAATAAACATCAAGCGTGTTGTTTTAGTTGATTGTGACAGTAATACATCGGCTGTCAAATCAAACTTCCACACAGCATTACAAATTTAATAAATATCACAACATCTGAGTAGACTACTTCTGTAAGTGCAACAGGATCGTCATTTAAGAGAATGCAGGACACACACCGGGAAATACTACCAAAAAAAAAAACCGTTTTGCGCCGAAAAAACTCTCACGGCTTCGATTTTTAATACTTTTGAAATCGATTTTTCACATTAAAGAGAACATGTTATATTAGTTATACGGTTTAGAAAAATGGTTCAGTTTTATAGTTATCACATTTACAGTACGGTTTGAGGTTAAAATGGGTCCTATACTCGTATACCGTCGTCGAGCCCTGTAAAGTGTTGTGATTTTTTAAAATATGCATAAAAATAAAAAAACGGATTTAAAAAATGAAAGCCGTGAGGTTTTTTTCCCCGAAAACCGTTTTCGCATACAACGTTTGCGTCTGCGAACGGAACGTGTGGTATCCAAACAACGTTTTCGTTTCGGAATTCAATTTTAGATTTGTATTGTGCTCGCGAAAAAATGGACTTTCGGTTATTTTTTTTTTTTTCGTCTGTATATTTCTGTGCTTTTCAAAAACGATGTACGACGTTTTCAACACGCGCGTACCTATCGGAAATTCTAAATATTTAAATATAATATTGCATGCGTTTTAACAGCGGCTATAACCAAGAACAAAGCGATAGACGTTCTCGTATTTGCTGTACCACCGGCAGAACACGCGTCATAATTACACGATTTTAATATATAACATCCCATTCGATCGACTACAATATTATACTACTCTAATAACAACAATAATAATAACTATTTAGACGTACACAATCAATAATTATTTGTCGACAGTAAATGGTTCACAATAATATAGTCAACGTACAGACGACCTATAACATAACAATAATAGTACGCTTTCACCTACACTATAGTGGTTCTTAACATTTGTTTTTTTTTGTCAAAAAATTTTCGTATAGGAAGTACGATCCGACATTCAAAATCAGTAACTTTTCTAAAAGATTAACGGACGGTAGTGCGGATGAAGCGTTTTTAGACTTCGCAGCTTACTTTTCGAGTTTTACCTCAAAAACCAAAATAAATCGAGAGTTTTACGGCGAAAAATTTTAAACGATCAGTTGAAGTTTTCGGGTATTCTTCGATCGTTGTTACGTTGAGTGACACACAAAAGTTGGGTATTTTAAATTGTATTTTATTTGATGAACTCTTTGATATTTCGATTGTTTTCCAAGTTATGTGCCGAGAAAATGGTGACATCGCCATACAGGAGTGATATCCTTTTCACCCGAGACTTATTGGATCAGATGGCTCGCTCAGAATCGTTTTTTTTATTTCGAATGCAACGATTTATCAAACAATACGCGGATAAACTTTTAAACCAATGACCCACCCAAAGCGTAGTCGCTTTACCGTTCAGGTACCGTGCTAATTTTTATCTTTTTTTTAGTTCAGCGGCCTTTATCGTTACAACTTACGTCACCCTCCTGTCAATCGAAAATATTTAACGATATATTAGACACGTAGATCAGTGTTCTAAATCGGTGAAAAACCTCTTTTTAGAAGAATATAGTATATACGTTTTATTCCACTCCACTTTGCCAAATAATTTTACGCTATTATACCGAAAGAATTTCGTATTTTATTTTTTCCATCATCATTCGCATTTGAAAGCTTATCGACCCCATCATAATTCTCCTTAAAATAAAAAAAGCCTTCCGAAAGGACAAAAACTCCTCTCCGTGAAGAATCACACCAACGATTCTTTGAATAACATAATAATAATCGTGTCCGCGAACGTATGTAATGTGTACTGCGATCACGTGACGATGCATCGTCGACGCATTCGCGCGAAACAATTATCATCCATAATAATAATAATTTATTATTTTGTACATGGAAAGTCGCAATTTTTTTTAAATTCTGAGTGTCAGCGATAGCAAACAAATTGGTTTTACAAAGATGTTTATTTTTTTTTATTATTATTATTATTATTTTTTTGTTCTCTTAACGAAATTTCTACCAGATATTATGCACCTACATACAGTACCTTTTTTTCTAGCGAATTGGATCAGGATGGTACTTTAGATAGATATTTTTTCGTTTTTCTCAATAGTTTTTTTAACGCGACGGGAAACACGATCGAAAAATCGTCAAAAACCGCTAAAAATTTGTCGTTATTTCTCCATATTTTCGAAAATAATTTGCAAAAATCTAAAAATTTTTAGAAAATCTTTGTACAAAACAACTTTAAAAAAAAATTTCAACGAGTTTCACTTGATTTTACGCTATTTTTCGGCCATTTTTAGATTTTGAGGTTTTTCATTTTTGAATTGGTTGATTTTGGATTTTTCGCCTTGAACACACCATCAATCGTACGTTACTCTAACTATATACACGTGTACATAGACGCGTGGTCATATTTTAGTTGGATTAGTCGATTCTTCACGATAATAATTAGCTCTTCGATGTATACTATTTATTTTTTTTTCACAACTATTTTACGAAAACTTTGTAGTGTACCAAACTTTCGATCGCTATTTATGATCGGTTGATTTTCTGTCTGATTGACTATCGTTTATCGAAAACGTGATTTATGTCGATGTAATTTGTTAGTGCGATGTCGAATTTTGATTAAAGTACGCTGAACACGGTATTTCGATTAACGTTATTCCTACGAACAACCACAGAATCCTAATTATCGGTTTAACGCACAAAACCGATTGGCCATACCTATATAATTAATAATTCATATAGTAATTCATTTTCTCAGTTTTTGTTGTTAAAAAAAACAGTCTTTTTTTTTTTATCAATACGTTACAATTTTCGTTCAAATAATCATCTACCATGAGTTTTTGTACGTATAAATATTATAAAGTACGTAATTGCGAAAACCAAATTGTTGGGTGGGTCACTACTGGTTTAGAAGTTGTGGTTTAAACGCATCAGTTAACATCGGAGAGTAATGATAAAACATTGCTCGTGAAAATACGATTCTGGTCGAGTTCAGTTGTCTATTTTACGTCCTGGTACGTTTTTTGTGAATTTCAAAGTTCTACACCTAGCTCAAAAGTTTTCGAAAACACTTGAATATTTAAACAGGCCTGAGTCATATCTATTTGAATATTGTGTACCTAAAAGTTTTGTCCGATCATTTTTTTGGACGTTACGGCTAAAAATTTAAATCGATCAACACGTTTGTCGTGATCAACGTTCCTCTTAAGTTTCTCCTTAGTTTCGTGACTTTTTGTCAATTTTGAACTTTTAAACTTGAGACTCCTCAAAGTACCGTATCGGTTCATAGACCTTTCGTTAGATGCACGCATACACCCTTCACGGGAAAATACATTATTTTTGTAAAAACAATACAGAATCTAAAAATTTAGTGAAGTTTGAACAAAACCGGTGTTTTTAAAGTATTGATTACTCAGTTGAGTTTCATTTAATATAAATTTTTAAATTCAGTTAGTGGGCAATATTTTTTATTAGAATAGTTTTCCATAATGTTTATTCTAGTTTTATTATTATTATAAGAATTTAATCTGGCTGTAAGTGTTGTCAGAAAAATTGTGTCGTTCACGTAGTTGTCATTGTGTAAACTCGCGTTACGCCTATTCTATTCTTCATGATGTACCTGAGCCCTAATCTGCGTCTGTTATAACTTATAATAAACAATTGCCGTTCATAGTATATATATATATAACCAACTGAGAATACGAAATTTTTATGTTCTAAAATAATTCGTAAAAAAATTTCCCGTATCATTCAAATTAATTTTTTACCAACAAACCGCGGATAAAAAGAACCAGTTATCATTCTGAAAACGGTTCTGAACTCGTTATAATGTCTATATACCTGTAGTGTTTTTACCAGATAACTTTTGAAAGTATTTATTTTTAAAGAAATCAATAACACGATATTTGATCTGCAATTTTAAACGGCTTAAATGTTTCGTCTCGAAAAAACAGTGCTTATGGGTTCTCACGTCTTTAATTTCACATCACATTCGCGGAAATACAAAACGATGTTTTTAAAATGTACACGAAACACATTTGTATTGTTGAAATGATGACGAAATGCTCCAAATATCGTCGTGACGCGTTTCTCGATGTGTAATCGCGAGTTTTTTAGGAACGAAAATTAGGAGAAGAAAACAAACAAACTCAGTTGTACCTCTCAGAAAATCCATTAACACCTAACCCTTAGGTCGAGCGTTTTCTATTTACCCAATTGCGTACATTATCACGAGCGAAATCGACGAATCTAATTTGCGCTTTTTGACTCGCGTTTGAAAAACAAATTAAATAAGACGTATCTGTTTAGGCAGAAAAAAAAAAAAAGGACATATTACCGCAAACGGCGTTCGCGTAGAGGACGGAAAATAATCGAATTATTTTTCGGAAAATAATTACAACGCTGTTTTTTCCGAAAGCAAATTTAATATTGGCCTTTCGTATTTTTTCCGCACTCGAACGAATAAAAATAATACGTCCGATAGGATGTGCACCTATAAAATTATATTTACACAATTAACTTACCGCGAGCCGCCGTGGACGCCGCGCGCACGGTATTTATCGCTCCGGCGGAGGGAACACCGCCGCAGCCGCCGCCGCCGCGCGCGCGAGCGAGTCTGCACCCGCTGCACCATCAGTCGGTCGACCGTCGAGCTCGTCGTCGCGCGTCCCGTGCGTTCTTGTCGGGGAGAAAGTGAAAGAAAAAAAATGTGAAAAAATCGTCGATATACATACATATTATTATTTACCCGACGGCGGTATTTATACTCTCGTTATCGAAACCGTTAAACATTTTCAACAGTCTCGTTATCGCTCGCGCGTATTTTCAAAAAAATTCGTTCGATTTTCCCCCCCGCCGCCGCCGCGATGGCCACCGTCGAGGAGCCGCCGTCCGTGACCGCCGCCGCGGCCGCCCGCTACCGCCACGCGCCGCGGCCGAGGAGGGACAGAGCATCGCCGCGCCACCGATGATGGAGTCGCCGACCACCGTCACGTCGCCGCCCGCGTCCGCGGACGGACCGCGGCGTCGCGGCTCGTCGGCCGTCTGCGGCGGCGGCGGCGGCGTGTTCAAGTTCGGCGGCGGCGCCGCCGCGCTCGGCATCAGCTCGTCCGCGTCCGTGTCCGGCATGTGCGACGCGGCCAACGGGCCGGCGTCCGCGTCCGCCCTGGTCGGCTGCGGCGGCGGCGGCGGATCGGCCGGCACGCCGCCCGGCAAGCTGCCGCGCACGCTCAGCACCAGCGTGCTGCGCATCAAGCACCGGTCGTCGTTCTGGGACAAGTTCTGGGAGCAGCGGTCCAAACGCGACTTGTGAGCCACGTTAATGCTGTATATATATATACGACGTAGCGGAGTTGTGACCGGGGCTGGGATTGAATGCTTAAAATTGCGCTGTGCAGCTAATATATAATATATATACAGCTGCTGAACACGCGCAAAAAAAACGTCCAAACGTTGAAAAACAGAGTTTGTCTCCGTAAGAAATATGCGGAACGCCTCTCGGTCCCGATTATGACGGATAGAAAACGGCGCGAATCGGAAAGATATGCGAAAATATGCCGAGTATAATCGAAAAAAAAATATGATCTCCGAACGATACGAATCTCGCTCTGCTATTTTTTTATGGACGTCGTAAAAAATATGCCACGAAATCCCAGCCCTGGTTACAAGAGTTAAAGCCGAGTTACAAGATATGGTGTTAGGGCTGTCCGCACAGCGTTGTCTGCAGGGGCGGGGGTTAGAAGGGGCTCATACCGAAGCATAAAAATAGTACTTTCAAAGTTCTAGACGAGTTTCGATTCGATTTTTTTTTGGATTCTTTTGAGACCCCTAGAATTTTCTCTGCGTTCGCCCCCCAAGTGAATTCTTTCACCTAGATAATTTTTTCTGGATAAATTGAAAAAAAAAAAATATCCGTTAAAAAAAAATATAGGTCGTTTGGGAGAAAACAACAAGGAGATTATATTCTCGTAACAGTATTTGAAAAAAAGACTTCCAAGTTAACAATACGGTCAAACGAAATTGATTTAGCAGATTTGTGCCACTTTCATTTTTTTTAAAGTTTTCCGTCTTGATAAGTGTGACCTTTTCTTATCTATTATCCGGATAAGTTTTTAATCCACTATCTTTTATCGTTATCTATACATAACGATCGATAGTTAATTATTTGTCTTAATACAACACCGTCTACATCTATACGTTCTGTGCGACAATTATTTTGTTTTTTTTTTTTTGACAAATTGAGTACCCCCGTCCTATTTTATAGGAGGTGATATGCAAAAACAATTCAGAAAAGTTTTGATTAATCATACTGTCACAAAAAAGTTGAAAATCGATCAAATCTGGTGGTCTAATCTACTTTATATTCGTCTGCCAGCGAATCGCGACTCAAAATAGTGTCGAAAAAATAATTAACTCGAACGCGAAAAAATAGATATTTTCCAGTTACAGGATAGTTATCCATCCACTTTGAGGCAGCGAAAAAAACTTTAAAATAAACTATTGTTATTATTATGCGGTAGGTTTCTAGATGTTTCGGTATCGTTAGCTTCATAGACGCTATGAAAAAAAAAAAAATACTCTTTTGTACCCACAGTTAGTACACTGTCAAACCAAACAAAACACGGATAAAGCGCGCATTTTTAGCGACGTTCAATCGATCAGGTATATCGATTATTATTTAGAATACAAACAATTTGAGAAAAAGTTCAAATAAAATTCTCGTTCACTTTATTTATTGAAAATGTACATTTGCCGTTTTATGTTTTCCAATAGAAGAACAGAAACTCGACGGCGTATAGGCTCGTAACGTTTCACGTGGAAAACGTGTATTGATGGCCGTTCGAAACGCCCCGCTCCCTATCGCGTATTTATGTGCGTTCGAAAAAATTGCGTTACGTCGTAATATTATTACGGTGCCTTTCAAAACGATTCGTTTTTCGGTGTATACCGCGTATAACGTTATGTCGTGTAGGAAAAGCATTTCGTTTTGAATTTCCCTTTGGACAACGACTCGAACGATATCTGGGTGTCCCGCGGTTTTTGCGCATTAAACCGAAAGCGAATGTTAAAAGCTTTTTGTTTTTAATCTTTTGGCAAGTCGCGTCTATCCGACAAAACGTCGTTTTCTCTCCTCGGAACCCCGCGTTGATCGAGACCGTTTCAAACGGACGAAAAAAAGAAACCGTGGTATGGAGAAGTAGTTGTTCAAAAACGTACGGTTTAAATGATCCGAAAGCAATGATTGCCTTCGGAAAAACGATTCCGAACGAGCTCTTCCGCGGTTGTCTTCGGTATATATATACGTCGTTTGGCACGTTTTTCGCGAATTCCGAAATTCTACGCTCAAAAACGTTAGCAACATTACTTAAAACAATCATCAAACTTACCTATAATATTGAATATTACGTTTTCGTTATTTCAAAATGTTACGTCAAACGCGTTGCCGTAGTTTCACCGAAGTTTCAAGACTATTTCAATTTTAAAATTTGAGAAACGTCAATGCACCATCAGAGTTCCGCAGACTTTTTTTCATCACCGAATTTTAAAATCGGAGCATTCCTTGTACAGGTTTTACCTACCCTTAAAGTTTTTATTGTAAAAACGATACAGAATTCGTTGCGCTCAGAATCTAAAAAACTTTTATAGTAACATGCTGTTGACGCGCGTCACCAAAACAGAATTTCTCGCTCAGAAACGACAAAACTATACTCTGTCACATCTCTATACTTGTTTTTCTAGAGTTTTGTTTTTAGTAAACTATTGATTTTTTTAAAAAAAAACGCGACGTTCGTTTTCGCGCGCGCATTTATTTATAGCAATATACGATTTTATGGAAATGGATTTTTATAAATATCGGTGACGGCCGTGTATTGAATTCTATGGTTCGTCTTATTACGACGTATACGTTTTGCAGTCGTTTTGTGTATTGTTTACCCGATATATCGTTTATAAACATTGATTACCCAGTTGATTGCTGTTCATATTGTTTTTCGTTCGACACTTACAATTACGGTTTTATAAATTCGTGAAAAAATGAACTGTACAATAACCAAATGTATCCACAAAACATTTGACGAGTTTCTACATTCGCTATACGTGTTCAACGTTTAGGGAATATATATATATGGACGTTGATTGATTGTTTGTATCTAGTATGTCAACGAATAAACGTTTTCGGCGAAAAACGAAACGAACAGATCAATGCTTAATTGATCCCGGCACGTGTCCGATTATTTACGATCAATTAACTTGCATAGTGTATTTTAAGTACGGAAACATCTATACAACCCATATAATATAACCGTAAAATCAAACAACATTTTTTTTTGTACACAACAAATATTGCAACGGTCAAAACGTGTAAAAGTCTCGGGTTTATTTTTTTTTCCCCTAAAATCCGGTCGATAATAACTCGTTGATAATTTCAGACGTTTTCCCGGGATAAATTATTAAAACTAACAGACTGCATCAAAAAAAGAAACAGCAAACGCTATATATATAAAAGCTTATTTAATGAAATTTTAGATTCTTCACCCTCCAGCCTACAAATTTATACAGATGCTTCTAAAACAAACACAGGAATCGCTATAATATACAAAGACTTATCAGTATCTTACAGATTATTAGATCAAAATAGCATTTACGCTGCGGAATACTTAGCTATCTTCGAGGCCGTTAAAATAGCAACTCAATTAACTGACACTAATATAAACATTTGTTCCGATTCGATCAGTGTCCTTAATAATATGAAACACAATCATCACTCAAATACCCTTGCAACCCAAACGGGCAATCTAATAACCAAGTCAGGCAAAAACATAAAATTTATATGGACTCCAGGCCGTTGTGGGATTACGGGCAACGAAAGAGCTGATGAAGTAACTCGACAAACTTTTAACAATCCCACGACGGAAATACTCTCTTACTCCTCCCTAATTGATATTCATAAAAATTTGAACAACCGTTGTTTCAATCTATGGGAACATCTAACAACAAGCTCAGAGAAATCAAAAACACCACAATCTACTGGCCCATACCCCAAACGTTCAATCGAAGAGATGAAGTAACTATCCACGATAGTCTGTTCATCGATAGTTCGATTGACTTCGAATAGGTCATACGAGAATGTCCCATGGTCATCTAATGAGTAAAGACGAACCCTCAGTGTGCCAACCATGTGGTCATACTTCAATCAGTAAAACACCAACTCATCTACTGTCGAGCCTATACGGAAGAAGGACCAAACGAGAACAACCTCAACAAAATAATAACTTTTCTTAAATCAATTAATATGTATAATAACTATTTTTTTTTTCAACATGTTCTAATTTATAATTGTCTAAGCTAATAACCTTGTCGTTGAAGCTGTATCATGAATAATAAAAAAAAAAAAAGTTATAAGAACAGCCGTATAAACGTTCGTCGAATTTATCGTGCGTTTTCCTGCAAGGTACAGCTGTTATATTATTCAAAAGCGTTCAGTATTTCCCAGAAGAATAATTGAGCGTATAAAAAACATTTTTTTTTTTTAGAATCTCCCGTTCAAAACTATAAAAAAAAAAACGCTGTCGCGTAGGCGGTGTTTTAGATGCGCAAAATGTAAAGTAAACAAAATCAAAAGTGTGTGTACACGGCAAAAAAGATTCGCGGTATATTATTATTGTGTGAAGCAATGGTATCGTTGAATGATGTTATTACACTACTATCGTATTGTTGATACTGCGAAAATAGTAGCCGGTTGTAAAATAAAAAAAGCAAAATTATATGTTGTCGAGTGTTCTGCGAAGATACGTTGCACGATGTTTTATTCCGAAGGAATAACGTGAATTCTCAGTTATAATACCTATGAGTCATGACGGTTTTCATCGGATAAACAAACGATATGGTACAAACAAACTATAATATCCTCAACCCGTTTTTCTAAATAAAAAATTTCACGATTTTGTTTGTTTACGGAAAATAATAGTTTAAGGATATTTTTATTCGTTCCAACCACGTTATAATTTACACTCGGCTTATGGATTTCAGACGAAAACAAAGGTTGTTCGAAATCATAAAGATTTTTCTGCAGTTTATTGCCAATATCGTTAGTACGAAAATATAATATGTATATAGTATGTATTTAGTTTTGTTACCGTACGGCAAAGTCTTATGTTTCGTACATAAGTCTTCCGAAAGCGAAATTACTTTCGACGACACGTTGCTTCCGTTTCGTCATGGATTTTCTTAATTTCCCCATGATTCGGCTGTTCTTCGTATACTCGACGCGCACGACTTAGCCGTGTCCACAAATCTGTGCAAAGTTGGTACTCGTAAAGTTTGGTACAAGGAAAATCAAAAATGTAACGAGATTCGCGGAGCAGGTTCGCATTTTGTAACAATTTACGAAAATCCTCAGGTTGGGTCGGTTTGAAGTCGAGTTAAAGTAAGGGTAGGAAATTAATGTAATAGCCATAAAACGGACGGTAACGTCACTATAATTATTTCATCTTGCCGCAACTTTGTTCTCTAATATTTTAGGCGCGCGATGACAAAATTTCGAATTATATAAACCGTCGGAAGTTGTCACATTGACGTATTGATGGCAGTATGTAGGTATATAAAATATTATTTACCAACCCTCCGGTGGTGCAGGGTGATAAATTACGTGTACACCGTAAACGATATCCCTTATGACGTGTTTTTTTTTTTTTTTTGTAAACCATGATAGCGACTACGAACGTATTGATTACGCGAATAACGGTTTAAAGAACGACTAGAAAGTTTTATCGAAAATTCTCGTACGTAAAATTAGTACGGATTTCGATAATATTGTTGAAGGAATTATAATAATGTAGACTGTTTGGGCAGTTATCGTTTCGTAAAAAATTTGGTGTTTGAGTTGTTATAAAACTTTAATGCGATCTCGACGACATATTTACTTTGCGGTTAAACAACTTCGGTTAACACAATATTGTTTTATAGACGTTTTTGTATCGTTTTTTTTTTTTGTCATTATGACGCGTCTTAACTCCTCAATACACTGTTTGAAACAAGTTTGACGTTTAAACAACATTCGAGGTTTAAAACGATTTCGAAGCTATTATAAATATTTGTGGGTTTTGCTGGTGGTTTTCATATGTTTAAGACTCGACAATTTTAAATTTTTACCCATGACTTTTTTATGTGCTGCTATAAACATTTATGATTAAAATTTGTTTTTTTTTTTTTTTCATATAACTATTTGTTTAGGGCGTTAATAACTCGACAAAAAATTATCGAAACTGTCTCAGAATCGTAGTTTTTGTATGTAAGACATTGCTTACAAAACCAATGTGCCAAAACATCAAACTTCACCTACTTTAAACCAGTTACTAGCCCTTGGCTCTGTGACCTACTCGAAAGCTAAGTTACTCCACTTTTTTTTTTACATAAATTTGATATTAACAGACCCTGAAAAAACTCACAAAGAGATCACGTATTATGTAAATATTGTGATTTTGAAAGCTAGCAAACTTACGAATTTTGGAGAAAAAATATGTAAATAACTTCTCGTAAACAGTAAATAAGTGTGCTTATTGCACTGATTGTTCATTAATCATTGTCATCATACATTAAATAAAAAACCTGTAGAAGAATTACTTAGTTTTGATTATAATATCTAAAAATTGAATAATTCGAGTTATGTATGTTATCACGTTATTAATTGATATTGCGGAGCATAGTGCACCCAAGGAGAAACAATAAAATCGTATTGTCATTTCAACAAACCAACTATATTCGTTATCTGGTGCAATTATGGAAAAATCTAATTATAATAATGTAGTGATTAACAATTATTATTGTAATGTAGTTAAATGAATGGAATGTCGTAGAATGTAATAACTAAATGGTTAAAAAAATAAAAGTTATATCACGTACCAGAAATAACATACTTTATAATAATAATTATAACAATGAATTTCGATAAGGTCAACTGCAACAAATTTTTCACCCGAAAAGATTAACTTATCGTCTTCAAGACAATTTATAATATAATATTGTTATCCTGATTGACTACTACCCATAACACATTGACGCAATAACAATTTTACCTGTACGTTCATCCTTATAACATAAACATTTTTTTTTTTTTTTCAATTGTATTTGTTTTGAACGACCGACGTATCGTAACAAATTGAAATCGTAATCTTACACTCGTACGGTGATTATATGTAGATCAGGTTCAATATAAATACTTTTAACCGAACGTTTGTTTAAATAAAAGTGTTTAAATTTTCCTAAATGTTTTTCGTTGAAATAATTTGGCAAACAGACCGTAATTTTACAATTCTAACGTAGACCAAACCGTTTTTTTTTCAATGGAAACCGCGATGAAATAGTTAAATACCAATAATTCCTGTTACCGTCGCTAATTCTCTTTATATTCTCCAAAATATCAATTTTGTTACGACAACATTGCCGTAGTTAACTGCAGCCGTTGTATCGTTACATTATGACACAACATCGATCAGTTATTTTTTTTTTGTACGTTGTATTCATCTATATATATATAGAGATACTTAATATAAGACGATAAACGCTCATGGGCCGTTTACGTCATTCAAACACAATAATTTACATAATTTTAACATTAGAATTATAAATATATATGTTTTGAGAGCGTATACGCACTTACCTAATTGTTTCGGACACGTTTTTTGTTAAAAAAAAAAAAAAGCGATTAATCAAACACTTTATTATGTTGTTATACTTACTTAATAAAATTATAACTCGTTTGATAACTTGTATTGACAATTTTATTTGAGAGAGTAGGCAGCTATAATTTAAAATATTGTGTTATGATTTTTGTTTCCGTCACGCGCACGACAAGACCAATTACAAAAAACCGTATAATATTCGGTAATTCAAATAAAAGCTTCGTCAGTGGACTTTTTGATTAATCAGTTAAACGTTAAACATAATTTATAAGTATATAGGTAATACGTAATAAATATTAGCTACTAAAATATTGACGTGTAGGTCGCGGATAAAAAGGTTGGCGTGGTCTGAGTGAGTCGACGATAATTTTTTACTCGAGTCGATTATGTTAATAAAAAATGAATTAACTTAAACTGTATTTTTAAACTGTATTTTTTTTTTTTTAAATGAATTAACTTAAACTGTATTTTTAAAGATAACAAGGATGAAACTATACGTTTGTATTTCGTTTGATGTGCTGAAATTCGTCCGATTTATGGAAATGAAATCCAAACTTAACTTGAAAACGTTTCAAAAAAAAAAATTACGTTATCTTTATAAGTATTCGTCAATATGGAGATAACAGCTGTCAAGTTGAGTGATACGTCGAAAATTCAAATCAACTAACAGTCCGTTTTACAGTTAGAGTTAACTCCATTTTTAATTTTACGCGTATATCGATATAGTTTCGTTCGGGACTATGGGTAATGTTTTGATGCTGTATAGTATAGTTGACTCTATAATTCGCGTCAGACGTTCAAAGCTTTTTGTTTTAAATGTACGGAAAGGAATAAACCATTACAGTATTGAAACTAAAATTTGTCACAAATAGGCAAAATTCTCCAAAAAAAAACAAACAAACAAACAACGAAACGATTCCATCCTGCATAATATAATAATGTATCGAATTACGTTCGTGAAACGATATCACGCTGTTAGAGTTTAATAAAAAGATCACGAGTGGATAGTATAGAAACGGTGAACAATTATTGCGATGTCAACGTAATTATTGTTTTGTAAATAGTTTTTTATTGGCCGTTATTACGTATCGGTCATTATTTCCGTCTACTACACACGTCAAACTCTAACCGTTTGTTACGCCTACACCCCGTGGCTATGACGTAATGACAGCGACGGCCTGTGCGATACTATAATATTATTCCGGACTTAGTAAAACACTTTGTAAAGAATTAATTCAAATTAATTAAAAATGAAAAAGTAACAGTAAAAAAAAAAAAAACAAGCAAAAATTAAGGTAAAAACCGTAAAAATTATGGATTTTTAGCCATAACTTCCACAATAACGATCGGAACATAAGCTGAAACTTTTTGCATAATACTTAAATTGGTGTGATACAAGTCTGATACATAATTCAAGAAATTACGAAAATTTTTTAACCAAGTATTGAATTTTGAAATTTTTTTCGATAAAAATTTAATTTTCCTCGATAAGTTTTGAACATTTAATACAAAGTTTCCAATACGTATGTTACGAAAAAATTCTGAAAATCCGTAGTCACAATTTTTATATTTAGTTGTTTAAAGTTGGAAAAATTTCAAAAAACGGTTCATACCTGTGATTTATTTTTGGAAAAAAATTCGCAACTAACACGAATCCGTTATTTAAGATTTGCAAAATTAATATGTTATGTAAAACAAAATTTTCTATCCGAACAAAAATATTTTAAAAAGATCCGCCTTGTTGATACTGTCAGCGTATAAAAAAGTATCGAAAAATTGTGTTGTTTTGAATATAACAATGACATAACGACGCACTGTTGTGATTCCAACTTTTAGGAAAATTCTGAAAATAGAACGTAAAATTACTCCGTAGTAATTGGTATTATTCGTTGGTTTTTTTTTTGTATTAGCTTTAAAATTATTTTGTCTCGATGATAAAATTCAGATTCTAAACAATTTTAAACTCTAGTAGATAGTAGATAGACCTTTCAGTATTTGTACGACTGCAAAATATTTGGGCCAGGTTCAAAAACGTCATTCAAAAAAAAAATATACATTTTTTATTTTTACCGCATCCGCCTATTTAACCCCTTTTGACCCCTAAGGGTTAAAACATTGAAAAAACTGCAGTGAAAACACTTTTCGTTATTAGTATCATAAAATTAGCACTCCAAGTTTTTAAATGAATCCGACCGAAAATAAAACACTTTTAAATTTTTTTCAATTTTTTTTCCTTTCGGTATTAATTTTGGAAAATCGCGGTGGTAAAAATGTCATATTATTTGTGTAGCTGCGGAGTAGTATGTAAGCCAAATTTAAAAATATCATTAAAAAAAAACAAAAAAAAAGTTTTTTATTTTTACCTCCTCTCCCAACTGTTTCGCCCGTTTTAAACCCTCCTAGTGGTTTGAAAAACGCTGCAGCGCGAAGACTTTTCGTTAATTTTTATAGTGAAATTTGCACGTTTTTCAAAAAAATCCGACCTAAAATATAACACTTTTAATTTCTCTCCCATGTTTATCCATTTTGTCTCCTGTAGGGATTAATTTTAATGCGGTGATTAAATGTTTCATCGTTTGTAAAACAGAATATTTTGTTGTGCAGTAAGCCGAGCTAAACCACCGCGCGATCTACCACGTATACACTGGTCAAAACTGGCTCCCGTGTTCGTATCGTCGTATCGTCGATCACGTCGTATTTCGTTGTTTTTTTTTTCGTATTTCCTTACGTTGAAACGTTATGTTCGTCGGTTAAGATTTTCGGACTTGTGTTTGAGTAAAATACGAAGTCAAACGTCGTAACAGCTAGAAAAAAAAAATTGTTTTAACGCGCCACGGTCATAACCGATCAACACATACCGCCGATCGTAAATTTCACAATACATTTTATATATAACACTCGGAAACTACTTCGGAGATTAATTTTTTAAACCGAAAGTAAACACTATTGGAAATACGGTACTTTTTTTTAAATCAAGCACTATCGAAAATACGTTTCGGGGTGTGTGGTTCGAAACAATGATCATAATCTTCGACGGATTCGATCGCAAATTCGCCACCATTCGAATCGGGGCACTGTTATACGTGAGACCGTTGTAATCGCTTCTGAGATTCTCTTGCAGCGTTTTAACGCGATAAAATATGTTTAAAACGCCGTTATTTTCCCTTGTATTTCGAAAGATCTTTAGCGCACGAGTTCCGTTTTTCACGGGAAATTATTCTTGTTATACCGTGACAAAAATTAAACGCGAACTGGTTTCGAGTATTATTGTACTCTGACGAAAAACGTAACAGTTTAAAATTATTTTGTTCGTAATGATTATCTAGTCAACGCGTAGTACGTCCGTCGACTTCG
Source organism: Hormaphis cornu (assembly GCA_017140985.1). Classification (NCBI taxonomy): domain Eukaryota; kingdom Metazoa; phylum Arthropoda; class Insecta; order Hemiptera; family Hormaphididae; genus Hormaphis; species Hormaphis cornu. The sequence continues at coordinate 10,446,400 of CM029360.1, read as the reverse complement.
ACCGGGTTATAGCTACGAGCATACGTCGTCATTTTATTTACCTATTCAAAAATCTATAAATTAAATTTATAACTTTATTGTGTTACACGCGCGTGCGCTTTTACTGTAAACATCAGTTTTGACTTTCAGTAAAAATCTCAAGACGAAGATTGAGAAGATTTTCGACTAAATGGGAAATTTTCCCGTATCATTACTGTTTTCTAATCCGAGTGCTGTGATTCGTTAATTTTGTCGAAAACTCGTTGTTATAGCTATTCGTCTGTTCATACCGATTATTTTTATGCCTCTATAAGCAAATGTTACGAATAAAAACGTAAATTTTACAAACGAATTCGTGACATTTTTTACCGCGTATTTAAAAATCGATAAACTCGAGAATCGTTACAGATTATCGTTGTCCCGTAAATATTGATCACGAAACGTTCGTGGCCGTCGTTAAGCGATCAGCTGTGATTATATTATTACTGTGTCCGCGAGTATAGGTCACCGAGGATACGAAAATATGACGATTGATAATTAACACGTAATAACGTCGTCGTCGTTCTGCTCGTGTTTACTGCCGATGTGTACACCAGACGACAAAAAATTAATCGAAAACGTTTTTACACGGTCGTCATCGTACACACACCGTAAACAACAACAACGTCAGTTCGATATTTATGTAACGGTAAAAAAAAAAAAGCAAACATAACTATTACGATCCGTTTTTTTTCTTTTCTTCGTTATCGACAACGTGTGTTTCTGCTCCGATTTGGAACAAAAGCAAAAAACAAAATACGTATGAAACCTGTAAAAAAAAAAAACACTGTTATAATAATAATAATTGTGACGATATAAGTTTTATCGTTTTACAACGTCGAAAACGTACGTAATATTCTTCGCTCTTAAAAATGAGTTTTCAATTTTTCTCGTTCGTATCCAAAAGAGAATCGCGGCAAGCGTCAATATCCTTTTCCGTCACCCGTGAAGACCATATTTTTTCGGAAAATAAAATCTCGGAATGTGGTGTTTGTTTGGAGCGTATCGTCTGGATTCTAAACTTTAGATATCCTTATTCGCTTGTTACAGAATTTCGTTGGAATATGCACTGAACACCTTTGGAAATTATAATACCGAAAAATATGCTATCGGAATTTGTTTTTTCTAACGTCATTGGACGTTAAAACGGCAGAAAATATTCTCTCGAAACCACCTATATTTGTTTGGAAAATATTCTCTTGGAAACTCGTGCACAACGTTTTAACGTAACGCATTTCCGACAAAATAAATTCTGAAGTAATATTTCCTACAAACGATTTTTCAAATAAATACTTTTCCGAGCAAATATTTTTCCTACAAAATGAGTTTTGACACAAAATTTTCGAGCGAAATAAGTTCTGACGAAATGGTTTCCGAACAATAATTTTTCTGACATAATATTTTCGCCAACAAAATTAAACCCGACGTAATGTTTTTCCAAGAAAGTATTTTTCCAAGTACAATTAAATTCCGAACAAATATTTTCCAATATTTTATGCGTCCCCGCGACAATCATAGGAATTTATATACGGTTTTTGTTTCCAAAGCTTACGGCGATAGCGTTGATTCTATAGTGAAGCGATAAAAAGATATTAAGTGTTCTTAATACTGATCATATAGAATTTGGCAAGACGTTTTAGCACGTTTAACTTTTTTAAATTTTTTGGACAGGCCAAAATACCCATAAAAAAATGCGAGAAAATCGATCGAGAGTAGAAGACGTCACGACAAATTCTAATCAGTTTATAGAATCGTCATTTCATCTCGAGATTGGTCGACACGTCGGAAATGATAACTGGCCAAAATCCGACTATAATTTGGGCGCGATTGACCGAGAAGAAAAGTCGATGCTTCCGGTTCTCTTACTTAAATGTTCATAATGAAACAATCGATTCGTTCCGAACACGCTTAAATTACCGCATGATGTGTTTCAAAAATCAATTTCGGTCACCTCGAATTCAATTCACGCCATATATCGTCCGGTGTTTTCGAAATTTAGACCGATTGAAAATGTGTTTTCCATAGCTATTTCATACGTGATTTATTCCGAAAAAATATATATGGGTACTTATTAAAACTATCGAAATAATTCGGTACGCGAAAAAAAAAAATGAAATGCGCTTTAATCTTGGTTGTGATTGTGTTTCAAGCCTCCCAATATGAATACATTCAAAAGTCGCGTCATCCACATTGTAGTTTCTACTTATCGATTTTTCTCAAGCCCCACCGCGTACTCCGCTGTAGTTGTTTTCCCGTTACAGCCAGCTTTAATTTTTATACCATTGTTTTGCTCGTTTTTTCTTCATTTACGAACGATTGAAAACTCAAGTTTCTGAATAGAATAGAAAAGCAATACTCGAATACATTAATATATCGCTTTACGATTATTTTTACGTTTTCGTTTAGTTTTTTTTAAACGGCGAAAACGGCATTTAAATTCTGAACAACTCAACTACTGCATGTATATTGTGAACGAATATTTTGGTTAACGGTTGTATTAATATGTTTTTACGCTGTGTCTTACTAAAATAAATATCCCTATTTTAAATCGATTGTCTTGTGTACAAATTTATTTTATTAAGAAATAACTAGGTTTTTTCTTTTATATAATATAAATACGTATAGGAGTTACCTATGTAAGCAACAAAAAAAATTTTTATTTGTTATGACATATTTCACATGAAGTAACAAACGAAAAAATGAAAAACTCCTAAGAATAAGTATCATATGTTCGAATCATTTATCCGTAAAACCCTCGCTCTCCATTCCCTACGGTTCTTCTCGCGAGACCGCCGAAATTCTACTTCAAACGTCATCGAATTTGAATCTCGGTGGATTCCCAAAATCTAAAACATTTTCCATCTATAAATATAAAACCTGCCTCTTCTGCAGAAAAACTATATTTGAAATCGTAAATATTGTAAATAATAATTCGAATAATATTATTGTTAGGATGACGTGGATATTTAAAAAATTTTATTATAAGATGATATTATATTCTTCCTAGAGTTTTTAAACGCGCTTTATCGTTCCCATATATTTAGCCAAACCGTTTGGTCGATAAAATCTAGTCTCTGCTGTTGCGCGGATGAAATTCGATAACAAACCGTTGCTTTTACAACGGACTTATTGCCAACCACGTGGAATTATTAAAACTGATTTAGAAATCAAGTTAAATCCAATAACTATAAATTATGTTTACAGTTAGTAAGAAAATCATAATTATTATAGTTAGACCCAAAAACATCACACAAAGTCCCACCCGTATCGAGATCAAACGAGCTTCGTATGATTATGTTAAGTGTTTCATTTGTTTTTGACGAGTTCTATACAAGTTATGTACGAGTCTTATACAAGTTTGTTGATTGTTTCGTTAAAAAAAAAAAATAAAAAATCCGTTAGAGTGCTGGCGAATTCGATAAAATTAGTTTTACCACAAGCAGCAATTATTGTTTTACGTATTGTAACAAGTTCGTTTGTCTTATCTGTGCGCGTTCGAGATTATAATTAATGGTTTTACGCAGCCATTATTTTAAAATAATATATAGGTGAACGTAATTTGTATTCAAAAAATCGTAACCCGTTCGAGTCGTTGAATATTGTTCACCTCGCTGTGCGCGTTTAATATTGTCGTTTTTTAGAGGCCACTTTTAAATTTAAATTTTCCGTTCGATATGGATTGAAAACTCGTACTTACTGTACAACCTCTCTTACGTTTTTTTTTCTCAAGCTCGTTATGCCAAAATACAAATACTGCAGTATAAAACGAAAATACCGTAATACGTACGGAAGCAACAATCTGAGGACTGTTCGACAATCACGGTATTATAATATTATTCGTGTTTCGTTAAAAAATATAAATAATTATAATTTTAACAATTATTTTCACGTACTGTTAACAAAATGTAGGTGACACGATGAGAATTAAATGATTCGATTAGAATCGGTAAGTTTTTGTATCGTTATAGATACTTAATATATTTATATAGACGTCAGTTTTTTGTTTAAAATTCGTTAAAATTCAAACATGTTTTCAATCGTGAGAAGTAAAAACCTAGTACGACGTATAAAATACAAGATAAAAACCACGATTACATATCGCGCAATATAACTTTAATTAGAAGAGTGTAACACGATAGTTATTTTATGTTCGAACAAAAACTGTCGACATTTGAAAGATTGTGAATTATTTGTAATATCGTAGATGTAAATAATTTTCAAAAACGTATACCCACTTTAAATGGTGAAAATTGTAAACGAAACAATATTATTCCGTCTTGTGACGTGGAGGTTGGCAGAGTGTATACACTATAGATATAATATGCCTGCAAGTTGCAGGAGCCCCGACTAAAATCAATAATTTTTTATTTTTTAAATAATTCATAGTTTGAATACGTGACAGGAATACAATATTTTTTTACCGTCAAATTTGTGTTTTTTTTTTTTTAAGCAAAACTAGCTTTGCTTTAAGTAATTTCCCAATTACAATTTTAAATTTTCAGATTTTTATCTTAGTATCCAAAGCGACGCCCGCACGTCGCTACTTTGTTTTTTTTTTACAAAACTATTCGACGTAAACAATTTGGCATTGATATTAATGATTTTTTTGGATAAAAACAATCAAACGTCAAAATATTACTTGCATTATAAGTATGACAAAGTTTTAAGAGTATATACCGTATTGTGTCATTCGTGTGCTATAATATGGTTGTTACTTATAATCGTCTGAAAAGTTATCGTCATATCGAATCTATTTATTGTGTCGTTGTTTTCGTTAAAGTTTTCAAACTTTTTGTAGTCAAAGTCGGTAGGACCATCACGATGACTCGTTTTTTTTTAGAGTTGACTTTATAGTGAGAACCATTAGGTCTCACATTAAATGCTATACCGAAATTCTTTAAATTATTTCTCAAAAAACTAAGCCCCACTACAGGCCTGCTAAAAATTGTTTCGTTCACTCATTATTGCGGGTTTTTTTAAACGTTTCGAAACGTTTATCCACGAGAATTTCCCTAACACGTAACAGTACACGCGATATAAAGACAAGTGTAAAATTTTGAACGACAGTTGAACTTGATAAAACCAACAATTACTATGATAATTTTGCGTTATTTTATGTTGTTTCTTCTAACGATGCTTACAACATTACGTAGTCCGAGAAATCGCGTATACATATTTTAACCGTAGGTGGTAATATCAGATCGTAAAATGTAATCGAACGAAATTTTTCGTTTCAAAACGTCTCTCGGCTCGTGTGTGTGTGTGTGACTCGCAAAAACCGAAAATCTAACACGTCGGAGTGTTCTTCTCCGAGACACTACCCCCGTGGATCAATACAGTTTTAAAATAATATTAGTTCTCTATGGTTTTCACCTCGGTCCCGCGACCGTTCGGACAAAAGTATTTCTATGTACATTTCAAAGTCGATACCTGTCCGTTTGTTCGTCGTACCGCCCACGCCCGCTGCGCCGTCAAACGAAAAAAAAAAAACTTGCCGAGGATTCCGACGAATATCATAAAAATTTTTATTTGCTTATAAACTTTTCGATACACACCGTACCGTAATATATAATACCTACGCGGTGTGACCGTATTATTCGTCTTGTACTCTGATCGTAAACAAACGCCACGACTGAACAAATAAAACGTCTTCTTCCACGTCGACTTCCACCGAACAGCTCGAGATCGTTCCAAAGAAATTTATTATAATATCATCGTCATTAGTATAATACAAATAACAAGAGTCGTAACGAATACTAATAAACGCTCGTTGTTACAGGTCCTCTGTGTGTAAACGCTGTAATCGTCGTGATTTTATTTGAAGCTATATATATACGTATTGACAACGCTCGAGACGAAATCGTAACAGTCGTTATATATTTTAAAAAATACAACGGATTTTATATATTTTTACGGCGCTTCGCAGCTCTCTGTTTTTGGAAAAAAAAAAAAAACCAAGGGAGCTTTAAACTGTGTGGTATCACGAAAAAAAAATAAATAAATGCGTCAGTGAAAACAAACGAAACATTTGTATTGCTTACGGCGCGTGGAACAAATAATGCGTTCCGGACAGAAACTTTTGTAGGTTTAAATCTAGGAAAAATAAAGGATTTTTTTTTTTTTTCTGATATGTTCGTGACACGATTTTTACTTTGAGTTCTTACCCAGTGGTGTAGCGTCTGACACGATACTTTGTCAAGTTGTCGAATAATTATTAAAAACATATTATTCAAGGTTTTCTCGCGTTTTATTCTTATAGCTGTGCTCGCGTGTGAAATGTATATATGCGAACGACAAAAAAGGAAAAGCGAAAGTATTGTATAGACGCAGAACACTTCAAGAATCAAATAATATTTGATTACACGATGTTATGTACTCGTGTAGTTTTTCATGTAAATCAAATATTAACTCGATCTTCGGCTGTTGCGTAAAAATGTTGCAGGTCATGTTTTTACATAACATAGGTAGTAAATCGGTCAAAAAGTTCAGTTAGTTTTAATTAAGTTAATTAACTGTCGTTAAATCTTAACTTGTTGGGTTTATTGGTTTAATTTCAACTTGTTAACTCCAAGTCAATCGGAAACTGTTAAAACAAATTAGATAAAAAGACGATTTTTTCAAAAGGACGTACGAAATGAATTTTTTTGAAGCGGAGGAAATTTTTATTAAGTAACATTATTTATCGATTGCGATAAATAATCGCCGTCGAGTTTTTGTCTGTATACACAAGTTAAGAACGAGATTTGAAAACCCTAACCAATAAAACATATTTATACGTTATATTTGAAAAAGAACGCGTCATGATCGCGAAGAGTTTAGATTCTGAACGTAGCGAAGAATATGTGACGTTTTTTACCTATTCTTATTTTTTTTGCTTTTTTTTCCTGTGAACAACCTTAAGGGTAGCAAAAATGCTCTGATTTTTAAAGTCAGTACCTCTAATGAAAGGTCTACGATTTCTGATGGTACTTTAAGGCGTCTCAAATTTGAAAGTTCAAAATTTAAATACGTACAGTCACTAAGGAGAACATTGACTACGACAACGTGTTTTTGACGCATCGATTCAGTTGTTGGCCCGTAACATCAGAAATAATGATGGGAACATATCGAAACTTTTACATAATATTCAAATAGGTATACGAAACGAGTTCGATGAAAGTAACGAGTGATTTCAAAAATGTTTGAGCTATGTATAGAACCTTGAAATGATCGAAAAATTTACCGGCACGTATACACACTATGAACAAATGATCAGAATCGTATTTTTGAAGGCAACGGTTTGTCTGTCATTGCTTCCGGATACTAAACAACGCGTTTGAACTACAACTTCCAAACCACACAGTGAACCACCCAAAGCGTAGTCGCTATACTCCGTCAAACAACCCACGCGACCTAGAGTGATTGATCCCGGCTTTTTTCCTTGTTTACAATTTCACCTTTTGACGTGATAAATTATTAAAAAGATCTACTTCGCGCATTAAGACGCCCGTGAAAACGTTAAACAAATGTGATTATATTTTATAAACGGAATTCGTATCTGTCGGTCGCAATTTTTCTTTACGCGTGATTCTCTTCGACCCGAATTTTCGACTGGATAAATGATATATTATTATTATTAACCGTAAATGTACGTACGTACACCTACGCGATTCGTCTGCACCGCAGCGAGATTCGCTCAAAACCGTTTTATATTCATTATCGTGCACGAAACAAAATTCCATGTCATACCGACTAAACATTTCATTAGATTAGACACTTTCTACGTAAAACTTTCACCCACATTTATAATTTTCTCTCGTTTTTCATACAATATCATATCGGAGCGTGGGAGATTCAATCGTCTGGCAGTGTTTGTACATTCGAAATAATTGAATGAATAATATTTGATCGTGGAACATCAAAATCTACATAAATTACGAATTCACACGTGATTCGAATGTTGTAGACATTATACCGATGTTTCGAATTCGCGCGGCGTTTCGCGTAAAATGTATTATTTAAAACATAATTTGCTCGTAATTAATCAGCTACAGTAAATAAAATATACGCGTTTGACCCGGGACTTTGTGAGAATTTTGAGACGTTCATCATGTATGGAATAAAGTAAATTTTCTTAATTTTTATTAATTTATTAATTTCCCGTTATATATTGGTAGTTTTTCTTAATTTATTGAGGTCATTATACTATTTGAACGTAATGGACGGATCGTAGGTACTTAGAATCCATGATTATTTAAAATTAACGTTTCTGTGCTGATTTACATAAGTAGAGGAGTAAGAGTTAAGGTAATTTTGTGAGTACACGAAATAAACAATGTTTTTATGCTCAAAAACGTTCGGTTTCTATGTATTGATTTTGCCTACAACATTAACATATCACGACGTAGTACGAATGAAGACAAATATGTACCTAACTACTCTTATAGTCTAAAACAATAGTTAAAAAAATAATAAATACTTTTCTGTGGTATGTCACGGTAAATTATTTCGTGATGGTCTAAAACGTAATTTTGTTCGCGGATTTCAATAGATAAACACGCGTGTATTAATATTTGTTTATTATAATACCTATACTAGTCATTTAAAACAATTGTTAACGAAAGTAACACATCTAAAAATGTTAATAAATGCGTATGGCAAAAAAAAATAAGAAAACGCTCGGATTAAGCTGTAAGTGTGTTTTGCCGATAAGCGATTCTTAAACACTAGTTTCACCATGTTTTCTACTTTGATTACAATTAATTAATATAATAATCCCGCCTTTATTCAACGTTCACGAAAATCTTATTTCGTTGCGTCTGAAACTTAATTGAGCTTTGACTATGGCCGTACCATAATCGTTATACTCGTCGATGTAAAAAAATCACGGCAGTGTTTCGGATGATATTATACTTTTTAGAACATTCGCAGAGACGGAGATTATTTTGTGTTTATTTCTCTCGGACCTATTTTTAATCAATCAAACCAAATCGATATAATATTCAGGAAGTTAACCGATGGAAGCATTCACCGCGGTTTAAACGTCGCGTGATTATTCGGAAAAGATTCTCGAGTGTGAAAAAACGTACATTTCAGTGACCGTTAATCCATACCGGAGGAGTACCTGAAGGGTCAAATTTAAAATTAAACTAATAACTTTAAACACGCTAAAAACATAGTTAAAAACTCCGGGAAAGGAGAACGTTCTCGATATTATTTGTAAGATTGTTCTCTCCGGCAAAATGGTATCCGTATAATGAAAAATTTCTCGAGAATATTTCCAGACTGTATTCTGCTCGCTTCACTGTAACATTATAATCTGTTACCGTCGTGATTCATAATACGATATTACAAATTATATTACAGTGATGTTATACATCATTTTGATGCGGCGCGCGAGCGGAACGACAAAAAATAAAACCAACGTAATTATAAAATTATATTAAAAAAAAAAACCGGGTCACTCTCTCTATACATTGCCCGTCGTTTGCCAGACAAAAGTATCTAGGTATATTGCCGTTAAGCTGTGCATACGCCGTGCGCACCGCAGTGATAAAAAAAAGTGAAAAACAAATATAGTACGTGTAATTAATTAATATAAACGGTCGCGATTTTACGTCAGCGAAAAAATTACACGTATTATACACACTGAGTATGACGAATACGGTTGAACAGATATAAATATAAAATGTTATCGAATTCGTGTGAAAACGCAATTTTCCAACCGCGGACAGCAGTATTACTGGAAAGGCGCGGCCGAAATTTGTGCGGGAACATTTTTTTTAAATTTATTTTCGTTCAGAATTATACGCCAAACGTGTCAAAGAGTGCGATTCCTGCGTTTTCGCTGGGTGCGACTCGTACGCGTGTGTTTTTTTTGATTTTCGATCAATCGATTTCGAATTTTTTATTCAACGAGAACTCGATTCAGTCCGACTGTTCTGCGCGGAACATTTCGTTGTGTTTATTTTTTTCGCCACAAATCGACACAAACGGTTGAATAATTGATCGATGCGCATAATAATACACGTACTTACGTGTTGTACGGCCACGCGCGGCCGTGTCCGACTAGAAACAAAATTAGAAAACGCGTTGATCCATCGAAAGAGTCGTTTTTTAAAAGATTTACGAAATTATTGTTCGATTGTAAAACTGTTTGCCGTAAAATACGATATCGACCGTCTTTATTGCTACGTACTCGCTCTGTAGTAACTACGTCTACGGAATTTGAATAATCTAAGAGTGGCACTCGTATACAAAGCAAATATATTTTATATAATCTCTCGATCGATTCGTCTCGGGTCAACCGTTAAACGGAAAACGGTGAATACGAGCGTCCCTTTTATTAGAAACGCGAACACTGCAAAGTTTGAAATTATTTCAAAACGTGCGTGCGTTACATTATTTAAATGACCGCGGTTGTCATAAAGGTTTCGCGCGAACGTAGAAATGTTTTCGTTACAGTCTCTTCAATTATCCATAAGAAAATTACAAAAAACAAAAATGTTTCCATTATATCAACTATAGAGAGTATACGAGAATAGCCGGTATTTAGACGGTAAACATAACTGCGCGCTGCGTTCGCTTTGAAATCTCCCTCGAACCGTTTACGAGTTATTCGATGAAATCGTTATTATTTCGACGCGTAAATCAAAAAACACGCGCGACCGAAAATAGCCGATATTATACAAAAGGAATTAAACGGAGAAGTTCGGCAAACAAAAACCGCGCTCCCTCGTCAGTACACGCGTGAATAATATACGTGAATTGTTCCGATTTTTTGTTTTGTTTCGATACTATTTTTTGTCGTTTCGAGGACATAAAAGTTCTACGCGAAACAACGAGCAGATGCGCGAGTTTCGCGTGCCGTGTCCACTATGACACGTATCGGTCGCGCGCGGTGTATCGATCGAAAAACAACAAAAAAAAAATACCTACATTCGGACATTTTTCACAGCAGTAGTATAAACAGCAAACTTTTCACACCGTCAATACATTTCTAATACTTACCGACGTGTATGTAGAATATTGTACATACATTTTTTTTTACCGAAATAGTCGGAATCACCGTTTAGAACGCGTAGTTTGATGCCGCGACTCACTTGAAATACATTTAATACGTATAAAAAAATATCGATTTCGATAATAGTCGTTTTTTAAAAAACGTGTGAAAATTTCAAACCATTTGGACCGTTATTTGACGAGTCGTTACGATGTATGAATTGCTCGACAATGCGTTTTATTTCAACGGTTATAATCAGAATAACGCCGTTTCGTCGATATTTTTTTAATATACGCTTTCAGAAACTAACGGGTGGATTTTTTCGAAACATTTCATCAGTTCTGACGGCAAATTTTGTTTTACGTTACAATTTTCAAATCCGAATCTACAAATTTGTGCAAGTTGCGAGTGTTTTTCCAAAAATAAGTTACGCTCCCTTATTTTCCAACTCTAAACGACTAAAAAAAAAAAATTCGGGTTATCAAACTTTTTTATTAGCATATTATATCATCGTATATTACGTATGTTGGGAACGTCGTATTCAGTTTCCAAATTTTTTTTTGGAAAATTAAATTTTTATCGAACAAAAATTACGAAAAAAAAATTGAAATTTTCTACACTCGGTTCAAAAATGCTTTAAATCTCTTGAAATCCGTATCGAACCTTAATATTGGGTTTTTCAATACCGTGTGAAAGTTTCGATCATTATTTTGAACGTTACGACCAAAAAACTAAATCGAGATCATGCGTCAAATACACGTTTGCCGTAATTTTTAACATCTTTTTCCTGAACTGTAACTATTTCGATTGTTTACGTTTGAGTCTCTCGAAATACCGCGGAAACCGACACTGAGTGTAACGATCGGAGCATTATTGAAAAGGTTCTCGGTATTTCATCGTGGTGAAAAATATAAAATAATAAACACGCGTCGTGTTACACCCGATACTAAGTACGTTCTTCGCTACACTCGGAATCTAAAACTCTGGTAAACACAGTCGTCAAAATTGTCTTCCGGAGTGAACCGTCTGATGTAATAATAGTAATAACAATCGCGTGTACCTACGATTACATATTTTACTATTATTTACTATTATTTTCGTTATTACTATTATTTTCTTTCACGTCACCGACGTGGCGCCACGCTAGAAGACGAGTTTTGTATAGTTACGAAAATAGTTTACGCGAAAAAAAATGAAACGTTTTGTTAGTATTTTTCCGCTCGTCTCGAATATTATAATAATAACGTGTTCTCGCTTAAGAAAGATTTTTGCTCCAGTGTAACGAAACAACAATCGGAATCATCTGCGGTGCTGTACTGATCTATTGTAATGTAAATAATGGCTGTTCTCGTAGAAACGCAACGATAACATAATATCATAATGGCAAAAGTCGTGGGCACGGACTAGTTAAAAAGTTTAAACTAAGATAGATTGACTTTTAACTTAACTAGCTAACAATTTTTGTTTTTGACCTGATATAAATTATTCGGTTGAAAATGTTATTGCCTTAATTCGACTTTTCATAGTTAATTATCATTGTTACCCGAGTTTGTTATGATGACTAAAATACTATAATACCGGAAATTTTAGGTCAGAAACATGGTGCCAGAAAAGTCAGGCAGATTACCTACAATTTACTTGCCCATGGTTTCGTGAAAGAGTTTTTTTTTTTTTCTATCTTCTAAAATGGTGCCAGAAGTCCTAAATATATACTACTTGCGTTCATCTCTACATTTTTGTAATTAGAAAAACCTGCACGATCATCAATAACGAAGAGGACATTTTTTTCACTGACATTTTACATTGAACCATTACCAACACGTGCTGTTGTTCTGAATATTCGCGAAACGACTTAATTATAAAGAGAACATTGTTATTACTATCGTACCGTACGAGAGAGATTTAGGAATTTATCGCTTTTGAGGTCGGTTTAATGTTGCTGATACATTTTCGCCCTTTGTTTTTGCCATTTTCCGCCGTCGCACACCGTTTCCACATGAGGAAATTTCCGGTAAATATAAAGTTCGCGACTATGGCGATAAACGCGACGATTTCCTTTATATTTTTTCTACGGATTCATTTAAAATTTCTAGTTGCTTTATTTTAAAAAAAAGTACTACGTACAAAGTATGTACACGTAATGCAGAAAACGTATTGTAGAAGACATGGGTATAAAGAACGAGGTTTAAAAACACAAAATGGAAGCGAAAAGTAATCAAACGAATAATGATTTGAATAACAGCGAACACATCTATAGTTAAAATGAACAATGCGTGCAGTAGGTATATAATGTGCAGTAAAAAACGATAAATCCGAAAGGTTGGCAAAACGCGTTGTTTGTGTTTCGTTTATACGTTTTTAAAAGTTTTTTGAAAATAATTAATCGATAAGTTTCTCTACGTTTCAATTTAGTTTCTAATGGATTGTGTATCATCAACATTAAATTTTGTTTTTATATTCATCGTTCATGTGCATTCAGATAACATTATTGCGCTTTCTTCAACTTTTTTTTTTTTTGTAATTTAATTTGCACGTTTCTCGAACGTTTATACCCAACACTGATTATTTGTAAGTATAATAACAACACTTTTTACGATGACTGTGTTTCGTATTGTGTCAAATCAGCGCTGTAAAGCTCCTCTTGGATATTCAAACAAAATGAAATACCTGTGTATTTTAATATTTATAAATTTTTTTTTTTTTTTTTTTGCGACATCAATATTAATATCGTAAATATTACAATTTTAATATGAAACCTTATTTTTCATTATTTTATTTCATTTTACTTTCAAAAAAACAATGATGATATCGTACAAACACAATAAACGCGAGTGAAATGCGTCTGCTTCGTTTAATTTCCCAGTCACAAACATCTTCCGGATTGAAACAAACAATTACCATGGTTTTCGCGAACCGACGAGAAATATCGACGTTTGTTTCGGTGCAAATAACATGGCATTTCAACGTATTACAAAATGTATACGGGCACGTCTATACTTGCAGTCTATATTATGATATAGTGAAAAATGAACAAAAAATGATTTTATTTTACAAAAAATTATGAGAAAAATTAGAAATTAATAAAAAACCGATCGAAAAACGAATTTTGCAATTAAATTAATACAGCTATTAACGCGTATCAAGTTATTATTAGTTGTATTATTCTATTAAGCAGTGAACAAATTCATTGGTGAAACATAAAACAATGCTTGAACATTTTTACATCAACGATTCGGTTCTACCGTAACTAGTATTTTTGAGAAGAAAAAAAACTTTTTGCTTTCCAGTATATTCTACTCGCTCGTCAGTCGAGTAAGTTTCGGAATTATAGAAATTAACGTTTTCCCATCTGACCCCAAAGTTTGTTTGCGTTTTTGTCTGACAAAAATTCCTCCGAGAACGCACCGGATCTCGTTCGTAGTAATTTCTCTGCGTTCTAAATTTTCGATTTGAAATCTAAACGCGTACCCCGTCGCCTCCTTAGAACTTAGTAAACAGTACAGTTTTCGATTTCGTAGATACTGTATTGACGTGATTAAATATTTGCTTGTCTCTGGCAATGTACTTTACTGTTCTCAAAAACTATTTATCAAATTTACTCTCACGCATTTTTTCAAAAACTTCCGATTTCTGCTAACCATTTCGTAACCTAAAACTCTATGGTGTCACAGTTGCACACAAACCACCTATATTTGATACCCAGTTCACAACCGACCAGTTCGGATCGTAAACATCAATTGCTTAGTTTTAAATTTGTTAGTAAAATTTTAAAGTAAAAATCGGTAAGTCCCAAAATATTGGGTCTCATTATAACAGTCTCGCTGTTAGACCGTGAGCTTACCTGCGCACTTGAAAATACTGTGCTCGCGAGACACGAGTTTAGACTTCATTGTATCTATTCAGTGTATGACATTAATCATCAAGTATATGATTGCAGTTATACGTCTCCTACAACGGTTGATTCTTTCAAATTTAGAGAATTCAAAAGTAAAATAATCGGTTATATCAATACCATTTGCAGCCTTTGAACGCATTTTATCCACCTAAATTACTCATCATAATCATTATAATATTTTTCATCGAGTGTTGTGTGTGTGTGTGTGTGTGTGTAGAAAAAACAAGTATATAAGAAAACGTATATCAACTATATATATATATAGCCGTGTTGTTCGGTCAATAATAATTATGATTCTAATTTGAATTTTCAATTATTGTGCACTGTCCAAACACAAACTGCCAAAAATAAAAAAAAAGCAAATTTAATTTTGAAAAATTTATTACAGCGCATTATTCTGAGGCGGCAACGAACCAAGCTGTAATGTTCAGTTCATAATTAAATTTGCTAGTATAGTGTGTACAAACATCGAAATTAAATTTACATCGTTTATGGAATGAAGATTAATGGCCTCGAATGTGTATAATATTGACAGTATGCACTATCAATTAGTTTTAGATTTTTTAAGCTTCTGTTTTGTTTACGTGTCCAATAAATCAATATATGTTCATATTTATATTTTTTCGGTTGTTATCTAGTTGTTTGTCTCACATGCAATGAGATTATAAGAACAATTCAATTTATATTCGATTTTTTTTGCCATCTTTCGATTATCGGTTTGACTAAATCAGTCTGTTAATGCATCAACTATGACCTTAATTTTTTTTTAATATGTATTAAAACAATATATTGTCAACGTTCTTCGTTTTTTTTCCCTCTTGAATATTTAGCCACTTGAATTGCATTGTAAAATTTTAAGGATTTTATTATATCCTACAGATTTTCCTCTTCTCTGTGTGTTTACAACGGTAATTATTATTTCCATATTGCATAACAAAATCTGTTTTAAAGGTTTTTCGTCTTTGCAGTTGTTGTATCGAATTATAAATTCTTTTAAAGTTAAATCAACATTTTTGTGTTTTAAGTTTTTATATTATACTTTTAAATTTGTATTTTCTATTCTTATGAAAACACATACCTCTGAGCTTTGATGTTTTCTGTATAGCTAAAAGTGTAACAGATTATTATAAAAACGTGCGTGAAAACACAAATATAAATATTAAATTTAATCTCTAGTATTATTATTATTATTATTATTCGATTGTGATTATTTCGGAAACTTTATTAATGTTTTTCTTTGAAAAAAATACAATGCATTTACAGTAATCAATGAATTAAAAATGAGACTTACATTTCACGATTTGGTTTGTTGGTACAAAACTATTTAAGCAGTTTATACTAAAAACTCTGAAGAGTACCTTTAATATGCATCGATAAGTTTTTACAACTAAGTTCTGTGTAAAAAATAAAGTACAGTATTTAAATTTATGTTATTCAACCTTACGGCTATAGAAACGCAAGACAAATTTAAATATCAATTTCTACATCTAATATAGTTTGTTTCAAAAAACTGTATACTCCGGTCTGTGTATACTTTAGTTTTGTTTTTATTTTGAATAATATATATATATCAAAAAGATTGGTTATTATTATATATAATAATTAAAGTTATTGTATTCGTGTTTTCAACATTCCGTACAAACATCTGAAACCCGGTTTTTAGCGTTAAACATTTAGAAAAGTTTATTTTCAGTTTTTTTTTAGAAAGAAAACACACAATATTTTCAAACTGTGTTCACAACCATGATGAAAACATTTCTTTTAGTTTAACTAGCGAAGTTGAAATATAATAATGTAATATAAGTCTACCATATGAAGATGTAAAAAATAATTAAAATTTAGTTATTTCGGATAGATTGTCACAATATTTTTTGTACATCTCATACCTACAGTTTTGTCGCTCACTTAAGTTCGATTTTCTTTTTTAAGGTACATACTTCGTTATAGTTGTTCTCACAAAGTGACACGACGCATTAACATAAAAATATTTAGTTACCAATTTTCGTCTGAAAAATAAAAAAATTTTGATATAACGCATAATCATTTGGTTTCTTCGGTTTAAATCGCTGCCCGACGCGTTTTACTATAGTTAATACATTAACAGTGTTATCGATTTTCTGAATATTATAATGTTACTGTAATCACGAGTTATTTAAATAAAAATATAATCAATCAATATAGTTGTATTAGAATGCATTTTTGTAGTTTTCCAACGTAAAAATGTGAGTCGCAAAACACGTCTGCAGGACCGTGAAAACGACCAAAAAAAGTCGGGTAGTGGAGGAGAAATTGTGTGGGAAAAATTCGGAGGAATTTAAAGGTAACATTCATATATTAATGAAGTTCTACGAAATAATATAGCTAATACTATTTGTATTTATTCTGAAAAAAAATTTGACGTTTATAGATCTAATTTTATAAGGGTGAATAATTACTTGAAAAAATAATACTCGTGTGCAGGAAGGAAAATACCTCCTCCCGTGGTTATATTTTCGTTGAAAAAAAAAAATACATTATTCATCGTATTGGGCAAAAGACGCGACAGAATCAGCCTAAATAAGTTTGGACGGAATCGACTCGAGGTCACCGGAAACTTAAAGACGGATACGTTCATTAGTTTTGTATTTTTCGTCTTGTACTTTTTGTTTAAAAATAAAAAAAAGGTCCTTAAAGCGAGCAGAAAAACAAATTCGTTTCTTTTCTCTCGGACGAATAATTGCCGTATTACGCCCGACGTCATAATATTTCTTCTCTTTATTAGTGTTATTGTCTCCGCGCGTTCACAGTCGATTGCGAGAATCGATGAGATACGATTTTCCGCAGTTTACTCAACAGGCTAGATGTATTTGCGTTATATTTTTTGTTCTTTTTGTTTTCGCTTAGTTTGGTAATCGATTTTTCGACTAAATCAAACGAAAAACTCGAAATTCGTGGTAATGAGCACATTATAAAAGGCGTAAGTTCTCGAAGAAAACCGAGCACAAAACAAACTTGCGTTGTTTGCTATAAATGTAAGAGAAACCGGGAGGTCATAAGATTATAACAATTTTACACAGGGATATAAAGAGCAACCGTTTGATTTCGTATTGCAATTACACGACTTTAAGTATATTTAATTTTTTTCACTCTTGAAATAATTTGTTACATTTTAATCCGAGTACGTAGAACGTACTTTTTAACCGTTTATTGATTCTTGCGAACATTTTAAATCTGGTTGTTTTCTTTTTTCACCGCGTTCGCATATTATTCTAAAGGAAATGTTTAAGACGTAAATATCCTTTTAAAATTTGCGAGTACAGAACAACAATTTTCAAACGCGATATTTTTTCATAAATTCGTTTGAACGTGTAATCAATTGACTTATAAAATAAGCTTTGAACCATTCAGCGAGGTCGATATGTTACATGGACATACAATTTAGACTTTTTCTCCATATCGTGAGTAAAATATTTTTACATTTAAAAAACGCTTTGAATTTTTCCACGGCAATTTTGGTGAATAATTTTTGTTCTAGAAAATTATTCGTATATTTTTAATTAGTCGAACGTGTGATGAATATAGTCTTAAAATATTGTTCAAAAATTTATAATATCGATAGAGCTATTTTATCCAATATTCTTTTCAACATGAAAATATTATTTGTAAAACAGTTATTAAATTTTGAACTGAAATTTGTCCGATACAGTATGTGTAATTTTCAGTTTGTTAGAATTTTTTTTTTCCTTATCCGTTTGTCCCAAAATAATTCCAATATTGTTTTACTACAGTTTTTTTGTAGTATAAATTTATAACAGGCGTGTTTATTCCACTAAAATGTAAATTATTCATCACGTATAACGTTCTTTGTAAACTTTTTGAAATTGATATAATGTTTTATTAACCCTCGGAAAGTTATTCAAAAGTGCAGCATTTAATTATTAAAAAATTGAAATTTCTCTAAAGATCCGACACAAAAACAATTATTAAATTATAAAACCTCCGTACTAAAACTCGGTATTAACATTGCAGCTAAACATGTACACAAATGGTTTAATAACTTAATGTCTCTGTATAATCCGACAACTTTTGCCGTAACTTTCTGCGTTGTTATAAGGCAATCGTCAGTGATTTTTATACTTGAAATGAAAATTAATTAATAAAAAAAATCTGGATGTCTTTAGGTCGCTTGGGTATAGTTTGACGGAGTATAGCGACTACGCTTTGGGTGGGTTTGGAAGTTGTGGTTGAAACGTATTATTTGGTGTCTGATAGCAATGATAAATCATTGCCTTCGAAAAAACGGTTCTGAGTTAGCTCAGTTAGAAAATACTTAGCGAAAACTTTTTTCAATCTTTTATTACGTATTAAATTATTTGATTACATAAAAGTATGAAAACAATATGAGATAATATTTTATAACGATAGTTTAACAGGTATAGTCGTTCTGACGCCAATTTTGGTGATCTCGCCATTTTTGTCGTTTTCGGCACATTACTCAGAAAATCGTCAAAATATCGAAAAACTTTATTTTATTGCATAGTAAAATATCATTTAAATTCGAAATCCCAACTTTTACGAGTTATTCAACGTAACGATTGGAGCGATCCTTTTACCGGAAAAAGTAATAACAAACCAAAAAATTTCAAATTTTTTGCCGTCGAATTCTCGATTTTTTTGGAATTTTTGGGTGAAACTCAAAAAAAAGGAAAATTTAAAAACATTTTTTTCCAAAGTACAACCGGAATTCATAGAACTTTTATTAGAGGTAAAAACAATGCGTGATTCCTCGCTAACACTCAAAATCTCAAAATGATGAAAAGCTCGCAAAGTCGTTGCCGCCGGTTCGAATGAACCACATGGTGAAAACAATAGATAAAACGGTTTGAATTTGGCGTTAAATAAATAGCCGTCAGAAGTTTATCATAATGTTTAACGAACTTGGTACAAGTACACGACGTTATACAAATTTCGAGTCGAATCGACTCGGTTAATCAAAAGCAGCCACAATTAGCGTTAGAAATCTAAAACACGGATCGTTTTGGACGCTGATGATAACACGTTAAGGGTCCTTCGTTTTTTCTCATTCTAACAAGCTGTACTGAACTGAATATTTTATAAATGAAACCGAGGTGTTTCTCCTGTATTGGAAAAATATTAGATCGCTACAAAAACATCACAAAACGTATTATTATAAAACGGATTAATTCGATTTTCGCTGCGTTCGAAACGACATGTGACGTATTTTAAACGAGACGTTCTCGAGAGAACCCGTACGAAACCGTGGGCGAAAAATAAACAAGACGAAACTCGTGTTCGATAATTAATGATCCTCGCTATTTCGAGCCGTGCGATTTAATTTTTGTTTTCCCCGAAAAGAAAAACCGTTCTTACCGTGGACAGTTTAATTTATTTTCCGCTTAATTACGAAACATTTGTTTCCATTTTTCGTCCGTACGCGTCATTAATAAATTTTCGCGTCTCTTACCCGCGGCTCGCCGAGTACCTCTGCCCGCGCTGCAGTGACAAACGTGTAGTTTCAACGTGGAATGTTTTTTCGTTTTTTTTCAGGTGTAGAAAAAATTTCGCGCTAAAATACGTTTTTTCTTTTGAATTTTCGACTGTTTATTTATTTATCAGCCGCGTTATGAGCAAAAAACCCCGTAACTTTTCCGAACGTTTGGAGCCGACCGATTTTTGAAATTTCTCGTCTGTGATCCACACTGTATGCTTTTGATATTGTGAAACAGTTACGAATAACAATATCACTCGGGTTCGTACTTTTTATTCGAAATTTTTTAAATTTGTCATTATTCATTGGGTTGTATAGACGATTTATACAAACGTCGCATCTGTTTTGAAATATAATCGCTCCGAAAGTTACTTATCGCTGCGACGTCAGGATGGACAAAATTAACACGCAAAATTTATCGGCATTAATTACCCTGGACATTTTCACTCGTTCGTCGAACGTCCGTCGGTCGAATGGATACATTTGAAATTCTCGCGGAACAAATCTAATAATTTTATACAAGTCGAACTCTAACGTTCGATAAATACTGGTGTTTTGCGGTGTTTTTTAAGTGACATGTTTGATAACTACTATTGTGTCCTGTTAAGATTTTAAAAATATTGATCTCAGATATCACTAACGACTAACCGTTAGTGTTTCGATATTCACGCGAACTAAACACTATTACGATTGAAACGCCTGTTTATAGTCAGTTCAAGAACCGTTGTTTTAGGTTTTTTCACAAGTTTTACACACGACTAATCCTAACAGCCAGTGACCAAAGCTGATTCGGTACTCCATCGATCTTCCCCCTCGAATGTCCCGGGTTCTTTTATTTTATTTTTTCATCTTGTCAGTTATTAGTGTACCTAATGATTGATCGCAAACTTTGCACGCCCGCCGTACTTATATTTCCGCGAACTTGACTCGCCGATGTTTCTTCGAATAAAAGGGCGAAAAATAATTGAGTTATCCGTCCCAAACGTCGAGTGTTTTCGTTTTACAATCGAACGACAAACCCCACAGTCGTACGCAACGTGACGTGAACGACCCTTTAACAGTGCTGCCGAATCTTTCAGCTTTTTCGGCCGCGACTAACGTGACGTAAATTTTCACGCCGATAAAAATTTCGATTCGAAAAAATCAAACAATTTACGCGAGATTCGACGATTATCGGTAAATTATTGTAAATAGTTTTTAACTATTATATTAATGATAAAAAAAAAAAACCCGTTTCGCTGCACACTGCTGTATCGCGCCGGTGAAAACCGTATTTAGACATAGAAACCTAAACGGACTGCGCCTGGACAACAACGTGAATCGCCGTTTATT
The DNA here is from genome assembly GCA_017140985.1 of Hormaphis cornu. Lineage (NCBI taxonomy): Eukaryota > Metazoa > Arthropoda > Insecta > Hemiptera > Hormaphididae > Hormaphis > Hormaphis cornu. The sequence continues at coordinate 10,424,686 of CM029360.1, read as the reverse complement.
ATAACGCAGCAGAATCGTGGATGTAATATTTATTGAATATGATTGTTCCGTGAAATTAAGCCTATTGAATGGAAAAATGGCACAAAACTTATTTCATCCACGAATTGACATTAACGGTGACAAGTACTATTTAGTGACATACTATAGTATGTCTATGGTAATAACATGTTTTGCTCGATTTTATCAACGGTGAAACAAACGAACGTAGCCGGTAACATAAACGTGTCGCGTAGAGTGTAAATTTGTTGAACAGCTTGCACAGTGTGCCGGTTGTTTGTGAAAGCGTTAAATTAATTTGCAAAATACACCCACGCCAGGAAATGTAGAAGAATAAAAACAAATTACGTTTTTATCACACATTTTTGCTGGGAGTTGTGTAATGTATGCGCAATCGAAATTCGTTTGTAAAATGTATCGCGGGACAAGTGTAAACTTTTCTGTTTTAATTATAACAAGTAACAACCTTTGTTTCGCCGAAATCGTAAAAAAATACACGCGTGCGAAGCGATTGTGTAGAATTTACGCGAGTTTTGAGTTGAATTCATCTTTTTTTTTTTCGGTGTGATAAAAAATTTCCAGAGACGGATTAATAACTGGCGAATAATTTAAATTCCGAAGCGTTGCGGATTTTTCATACTTCGATGGTTTGTGAACGTGTGTTTTCTAGAATTTTCAAAAATGATCAACGACCGTTTTGCTGTTTCTAGCAAAAACTATGGGTAGCGTAAGAAAACCAATCGCAATCGGTTGTTTCACTAAGTATCAGTGCTCAGCACTTCCATAAATACATAAACAAATGTCATTACGATAAGTAAGTGGCGTTTGCGGTAACTGATACGCGCGATTTAAAATGGAAAACTGGAAACGATTAATTTGCCGTCGTAACACCATCGATTAGATTTGTTTTGAAATTTGAATCGAAATCCTATACAGGTGCAGCTTTACGTCATCGAATAAGCATCATCGATATAATAGATAAATTAATAAATTTAAATAGCGATAAATTATAAATAGCGTCATCGATGATCCGCTATCGACTTTTTTTGCTATCGAAGAATTCAGATAGTAGTGCAAACAATAAATTAACACATTTTTTTTAATTTTGAGGTCAAAACGAAACGTTTAAAACACGTCCTAAAGTGTATAGTGAATTTCATTATAATAGCACGCTGCGGTTTCGTCTCACGTGCAATAATTTGTTTTTGACACTTTTCTTTAGGCGAATATAATTATTTTTGAAAATATTTAACGCACAAGTGTTTTGTAAATTATTCTTTCTGTATGAAAAAAAAGAAAATACACCCATCGAAACCAATAGTCAAACTTTTTGTTACTACGTTTGATTTAACAATGTCACTTTGTTTTCCGAAAAAAAATCACACGCGCATTTCGTGCTTTTTTTTCGGCCTACCTGAAACAACGACTAAATAATATTTATTTCGCGTTCATTTTTGTATTGTTATTTTTATTTATAATTGTTTTACTTTGGCTGAGAACATTTGTACATAATATGTGGTTTTCAGAAGATCTCGACGAATATTTGTACGTAAAACAACTCGATGGTTAAGTTTTATAGCATTGTTTATTCGAATCGTACACGATCGATCTATACTTAGTTCTTCGTTTAACGATCGCATTTTTGTTTTGATATATTTTTAAATTTCATTTTTATTGTCTGTATTTGCCGAGTAATAAAACGTATTGCGCGATTGTGTAATCATAATAATTCCACCTGCATATCTCCGTCGTTTTTTCCCCGTCATTGCAAAACCGTCGCGCACGTTTACAGAAATTATGTTTTATTTTTCGTCTACGAAAATTGATATCGCGTTCTTGAAACGTTGTTGGAAAATATCTATACAATAGTGAAAAACTGTTAGGCTTTTCGTGGTGTTTGCTTTTCTTTTAACCGATTCGGTTTGTCGGTTTTTTTATGTTTCTTAATATTTTGATAAACGCCGTTGTACGAGCTCGTGTTCGTTGTGTAGGCGTGCATAATACAGCAGCCGGCGGGAAAAAAAAGAAAGAAAATAATAAGCAAAGCGGTTTATCGCTTGTTCGCCTAAACGTACACCTCCTAGGTATTTTATTCTGTTTTCCGAGTTGGCGCATAATTATAATAATAATATATAACGTGCGTGGAAAATATCGATGTCACCGCCGTGTAGTGATGCGAACGTTATCCGTAAACTGTTGTAATAAATCGAATTGCGCAACGTCGAAAACCGTTTGCAGCGAGCGAACATACCCCGAATTCTCGACTAAACGCCTTCGTTTTTTTCTTTCCGACAGTAATTTTTTTCAAATCCTCATCTTTTGTGTACCGTCCTCGATTTCTGTAAAAAAATGGCAGGATTTTTCATTTTAGTTCTGTACAATCATGTCGCGTGTGAAACAACTGTTCGATTCTTTTGCAATGTACCTAATCGTTATAAAATCAATATATATATACGATTTTTGTTTGCGAATCGTTTCGAGAAAAGGAAAAAAACGATCGATGATACAAAATTTATTGTATCGCAGTTTGAACTGCGGTTCGAGAAAACATTTTTGAACTTTTATCCGATTGCGCAACATTTCTCGCGAGAAATACGAGGATGACGTAGAGCGCGCGAGACGCGTGCGCGCTCTTGTAAACGCGCTAGAACACGAGTTAAGGCGGCGAAACTGAAAAAGTTCGCAATCGTGTGCGATCGGTTTAAAACTAAAAAAATAAAAAATTACGAGTGTTTCGCCGCATTGCAGACAAGCCGTGTATCAATTTTTTAAGCACTACGTCGATACGGTAATGTTGAGGTCTCGACGTCAAGACCGGAAATCCGTGTGCTGCGGCCCGCAAAATTAATTTTTTGTCGATTTCTTTCGACGCGTCCTAAGCGTGTGTTGGACGGTTTCGAAGAACGTTGCTGCGGAAGTAGATAGTTTTTGGATCGATATTTTCGTTTTTCCATATTAACACACGGATTCGGGTTGTTCACGCGAACGGTAAAGCTCCTTGGAAACTCACTTTTCGCGCGTGACAACTAATACTGTTGCGTGGTTGTTTTATACGAACATCGGGCGACGGTGGTCGAACGAATTCTCGTTATTGCGATTGTTACGACTCTCGGGGCTATCGTATCCAAAAACGGAAAAAAGGTTCTCATCCCCGCGAACAATTCTTGAAAGTTTTGCGTTTCGAAAGTCCCATGGTTTGCACGCGACCAAGGTCGTTGGGTGACACTAAATTAGTCTACCCGTTTAGTCGAGAGAAAACTGTCGAATCAACACTTTTCGGCTACCATCGTGCACGTCGTTTATACGTTGACCGTGTCGACTTGAGGACAACGTGGTGGTGCGTCGAATGTTTTTCGACCGATTGAATACGACCCGATTTTAGAGGTACCTAACCCGTTCGTATATCACATCGTATACCGAACGAAACACCGGTCGAAAATTACACGCGACCTAAAGAAACGATATAAAACGTCTACTATTTACCGTTTCACTGGATACCGTGTTCCAGCTACTCGGTCACAACGCGCGCATTCGCCATTTTCGGAACTCAATTTATCGTGTCGAGATTGAAGACGATGCTTCCGACACGCTTGAAAACAATTACGGAACGCGAAATGTCGATCTAAAACGATTCAACATAATTAGGGTAAAACATTTTTAACGTGTGTGTGTTTAAATTTTTAGTTTTGTAAAACGTTCGGAATTTTAAAAGCCCTCTAAAGCTCGTCACGGACTCGCCAACACTCCTGCGGGTACGATTATCAGAAACCACTACGTTCAAAAGTACAGTCGTTTTGTGGACGAACGAATGTTTTTCAAATAAATTTACAGTTTGTTTTTTTTTCTACGGAATCGATTGTTACATGTCGTCGTTAATACGTGTTGATTGTACCACGGTAAGTGTAACAATTACAATCGACGCGAACGCTTGTTTCGAACCACAGACCGACGACGACGACGATGCGCTTTCACGGTCGTAATTATTATTCGTTTTCGAGATCGCCCCTCTGGTCGTCACGTGATCATCACACACGCGGTTAACGTATGCGACATTTCAATTGCGCGCTACAATGCATAGTGCGTATCATTATTGTTGTCACAAACCGACGTAGTTCTTTAAACCGGCAATCGTTTGAGCAATATTCGCTTTGCCATTTTTCGAACCGCCGATTCACAATCGTCATTTTATCGTGACGATATTAAAAAACAACGTACACGTTTCGTCGACACCGGTTAACAGAGATAATTACGGAACGAAACGATTCAAAACGATTGTTTTGTCTCGAATAGTGACGATTCACTACGTACGTCCGCGATAGTAATATGAGAAACACGTCCTTCACTTCCTCTTGTCCATTTTATTGCCGTTTTCATTTTTTCTTATCGAGTAAAACTGATTTTCAATACGGGAGCTAAATGCTGTTACAGATTTAACGTCACTGACGACTGGTTAACATCGCAGTATCCTTTTGAAAGCAGCGTTCGTAAGCTTCATTTTTTTTTTTGCAATTCGTATTTTTCTTTTACTACGATGCTATACGCGCGATTTTCGTAAAAATAATTTCACAAACGCGTATGATGTTGAGAACTGTACTTAATCGCGCATTCGTCAAACTGCTGTTTACCGTACTCGAACAAACGAGCGAACAAATCGCTAAACGCTTATCGGGTGCGTGAAATTAGTGAACCGGCTATAGATAGTAAATCGGAAAATCAATATCTGCAGATACAGAAAATAACAGATCGTGCATAAAAGTTTGTCTGTTATCAGTGCGAGTATCTACACGTTTTTTTTTTTTTAAACTGTGTGAACTGTGTGGAATTTATTCGTTTTAAACGATAAAAAAAAAAAAAATATATTCATTGTGGTCAACGACTATTGACATTGGCGCTACATTGTTGACGGGATATTGCAGTTAAAAATACGTAAAGTCTAAATTTTGCTCTGGGCTTACTTAAATTTATAACTATTTCAATGGAAATCGCAGTAGTTTATTACTTTATGGGTGTAATAATGAATTTATCAATAACTATTTTTTTTTTTCTACGGCGATTTATAGTCGGCTTAACTGTATTTGCTATAGATTCGTTTTAAGTATAGTTTTTTTTTTATTCAATTGTATTTTTATGACCATTCGTAGATGAAAATCACAATTTGTTTACGACTTGCGTTTATGCATTAAATTACGAGTAAATATCTGAAGTTATGTACTCGCCTATGCCATTTTGCAGTTTAAAGGTTTAATATCCAAAATAGTTACTGTCGAGTACCACCATAGCGCTTTCTATACTGTATTTCTATCTTAGTACGGAATTTTGGCTCCTTTACAACTGCAGAAACAACTAATATCGACTAACGAGACCGTTTTCCAAATGTTAAATTTAGTTCTTTTTCATCTTTACGGTAAAAAAACCCGATCCCCGTGCGCGTTTCGTTAGAAAAACCGTCGAATATTATCGTACATTATCGCAGTGTAGCTGTTGTAGATTAAACCGTACACGTATAAATTAAATGGACTCTGCTGAAGATTTGTCGGACAACATCTGATAAAGGTTATCGTGGGAGAAAAACCTGTAAAATTCTGTTTTTTTCACGATATTTATTATTTTGATAACTGGACTAATGAAACAGCACGAATAATTGTATATCGTTAAGCACTATTAATTTTAAAGTTTCTTTTGCGCAAAACATTGTAACGGAAGTTTTAAACGTTTTAAACTTGATAAAATCTGGTTTAGTTTTAATTTAAAATGTGTTTGAGTTCATTAACTCTATCAGGATTACCTGAAAATCTGCGGAAGAATTTCCACGGAGCAATAAGGAAAGTTTTTTCTTCCGAAGTATACTCTTTTTTTCTGCTTATCAGATTTTGTCTGATTTTTTCACGAGGCAGGAAGCGTGGAAGGCGCAGTCCGTTTAGTTTATACGTCTATGGAATAAACCGAATCGGTTGGATCGATTACACCTTTAAGGGAATAATGGAAACACAATTTTTTATAAAAAATCACGTATTATACCGCGGATAGCGACACCGGAACTGTCTTTTTTCATGCAAATATTTATAGTCCAATCGTTCGTCGGACACGTATATATTATGCGAAATCGAACGAATTTTGTAGGTACAAATGCGAAGGAGAAGCAGAAACGTTTATACGTGACGTCGTGTCGAATTGAACCGTTTACGATGGTTCACAAGTTTATATGAATATATTATTATTTTTTTTTTTTGCCTACGTCGTTACAACGCACATTGCGGAAACGTGACGAGTGTTTCGTTTTAGATTCTGAGCGTCAGCGTGGAAGCTATATAGTGGTTTTACAAAGATGTTTATTTTTTTTTATACTTAAAGTTAACAAAATTTCTACCGGGAAGAGTGCACCGATTACTACATACAGTGCCTTTTCTATGAGAAAACCGGATAGAAGATCGTGCTTAGGACGGATCGCAATAGTTTTTTAACGCGACGGGAAAAACCACCGAAAAACTGCATAAAACCGCTAAAAACGGCATTTTTTCAATAACGCGTATAGTTATTTCTCCTTAATTTTGGAAATATTCATTGTATTGTCTTGAAATTTTTTTAAAAAAAAATGTATCACGGTACTGTAGAACCACAAAAACATTTTCAAAAAGTTTTATTCAAATCTTATTGTTGAATTTGGGTTTCACCAGGACGTTTACTCAGCTCGCTCAGAATCGCTTTTCCAAGGCAATCATTGCTTTCTGATATCAAATCATGCGTTTAAACCACAACTTCCGAAACGGTGACCGACCCAAAGCGAAGTCGCCGCTACTCCTTCAAAATACCCACGTATTTATCGCACAGACACAATATAAACCTATGGCGGACAGCGCTTTGATATGAGTGAAATTGAGTGGCCAAAATAAACGTAGGGCGATCGTGGACTGAAAATGATTTGAATGTTTCGCATGGAAAATACGACGTAATGATAAGCCTAGATCCTGATAGGAAAACCGTTATTTTTCTTGGGAAAAAAACATAAAAAAATATTTCGTCCATGGTCTTGCATTATATTTGCAATAAGTAACACTTGTTTGTTAATAGTGAAATAATAGTAGGTATATATTGAAAAATCGGTCTTTAGACCGTTCATCCAGAGTACGAACAAAATCTACAATATGGTCGCAATATAATCAATTCATTATTCTGCTGCAATATGAAACGTTGGAAGAAAAAAAAAACGTTTTATCACAAAATCGACACAGAGTTTTATTGTTTAAGCTCGCGTAAAACGGTTTACAAACCGTATTTTAATCATTTTGTAATTTGCAAGTATAATACTTTACCGAGAGGTACTAGAGTAACAAATTTCCTAGCCGTGAACGTTAATAATTTATGTTGGGTTATAATATGTTGTTTCGAACGTACTATTATTAAAACATAACGATTATTCGAAACGTTTAAATGCCAAAAGTTCTTTGCAATATTAATTAATTGCCAATGAATGTATCACACGCGACACACTTAACGATTTTAAAGATTTTTCCGAAAAACTTCGGTATCGCACTATTAACAATATTGTTCAATATTTAAACAATGTTTTTAATTGACTTAATATCGTACACGGATTATGGATTTTACCGTCTTACCCGTGTTTTTTTAAGAGCTTTTTGAAATAACCGTCCGTTCACTGAATGGCTACCGCAAACTACATATTACAGTCGTTGAAAATTATTAAATCCGTATGCAGTCTGCAGTCGACTGTAAGATATTATATTTCCAAAATGATCACAAATATCAACGACGAATTCAGAATTTTAAACTACCAATTTTTTTTTTGAATTTTTAACATTTTAAATAATTGTACTGTGTTTTTTTTTTTAAATTATAGCCATGGCGAAGATCTCATCGTTACGCCGTTCGCGCAGATATTGGCGAGCCTACGGAGCGTCCGCAACAATTTCGTAAACCTCACCAATGTTCCTCCGCAAAAGTGAGTATAAAAAAAAAGATAAAATGCATTTATTTATTTTTACATGATATTTGTACGTATTATGATATTACACTATTGATTTTACGTGATGTATAACCGAAGATTCGAGTTTAATATATAATATTAACAATAATACGATATTGTAAAAACGTCCGCGACAGCTTAACGTGAGACGATGATGCACAATACAGCGTACGTGAATATAAATATGCTTGGGTAACCTGTGTGATTTTGCAAAAAGCCAAGAAAATTCATAAAGTCCGTGTGCGCGACGTAAAAGTCTTTGATCGAAAATATAGTGGAAAAAATTTGACGAAAACAATTCAATATTAAAATGTTGCAGTTTTCATTTAAGATACGACGACGTCGTGCATTGCACTAATATTATTCAACAAAATTAATAATTTTTTGCCACAACAATATATGCGCATGTCCTTTCGATTCGGAATTGGTTCATTCAAAGTCGTTTTTTCGGTATTACTGCATTATGTTTGTAGTACATTCATAATTTTGTAACGCATCGATTTAAAGTCGGTAGGCTCTAACTATAGGACATAGATGGTATTTTGAGGGGTCATAGATTTAAAAAAGTTAAAAATTTACAATATAAAAACTAGGTAAAAATTAAAAAACAAACGTTAAAAATTACGGAAACTTTTGGCCATAACTTCCACAATAATGGTCGGCATAAACTAAAACATTCACATAATATTAAGATTGAAAACGTACAGATTTGATAAAAATTTCAATTTGATTTCGAAAATTTTCGAGCTAAGTAAAGAACATTTTCGAAAATTTTCATTTTTATTTGTTATTTTTCGTTTGATAAAAAATTTAATTTTCCAAATAGTTTTGAAAATTGAACACAATGTTTCAAAATTGTAGATAAATACGCTTCTAAAAAATTTCGAAAATCCGTAGTCGCAATTTTTATATTTAGTTGTTTAAAAATGGAATATTTTCGAAAATTGGTCATACCTTTGATTATTTTTGAATAAGAATTCACACAAATTTATTATTTAAGATTTGAAAATTAAAAATGGTTTGTAAAATAAATTTTTCTATCTTCGTGACCCACGACATCAAACTACCCCCCACACGACCTTGGGTGATTTTGGCTTTATTTAAGTTTGAAATTTGAACGGAATAATAATTCGGACATGCGTTTTAGCGTTTGTTCGATATAACCATTCTGATTACACTGTAAACACAAATTAAGGTTATGCCTTAATGAGATAATTAATCGTAAACAAAGTATCTCTGAGGAGTTGACCCGGTTGTTGTCGTACACATTTAGGTATATACACGGAAAATTATCGTTAATCATTGTTTATTCAGTTTTCTGGAAAAGCGAAACCGACCGGACTAGGGATGTTTTGAAAAATAAAAATCCCGTTACCCTCGTGTAACATAAATAACAATTAGTATGGTTGAGCCTAAAAAATTACAAACTTCCCGAAAACAAATTAATTGATGACCGCGGTAGCGATATAAACAAAAGCAAAACAAGTTAGTTTTTCGAAAAATACGCGTTGAATTATTATTATTATTATTAATTTTTAAAATGCGTACCAGTCTGAAATTTTACGCACATTCATCGTTATAGTTTCGTTCGTTTTTTTTTCTCGTCATTATTATTGCTTTCCAAAATTAATTAAAACCAATTTAACATTCACGCGTCATTGCAATGATAAAGTTGAATATTATATCAATGTAATCACCGAACTCGATCAGAATCATAAAAAAAAACGATCGCTTACGTGTACAAACGTCGTACGTTTATACGATTTTCATCCAGATGTAATGTGATACAGCTACTCCACCAGCAATATCGCTATATTTATTACCGTTAAACTACAAACACGGATTCGGTTAGGGAACATCGTTTTACGATGTTTGTTCGGTTAGGTATAATACAGAAAAACGGTTTTATAAATGGATTCTATGTGTAATGTTTGTACTTTTTTTTTGTCAGTTTAAAAAATGAGTCTTTTTGTTTTTTTAAGTTACGTAAGTACTGTATCCAGTACTTTCGTAACACGCGTTGTTTGTTTTTCTCCGATTCCGATGAAAACGGTGCGAGTGTATAAAAGTAGTAGCGTAATATTAAAACATCTCTCGGAAAAAAAAAAAACGAGCAATTTGTTGATTGTGTACGTTTTATCGTTTGTGTGTATAGGGCAAAATATTCATCGTAGGTACGCGTAGTTACACAATAATAATAACGTGGATTAAAATTGTTTTAAACTGTATTTTTAATAATAACACTCTTAGTGCGTATGTTCCTATAATGATTATAGCGCTACATGTTAATCGTTGTGAACGGAAATGTGACAAGTTTTTATCAGTTTTATCTGTACCTAGTCCGTAAGTAAACACAAAACTTCGAATCGCCACACTCGAATGACACGTGTGATTTGAAAAATTTGAACGGACTAAACAGTATACCATATTTAACGTCGAAACCATATAATAACTTCATGCATATTTTGACTTTCAAACACGGACAGTTTGATTATGAGTAGAAAATTTTAATTTTAAGAGGAAATTTCCAAAAGAGTTTGTATCGAATTCCGCTAGAGTGCATTCTATACCGTATTTCTATAGCAGTAGGCTATCTTTGTCGCGAATCATCACACATTTCCTTAACAAATGAAACAATAATTCGTGTTTTGAAAAATGGTTACGATTCAGAACTGTAGTTCCAGCTGTGTACTGACGTTGAGTTTCTTTTTTAATTTCGATTATCAAAAATATATAATCTTGAAATTTAATTTTCAACAACGGGGTGAATTTAACACCCAAATAGCTTAAAAATAAAGTTGATTTTAAAAATGGCCGACTACGGGATTTCGAGCAAAACGTATGAGTTGTACATTAAAAATGCAGTTACAGATTTCTAACTTCAGAACTAATGACAAAAAACTTAAAATGCGAAATTTCGACGTTTAAACCGTCGTAACTGACTTAAAAACGAACAAAATTGTTTTAAAAATATTCATAGGTTTTTCTCAACCGAACCATTAAAAAAAAAAAAAATTACTGCGTACACCCCCATAAACTATCCGCGTGGTTCACTATATTTTTTATTGAATACTATATATAATACAGTCCAACAGTATTCATCCGTACTGTGTGTGTAGGAATCGTTACACGGGAATCAAATGAAGAATATTCCAATTTAAAAAGAAAAACCTTCTAGTATTCTCTGCGAGACTCGTCACGTATTTAATGATTCTTTTCTCTGACCTCAAAGCGTAGGTACCTCGCGTCCTTTATCCTCGTTGAACTTTACGTGCCCACTCGGTAGTAAACTAAAGGACGTCATCGCCCCCACAAAGCGAGTCCGCAATAAACGGAAAAGTTACGTTTTATTATTATGATTTTTTTTTGTAATATTGAACGACGTCGGTCGGTTTTTTCTCCCTTAAACGAGTTTTCTAGTTACAATAGTATAATTTATAGTACAAGTACCTCGCCATACGAATTAAAATAATATAATATGTACTCGGTTCAATGCAGAACAAAATAACGATTCTCCGAATAAACAGTGTTCAGGCCATCCGAGACACCCGAGATGCGTCGTGAGACGACCATTTTTTAAACTTATAATATATAGGCTCGGAGTGCTGAAATTCAAATTTTGAGGGTACCCCTTTGTATTGAGCCCTCCTGAAATAGGATATTCGATGTATTTTTTTTAATATTTTATATAAATTCCTTGTTGGATTATTCAGGAAACGGGGAACGGGGTGGTTTTTTTTTTAGTTTTTTCTCATAGCTAACTAAAAAATCAATTCAAACAAACATAAATCAAAAAGGCATCTTTACTTCAATTGTAAATTTATTAGTCTCACACATAGTATAGTCGCATAGAACTAGGAGTGTCTATGATAGTGTGATGTACTCGAGTGACTTATATAGCTAATTGTTGTATAGGTATTGTAGTGTTCATACTGAATTTTTTACGAAGAAATTTTTTTCTAGAAACTTTTCCAAATACATTTAAAACGTAACCTGTTATAAATTCAGATTTTTATTTTTTTTTTTATAAACTTAAGGGCTTTTAAGGTCCCAATGGAAGGCGACAAAATCAAAATTTGTCTAGGTGTGTCAGTTATAACTCGAGCCGCCGGGTCTGTATAGAAATTTTCAAAAACATATACGTTAAATTGTTCCAGTGTGAAAAATTAATTGTGATCTCCACATAAATCGGTTTACATCATGGTTTACTGCAAGGAAAAAAAAAAA
>CM029360.1:10362627-10397481 GCA_017140985.1 Hormaphis cornu | reverse complement strand
TTTTTTTTTTTAGTCCTGAGTTATGTTAATCTGATTCTACTGTAGCGACCTACAACACGACAATGTCGTTGTTAAACTTCAAAAGCTCAATTTATTACAACATTAACGTAAACGCTATTAATCAACTAACGTCCATCGTTGTGTAAAACTATTGTGTTATCGAAAAAATGTAAAAAAATAACCGAAATGTCGCGTGGGTAGTTTGACGGAGTAGCGACTATAATTATTGTTATACGACTTGGGTCGCTGTTTTACGGAAGTCGTGTTATAAATTAGTTAGCGAATGTAAATTTCCGAGTGAGCTCTGCAGCAGTTTACCTACTAATCTATTTTTAGAGTCTTATGCTGTTAACGACGAAAACAGTTTAACGTTGTCAAAATCGTTTGGAATCTTGATTTTAACTACGTACCAACTGAAAACCCACAATGAATATCAAATACACCACGGGTACAAACGCCACAATGTCAGATCTAGATTTTATCGAGAAAACGGTCGCATCGACTCCTACTCAGATTCTCGCGATCATCTCTCGGAGCGATTGTGTTCTGTATTTTACGTATTATCGTACGACTTTACATACGTTTGAATTCACAAAATAATATTATGCATATATTGTCTGCGGTCGTACAAGGATACAAGCGAGACGATCCGACCACCGCACAACAATATTTGATGATCGTTTTCGGAGATTATACTACGACAGTCGTGTTTGCAGTGCACAAAAGACCGCAAAATCGAGTGTTCGAACGTCGTCGCTTACAGCCAAACGCGAACGTATAGTTTTGTTTGTTTACTGAGGATCACCGACGGTAATAATATTCTATAATATAGTCTGAATCGCGTGTTTCTAGTTACAAACGAACAACACGCACCGAACAATAATACCGTAAAACGTTAATAATTCAAAGTTTCGAACATCGGAATTATCGTTGTTATTGTATTACTCTTGTATCGTAAAAAAAAAAAGAAAGGCCGGCATCACTGTATGGGTAGCTGGACGCGGAGTAGCGTCGGGTGGGTCACTATATAGTTCGGAAGTCGTGGTTTAAAAAAAAATCGTTGCCTTCAAAAAAACCTGACCAACCGACTTGGTTCGACCGGTTTTCGAACCGGATAAGACGCGAATATTTTCTATGACAAACGTCGGAACCGTTGAAAAAAACACGCAAAAAACCTAAGAAGCATCACAAAACGTGACACGATGTTCGAAAACCGACCATACACGCGAAAATATCGAATTTAAATTCTCCGACACGTGCGGTATACTACTACCCGGTTTGTGTTTATAATATTATTTTATTTCCCGTTTTCACCGCTGTGTGAAGCGCGTGCGTTTGACGGCTGAGCGTTTTGTGTTTTGTAATAAAACACGTTGCACTACAACGACGACGATATTATTATTATGACAGCGACAGCGAATAATACTACGCGTTGTTTATATATTCTCGTTTGTTGAAATCGTGCAAAAAAAAAACGCTCCAAAAAAAAAATTCATAACGTATTCGCGAAACGCTTTTCGCCATTTTACCGCGTTTGCTGCGTAGGTATATAACCTATAGGTTAGTGCCAAGACGTTTTAAAACGCACGCGAAACCTCGTGTATTATACGCGTATTGTTTAAAGTGCAGACTAGTGGTTCGGAAGTACATCGAAAATATTATGCTGAAACGATAACGGCTTTGAATGATTCGTATTCGACGAGATTGGGCAACGATTTTTTTTTTTAACTCGTTCGATTAGCTGAAAAAACAAAAAAACGAGTCGCGTTAATTCTTTTAATTCATTAACTGTTGGAAATTTACATATTTTACTGAGAACAGAGCTAACATTACTTATTATTTATTCACACGGTTTTGTACCTGTGACGTTTCCTCCTTTTCCGAAAATTTTTTTCGTATCTGGTTTGAAATCTTCCAATTACTAATAAATATAAATTTTAAGATTTTTTAATACAATTTTTACGCTATAAATATATTTTTCTATATTTTTTAACATGTAAAATTTAAAAAAAAAAAAGAACTCATTGAGTGTTCAAAGTTAACGAAAAAAATCAGAATACGACGAGTAATTAAAATTAACGTTTGAACTTTTTACGAGTTGCCTTTTACTAACTGAATTACTAATTTACCCCTCGAAATTATACGATCGAAGCGTTTTTCATTTATTCTCTTTCTTTGTTGTTACACTCGCAAGCGGCGCATCTGTCGGCCGTGATATTATTGTAAAACTTTTTCATACGCCATCAGCTTATTACAAGTGAAAAACAAAAGAGATTGGCACTCGGATTGTACGAGTGGGTCCCTTAAACGAACTCGGATTTACGATATCACTTTTTACCATAAAAATAACGACATTCTTATTTTAATCAAATAAAAACTGCCATAACGTTATCCGTGTTATATACGAGAAAAAACATATTTTGAAACATAACACGCGATAAATTTTTTCACGCGAAAACGTATACGTCGATCGTATGTTTCATAATGTACAGCGCACGTCGCGACGCTAAATTCGTATCGCCAATTTTTTTTTTCGAAACGAAACGACGGATTTTGGAATTTCGTTTTCGTCTTGACTTTATATTTTGACAGCCGTACTCATTTTATAACGCACACGCGCACGTGTTTTTGTTTTTAATTTAACAGTTTTTCATTTTCATCCCACCGTTGCTCGTGAAAACTTGACAGATTGATAGAACCACAAAAATCGCGGTTTTTTGTAGCGAAAAAGTAATATTTTCTTGCACGATGTTGCAGTGACGTAGTGCCAAAGACAAATTTTCTTTCAGTATCCGCGGCAGTCTTGATATATATATATATACGCCGACATGTCGCATCGTACAAAATTGAAAATACTTTTTGACTGTCGCGACGGTTTTCGTTTTCTCGTTCTATGTGTTCTCATTTCCGACATCGCAATAATATAAAGTTGATAAACTATTCGTTGAAAATTTCGCAAACTTTCGTATTCATGTATACTTTTGTTCTGTGACGCGCGTGGACTCTCTGAAACAACTGCAGTCGTACGAGTATAATATTACTTATTTCACCAAGTATTTATTATACTTGCAACTGTTATCGCGTGATATCTGTTGACGTTTTCGATGCACCCATATGCAGGACGGGGCAAAAGGTACGCATCGGTTTTGAGCGACCACAGAAGAAGGGTTCATTGTGTCCGTGGATGTGTCTGGCTATGGTCAGTTTCCGTCGTGGTTTCAATGATGAAACTGTTGCGATAAATGTGAGACCAGAGTCTCTTACTGAAGAGTGACGTGGAGCAAACTCACCAGATTTGAGCTTTGGTGACTTTTTCTTCTTTGGCCACACTTAAAGGAAAAAGTGTTTAAACATCGTCCTCGCACATTGGAAGAACGCAAAGAAAGAATCCGGAAGGAATTTACGACGACTATATACTACCCGTTCAAATGTTCTGACGTGCGGTTAAACACTGCCGGAATAGCCTACAAGAGTGCATCGCCGCTGCTCATGACGGTCGCCATCGTAGAGATCGAGGTGTAATCATTAAAACTTGATGTAAAATATTAGATACACTACCGAATCAAAAAAAAAAATATCGAACTTATTTCTGTAAGTTCGATAGTATTTATTCTACAGCCCTTCGAAACCGATGCGTACTGTTTGTCCCACCCCTTACCAAAAACTTTTAAAATTTTTTTTTGATAATATTCTTGTGTTTTGAGCCTGCAGCTGAGACATAAAATCGGCGGCCGATCGCGGCCACACAATACGTAGTCGCCATCATATTAAACAAGCTTCGAGCCAATTATTTTTATTTTTCATTTTACACAATGGCCGATTCTTTCAAATATCTGACACGGTCTTGAGTCATTATATACATATATATATATAAACAATGCTACCAACAATACTGAATTCGCGAAACTTCCGTTTGCGAAAATAATACGCGAATTTTTCACTCGTATTGTCGTCAATATATACGCTACACTGCACCGACAGTCTAAAAAAACACCCTGCAAAAATAGTTTGTATAAAGTATTTTGTATGACAAACGAACTATGGCTGTCGTGAAATTTCTAATTTTTTTATACGAGTTTACAATTAAGTGTTCAATATTTAACGAAAAACTCCGATTTATCAGCAGTGAAATAAGCCACACGCGTCAAAATATAGCGATTTCCATGTTTCGGAAAGAAAGTACCTGTAAAAATCACAACAGTTGGTAATATTATAATATTATGTCACGTTTGAAGTCGGTACACTTTCAGACGTAAATGCATTTCAACTATATATATAAAACACAGCGAACGCGCAAACAAAAATTAAATCGTTCGTCTCCGTTTCGAATGTATTATTGAAACGCGAATTAATAAATATTGATTCCCGTCAAAATCTTTTTCGTTCGAAACCACAAATTAACGTATAATACCTATTTTTAATATTGACGGCTGATAATTGGCGGCCGAAATTATTGAACATTTTAAAACTTTGTTCGTTGTAAAAAATAATCATTTAATGACTGTCGCAGCGGTTATAAACTGTATGTTCGAAACGGGTAAAATAAAATAAATGGTAGTTTTTTGTACGATTTCCGATAATAAATGACGAACGGGTTGAAGTCATTCTTCTTGTTCGACATATTGTAGCTAATATTCACACATTCTGGTCTCGCCGACGGTTTTGAGAGAGAACCGAACGTGGCCGGACTCGAAAGATAATGCCGTTCTTTCTGGCGAGCCTTTCAGCCTTACGACCGTGACGACGCCGCGAGTACTTGCATCGTTTTATCCCTGTTTTGTGTCGTCCCGTCTTATTATATCCCTGTTGTTGTCACTAGTTTATGATGACAATCTTGTACAGCGTGTCCGCATTCGAAAACGCAATTTTAAACGGGCAATTTTTTTTATTTTTTCAAAAACACAACTAGACTCACAAAAAAAAAAAAAAAAGTTTAATTTACAAATAATTTTGTAACGTTCAAAGCGTTTTCAATGTTATTTTGTCGCTTACTAGCATTGGGGACCTGGAAATTGTTTTGTCTGTCACACAAAACATAATAACTCGAAAGATCTCCAATCTTCCAAACGGGGTGCACCGCGCGATCGATTTAACGACGCGTTAAATATGATCTGAAAGCAGATATTTCGGATACGTCTCGAAGTCTATTTTAGAACGAATTGTTTCGATTTCCGATCCGAAATATCGTAAAAATCAACGGATATTGGCTTATGACAATAACGAAATTCACATATCGTCCCGTTTGGCCTGACACGATTTGTGGCCGTACAAATAACCGTTTAAAATAAATAATTTTTTATACGATCTCTGTGTTTCGTTTCTAAACTTGGACACGATAGTATTTACACGTGATTGTTTTACCGGACCGTACAGTTTTGATTCTAATACGCGTGTTGGACAACCAAGCATGTCCAAGCGTAATGTGTAGGATATTGCGATAGTAACATTGTATTACACGTGAAATCCGACGACAATCTCAATGTCTAAAATCGCAAAAACGATTGAAAAAACAAATGCGGCAGACGCCGGTGCAGCAGTGACGCAGAAAAAAATCGCCAACAAAATGTTTAAAAAAATTAATAATTCATTTTTCAAAAGAAACCGCTCGCCGCCGTACGTACAGTGTACGTAATATGAAAGACGCGTGGGTATAATGCACGCGAAATAATTTCGACGACCTTACCCGGGGATTTATTTTTCCCTTTAGCAGAGTGCACCATTATAACCGGAGAAAAAAGAGTCCGTGCGATGTACGAGTACACGCTTTTTTTTTGCGTATTTTGCAAAGTCTCGTGGGATAGAATTATTACTTTTCGTCGAGAACCTAATAACAACGATGGTAATTCGTTCACGAAAAATATACGTCTTCGCGAAAACGTTATTATCGCGCGATTTACACTTTTTACATAGCACCGTATACACATGATATGGATGTATAACGCGATACACAACGTACAACGGGTATATAACGATGTTTAGAGATTTATTTTGGATAATAAAATGAAATTTTTTCCGAGTACGAAACGATTTATTCGGTTTGTTCGCACGCGATTCAAGCGAGGCAGGAAATATCACACTGTAGGTGATGTATATAAGACGTTTCCGTAACCGAACGGCCACTTAACCCGAACCGTCCGTTCGTAGTTGGTTTTGGTGTATCATTATGTTCGGATTTTGCCGTTTTTCAATAAATCGTTGTACTCGAAAAAAACGAGCGAGCTCAGTTATCCTAGCAAAAATAAATTTAACAATAATAACGGTCCAAAAACTCCGAAAGTCGTATCCGCGTTTAGAAAGAATAAAAGAATACGTGTGGAAATTTCAATACAACCGATTATACAACCGATACCGAATACAACCGATACCGGTTTCAATTTGATCGGACAAATATTTCAGTCACTTTAGCAGTCTTATCGGTACACATTTCTGTATCAATGGACTCGTAAAATGTGTAAAATTCAAAAATCGTTTTTAAACAAGACGTAATTTAAAGCGAAAACTTCCTCGTGCGGTAATCAAAGTTAAGAACACTCTTTCTACGCGAAAACCTCATAGCAAATCTGAATTTTCATGTGTTCGCAGTTCTGTTCTTAATTTGTGTTTGGCTTTTGGGGTATTACAAGAACCGAAATATCACCAAAGTCAATAAACCTATCAAAAAAGTTAACAATTTTAAATATTGGAGTATTCTTTCCAAACGAAAGCTTCATCCGAAATCTCAAAAAATTTCAAACTTTTCTCCGTGTGATTTCTCCAAAATTCCCAGTTTTTTTTTTTTTTGGTGTTCAACTCGAAATGTGTGCAACATTTAAAAAAGAACTTCAACCAAAGTACCACCGGAGACCTATCAGTTGTGAAGTATTGACTTTAAAAATCTGAGCGTTCCTTCTACCCGAAAAATGGGTTTACAGAAAAAAAAACTGACAATTCGGTTCAAAGTCAATTAAACAATAGCGACGAGTAATATTACGATCAATGAAAAAAAAACGAATTTATTTCAATTTACCGTCTATAACGGCGTAAAATACCGATTTCTTTTCCGTCGGTAGAAACGCGTCATGATCATATTTAGTCGTGATTGAAAATGTTTATCGTTTCTCATTCGATTCCGTGAAATATTCAAACAGTAAGCGTGGAATAGTTCAAATTCAAAATAATATCACGTGAAATATTTTTTCACTTTAAACGTACCCTAAAAGCATAGAACGACGTTGTTGTGCTCGTCAAAAGACGCACTAGACGCAGTATTTCCGCGTAATTTACTCGCCTATAACAATAAAACGTTCTCGTCGTCATCGCCATAAGCGGCGGCGGCGGCGGCGAAAACGGATCAATAAACACGGAAGTCGCGTGTAAACTCTCCGGCGCGTCATCGTGACGGCCTCGATTCGCGCGACCTATCGCCAATTTCACACGGTGCTACGACGATTTCGTTCATTTTCTCGAGGAACACGACGAACGATTTTTTTTTCGTTCAAATAAGTTAACTTTTAGTTTTTCAATTTCCACCCAGAATCCGGTCGTCGTTCGTTATAATAATAATGATATGTTGTCAGCCGCAGCGACAGTGGGGCACACCGCGGAGATAGATCAAGATTTCCCGTTAATATTTTCATTCAAAATGATTAACATTCATCATCCCGTTTTCACACTCTTCGAGACAGAACGGCATTTTCAAACTAGAGAATTTATGTTTTCAACTCCACGAAAAGAATATCGCTGCTTGCCGTCGCTCTTAAAACAATATGTTGCGTACTTTGAAAAAGTTTTGAGCCGTTCCCTTTGAATAGGTCCACTTTTTAAAAGTTACCTATTTTACGCGGTTACTTCTGTGATTCTTGCGCGGCATAACGAAAAAAATATCGCATGAAACGTTATTGATTTTTTTTTTTTCTTTTAAATCTTTCCCCCGAACGTTCTGACACCATCGTCGCGTAGATTCGCGTTACACTGTCGGATTAGTTGACACTTGTTTATTTTATGTTCGGATCGTCGTCACATTATTCGGTCGCTGTTTTAGTAACAATACGAGCGCGTTCTCTCTCGTCGGGTCGATGTTTCGCGGCCGGATTTCTGTGCAGACGGAGACGGGGATTTAGATTCAAGTGCATGCCGTCGGAAATCTCTTAAAAAAGAGGAGCCGTTCAAATTCGAGTTTTTTTTTACGACGGTTTCGACAGATACGATCGGCCGACGTCACCGATCGTGCGTCACCGCGGTAATCCGATGATAAATGACACTGCTGCTGCATACGCTCGCGACGAGCCGTTTTAGCTTAGAAATACGTACGTTTTAACTAGATTATACGTTTATTCCATAATATGACGCGGTTGAAGACCGTCAAGTGGTAGGCGTGTTGCGGTTATGACGGGCAAAAGTTGCCCGTGTTTAATATCACTCGGAATACTGTAAGAATGATCGAGTGAATACAAGGGGACAGAGTAAATTTGAAGGGATACTCGTGAATATTTCGTGTGGGGTAGTTCGTCCCCGCTCGATTCGAGTGAACATTATATCCTCGTCTCGTCGTGCGCGAAAATGTCCGAGACGTGCCCGCACTGCGAGTCGCGAGAGTTCCGGAATCCGATCGGTTCGGTTTCCGACCAAGTGAGGAGGATAAAGAGTAACGATTGTGTCCGACGACGATTGTGTGACCGATCTGGAGCTATTTTGAATTGGAAATAGCGCAAAGTTTGTTGACTTTGGCGTTCGGACGGACGGAATACGTTTCGTAAAAGCAATCTCGGAAGGTTACTCGCCGTTCGTTGAACCGTTGAATCCGGCCACGACGCCGTTGTTTTACGCTTTGCAGAGCTGTCGACGAAATTCGATTGCTTCACGACAATATCGAATCCGGACGATAAACCTCAGACGAATCTTTGCCCGAGAATCCGAGTCCGGCGCGAAAATCTGTTTATAACAACGTACCCTCGATAAACTCCCTACGCCGAAACGTGACGTTCCGAAGCGAAACGAATTCAGCTCAATCTACCGCAGAAGCGTGCGAAACTCTGAAGTCGAAATTTGAAAACGATCGCAGTTGCTCGAGACGTTTTATACTCCGTGTGGAAATTTCAATAAATTCGAACGAGTCTTAAAGTAAAAGCTGATGACGAAAACGACGAATTAACAACGGTTTGGTACAAAACGCGCGTGTAAAGCAAAATTGTTCAACCAAACGTATCGTTTACAGATATGGGGTTCAAGACTGTCTAAACTGAAATGTTTTATAAAACGAATGCTGCGAAAATTTACGAATTTCGAAATTTCAAAGCCCTAGTCGGTAAAAAATAATCAGACTTTACTAACAAATTTATTCGTCCGTGTAATATTGTGGTGACGCGTGGAAATTTCGTCCGGTGCAATTTTAAAATGTTTTTACTTTTTATAACTAAAAAAATATAATCAAATTATAATAATTATCCTAAACCGAGGGACCATTCGGAATTAGCTATTCGTATTTGAACTGACCGAAACCTACTCACCCGCTTGTTTAATTTTTAAACAACATTTAAAACGAAAATTGTGAAGAGGCGTTTTATCTCGATGTGACGACGCGTCATCATAGAAAATTTTAATGTTTTTAATTTGTATTTTTAATTTGGACTTTACATATTTCCGCTCTTTGTTCTTTTATTATTATCGCGTCAGAAGGACAAAACAAAATAAATGTCACGATGAATTGCAATAGATCCGTTTTATGCCGATTTCTCGATTTCAGAAAGTAACCGAGATTCTCGGAAAATAACGCGGAAACTTTTTGAAATCAAATAAACTTATACTATCAAATGAAACTTTTCCGAGAACTGCAGCGTCCTTAGACGTCACTGCTCATCTCGTGCCAACACTACACAAGAGTGTGAAGTTTTTCAATTAAAGTGAATAGATAGATTGTAGCGCGTGAAATTTTCGCGTTGTTGCAAAACAATAATTTTTATTCGGATTTCACGGTTGATTCGTGGCACAATAAAGCCAAACACAAGTGAATATTAATAATTTTTTTTTTTATTCAATCAAACGCCTCCAAATCATAAAAAAAAAAAAAAACGCTCGGTCGTTTTATTTTAAAATAATCGCTTCGGCTTGTTCTGTAAAATCCAACGCTTTTCATGGAAATTTTGCGGTAACGTGACGAAATGTTATGAAAGTAATTTAACACGTAACGACACAGGATCGCTGTATTTATGTTTTGAAACGCGTTAAAATATTTATTAAAATATTCATCGGTTTTCAGTGAAAATAATTTTCCTCGCTCATTTAAATACTTTGCTCTCGCGTCCCGATTTCCATCGAGATCCCAGATATTGACGTTAACATCACTCGCGAATATAATTTCCACGAAAAACTCGCAAAAATATCATAATTATCTTACGGCGACATTCGTTTACCCTCCCCCTTTCCCCCCGAGGGCTCTGCAAACCACAAATACGATTATCGCGATGTATAAAATATACGATGAAAAAGAAAAAATTAGTAGATTACAAAAACAGCTCTCGGAACAAATCTAGTTTACCTACTTTTTAAAAGCTGATAAAAATTAATTTAAACATGCAGCGCGCGTTAGGATGTAGTTTCGAACCGTGTATTTTTTTTTTTTTTTTTTTTTTTTTTATTAAGGCTTCAATGACAAAGATTATTGGCCTAGGTTGAATTGTATAATATAAGATAATATTAGTTTTTGTAGAATGGGATTTAACATTATAAAATTGAACATAACCTTGTAGTTTGGGAAGTACATTATAGTATTTACAGTATTTACAGTTACAATATTAGATTACAATATTACATTACAATATTTACAGTTTTTTATCTAAATCTAATTTTTGGAAAAATTTATAAATGTTGCCAGAGTTGTGTTGATTGAGGGCTTCCTCTAGTGTCCTTGGATTGTTGAGAAGAGAACGTGCGGTTGAGTATTTGGGGCAGACAATAATGATGTGGGCCATTGTGAGGGGGGTTTTACATGTATCGCATAATGGGGGTGTATCCTTGGTCATCAGATATGAGTGGGTGATATGCGAATGGCCTATTCTGGATCTGTTTATGACTATTTGTTCTCTCCTTGTTGCGTTCTCTGGGTATGCCCATTTGGATATAGATTTTTTAACGGTTCTAAGTTTGTTACTGGAGGGAATCGACTCCCAGTGATTTTGTCATGTTTTTATAATCCGTTTGTGTGCTTCGTTCGTAAGGTCTGTATTTGGGATTTTGTTTATGATGGTCGAGAATGCGGATGTAACTGCTTCATTTGCCATTTTGTCGGCTTTTTCGTTCCCGGGGATGCCTGTGTGGGAAGGGACCCACATAAACTTGATTGTGTTTTTCGATGTGGAAATATGGTCTTTGGTTTGTTGGATTACTTCATTTTGAGGATGATAGTCTTGTAGTGAGATAAGGGATAACCGTGTATTATACCACGATAAAACGGTTAGTCGACAAGTGGTGATAATATGCTACCTATAATGTCTCGTAGAACTAAAATAGTGCGCTCCAAGTGGTGAACACATTTTCTTATCTCATATTTATTACTGATGACGAGAGCAAAAAAATAATCACAATTTAAAATAGAAATTTATTAATAATCACGTTTAAAAAAAGAAAATAGGTACCAAATATTGAACGGGTATTCATAGGTATGAGCAATTTCGTAGTTCAATATTTGATGAAATATCGATATTAATACTCGGGTTCACCACTTGAAGCGTTAGTACACTGCTCTTATCAACTGATATTTGAGAGAACATATTTTGAATACATTCTCTAATCGATACTACGGCTCGTTGAGTAACCGTCCCATCTTAAACTGTGGTACGTATTTACCCACTTATAATATTGCGTAGGTAGGTAATCGCCAAACATAACCAAACGACCGTAAACAAAAACAACAAAATAATAATAATTATTATTATTATAATTATTTACTACTGCAGGTTCGACCGGCGAGCTCTCAAGTTCAAAGTAAACCGGGCGCCACTCTGGTGGTCCGTGTTCTATATTATTTTGTTTATCTTGGGTGTAAATATTGACCGAGACCGCGGGGTCACGGCCGTTTCGACGAAGCGAACCACTGCTGTTTTGGAACGTGCAAAGATTAATTTTATCCGGGAAGATACATTCATTGTTCAGAAAAATGTTTAAAAAATTATTTTTTTTTACGCACAGTTCAGTTTCTCGGCTTAAAAACTAGCAATATCTGCAACAGATGTACACTGTGTAATATAATGCGGTTATCTAATTAAAAATAGTTATTTTGTTGTACACACCAGCTGTTTGTACATGATCCGTGGTATTTTCTTAGATCTGGGTTTGCAAGGCGTGGACTCCCGAATTTTTCCGAATCACTCGGTAGAATATAACCGTAGCTGCAGGTTAATTTCATAAACTCTAATCGTATACTTCCGAAACTGATTGTTGAAAAATATCTCATGAAACGTAATAGTGCGAATAAAATCGAAAATGATTATTCGAAGATGGCCTCGGTCGAGACTTATTAATAATATTACGTACTCGTAGATGTTTAAAATTTTCGACATTTTCCTCATTACTTTTTGTGATTTTTGTTCGATAAAAAAGTGGACTTTTCACAAAAGTTTTGATACTCAAACACAAGGTTAGCAACGTGTAAGTACGTATGCTACAAAATAATGTCAATACTCACCGATTTTTTTTTCATAGTCGTATAAAGTTGGAAAATTGTCAAAAAAGAAAGTATTGATAATATTTATTTCGATTTTGTCAAGTTTAATTTTTACCAGGACTTACGACTAGATGTCTGAGCTCACTCAGAAACGTTTTTTCTTAGGCGATCCATCGTGCGAACCCTTACAAGGCCATCCGGCTTGAACGCAAAACCTAAACGTTTTTTCTTTTTTCCGTCGATTTCCGCGTATTTATTACCGTGAAATCGAAACACGGTGAAAAAAAATAAAATCGAAAAAGCATTAGCGACGAGTCTTTAATGTTTGACTAAAATAAATAAAGATTTTTCGAAACAATGTCGTCGACTTTATGTTGGTTTTTTTCTTTTTTTCGAAATATTTTCTCTGACCCTTTTTATTCTGGTAGCGCGATATCGTGTAATTTCATAAACTATCGAACGGTTTTAAAAAATTCAATAAATATTATGATTTCAACTTAGGTCGTAATTAATATGTGATATTATTTCAATCGAACGATTTAGCTTTTTTTTATTAGTTTTATTATTTACGAGTTTCGTGAATCATTAAATATTGTATATGTTATACACGATTATAAATAACAATATTATGTGTATATCATCAAACGTGATTTTTCGCTTATCAAACGGTGTATGAAGTGTTTTTTTTTAAATACAAATTAAACCACGAGAATCTTTTCTTTGTGTCTATCATTTTTTCATTAGAACGTTAGAAAATATTTAAAAATTGTGTTGTCAGTAGGACACGTGCCTATGCGTTCGCAACGTTCTGCAAGACGTACACGATTAGTTTTTAGTTTTTTTTTTTTTTTGAGTTCAATCAATTGCTTTTGAGAAGAAGCGATACGTTCTCGTCTCCAAGCTTTCGCTCCGCGCATTATCATAAAAAACGCATTAAAAAATACAATATCTTTTTATGGAAATTCGTTTGAGATCGCTTACTTTGTAAAGCGAAACGAGCGCTGTGGAATCGTAGAGATTGTTAGGCAGATTTATGGTGTTATATTTTATGTGTGCGCATAAAAAAAGTGGCGATAAACGATTTTCCCGTCTAAAACGAGTCTCACTACTACTATGGGGTACGTTTCTTTGGACTCCTCGACGGCGACATCGAATCCTAGTTTTTCGAAATTTAATTAACTATATATATACTCGTTTGTTAGCTATTTCTGATTTGAATGTTTTAATGTATTTAATTGGTTGAACCGCGGTGGGTCCTGTTGTCAAAACATAATTATTATTTGTTAAAATTCATGAGTTTTCGCCTTAATTAAAAAAAGTAAACAGCAAATTGATTAGGAAAACAAAAGTGTAAGGTTGAAAAACTATTTGTTGTGAAAATAAAAGCTGTCCTCCGAAATTCTAATTCTAAAGAAATCGTATTACAAAAGTTGTATTGATTACGAAAATAAAAACGTTATTTTTAAAATTATAAATTTAAAAGTCACGTTTTGTTTTTTTTTTTAATTCGTTAAAATTGTTTTTTTTCCTTTTTTTCTATTCAGTTTATAGATTCATAAAAAAAACAACCAACAAAATATACCGTTGTGTGTTCTCTGTATCGTTGTGAATTACTGTGCATTCACTAGATTTCTACGGATTAAAAACCGTTTCCGTAGGATTTTTTTGGGGATTTGACACTTGATCCGAAAAAAAAAAAAAAAACGATGTGATGTTCTTTAAATCTGCCGCCTCAGCTCTGATTAAAATTATCGACTTTCGTGTCACTGTACGTGACGGCTATATTATGCGCACAACAAAAACAAATATATATATGTATGTATAATTAACACGAATTTTGGTAACCAATTCACCCACCCGTTCTGTTGGCCACGATCACTTCAGATTTTCAATTTTCAAAGCGTCAGTTAGGTCAACAATAAAACAATAAAATACCGTATAGTAAAACATTGTTATTGAACCGAAACGTCGTTCGCATTTTTTATTAATCTAGATGACAAACCTCTATAAATTTCCATCAGCTGTTCGTTCAAACGTAACGCGACTCGGACGCTTTGATTTTGGATTTTAAAATTTTAATCGTACTTCGGTGAAAGAACTGTAAAATCGAAATTCAACGTCTTCGCAAAGCTTAAAGACTTTTTCGAGTCGTACGTGTTACACAATAATAGTAATCGGGTACAATTTACGATGATGATACAAAATGTAAATTCGGCTAGTTTAAAATGAACCCATCTCTGTTTTCTACTACACTCCTCGCACTTTCCGGACCAAAGCAATCGCGCGTAACGCGCCAACGATAGTTTTGACACAAGAAATTTGCCTTCTTGTCATAACACGTTATCGTCATGATAGCTAATTATCGTATTTGTTTGAATAGAAGGAAAAAACAATATGATTCTTGTATTTTTTTTTCCAGATGAAGCTTACCTCAAGATGTCCATCGAGACTATCGAGGAACTGGATTGGTGTTTGGATCAGCTGGAAACCATCCAAACGCACAGATCCGTTTCAGACATGGCCTCTTCGAAAGTGTGTATTTTTTTTTTTTTTACATGTATAAATTATGCGTTATCCATTAATGCGAGACACTCAGTTTTTAAAAATGCACGAGTTAAAAAAGTATAAAGAACTTTATCAAGATTCTTTAGGCAATAGTTTTTTTCAATTTTAAGTCTAAATCACATATTATATTATATGATTGTCCGTGCATTAAGGAATATCGTACACTCGACAACCCTAAATGTTTCAAATTCATGCAAAACGTGAAAAAAAAAAATACCTAAAACGTCACTACTTTTATTACATTTAATATGATTATTCGCTAATACGATATTTTTGGATTGTGTACTTTGGAAAAAAGTGTAAGGAGGTTCTAACTTAACAACTTCAGGTGTGTGACCACTGAGTTTACTTCTCTTCTTGATCTCTCGAACAATTTTTACGACTGTTCGAAACTTTTAATTCGTAATTTCTACGAAAATTAAAACCGAGGTTTTTTTAAAATCCTAATACCATAATGTATAAAACATAATATACTTAACGTGATCATAGTTTTAATCTCCAAACACACGATCATCATCTACCAGTTTCACGTAGGGCCGCTCTTTTCCGCCTAAACGACCCTAGATCGTAATCACCGAGTCAAAGACTGTTTGATTCCATTTTCCTCCATCGAAAATCTAATTTAAATTTTATTCTGATAATTTTTGAGGACACACTTATCGGTAAATGTAATACGGTTAGGTCGGATGAGAAAAAACTGCCAAATCACTAAACACGCCATAAACGCGTATTACGTGAATCATTCCGTTCGTGTTTTCATGAAAACTCGCTGTGTTTTATGTGCAAAAATTTGGTGAACAAAGTACGAACCGTTGGTGTATAGTGTAAAATTTAACGAATATCCGATAAAAATCAAAACCGTTGTGTATTATAGAAAATACGTCACGAAATACGTCATTCGTACGCAGTGCTCTTGACGAAAATAGACACGACGAGTTCGTTAAAAAATTCGTCAATCGTAATTAACAACGTTTAAATGCACTTTTTAAAAAAAATTTCTACGTTACGTTGACGCGACCTAACCGGTAAAAACCTCGGATGAGTGAACAGTAGAGTTTCTACGGGATTCCGAAAAAAATGTAAAACTCGTTTGGTAAAATCAAAGTGGACACGTGGTGATACAACTATACCGGTAGAAATGGTCGTTTAGAAAATAAATACCAAACCCCAAACGAAAATGATTCACATGGACGTGGTGTGGTGACGGGTTTAGAGCGAACCGAGGGCGGCGAATGTTATGCGATCGCTGGAGAAACGGCTAATTTGTACTCGCGATTTCGCGCGTCTTTTCGAACGCTCGACGAGAACAGTGCGCCGCTGTGTGTGTTAGCGACGAAATCGGTTTTCTCGACGCTTTTTGAGGTTGAAAGCAAATTGAGTTTCTCAAAAGTGCGGGAAGAAATATCGCGTGTACATATGCTTTTATAACTCGAGAACACGTCAATCGCACGATTTTCGTATACGATTTTATTATGTTTAATGTACATTATTCTCGTGCAATAACGTTACGTTGTGACACGTGTGTGTGTGTGTATGACGATTACAAATCGCGTCGTCGTCCCGGGAAGCAGAGGTTCAACGTAGTCGTGTTGTTCGGAAAAACGAGTCGACTGTGCGACGCGCGAAAAAATTACCGATTTTTTCAGACCGAAGAAACGATAACGATTCTTTACTACGAGCGAGTTCGTCGGTGTGAAAATACGTGGTGGCCAAAGTATATGTCATCATCCTCGATTTATCGCGATAGAACGTTTTACGGCGCAAACGTTTCGCGAATGAAAATTTACGGGAAAAAAAAATGTGCCTGTGTACTCGGTACAGACACGCCGAATTCCGTTCGAGGCTTTAAAATCGCGCACCTTAAAAAAGTGACAAATCGAATTTTTCGAACCGATTGTGTAATATTATTCGTCCGTGTATCCGTCCGACAGAATTGCTTGAAATGTCTCGACGTCAATATGGAGTTCGCGTCCATCCGTATTATTGCAAAATCGGCTTATAAAGTTAAAACAAACGATCGGAAATAGGTTGTAAATATGCGTTTTCCCGAATATTTCCGTTATTTACACACATGGAACCTTTTAATAATTTTTTCGTAATAACTTTTTCGAGTATAAAAACGGACATGGTTTTGTTTTTCTCTCAAATCGCGCTATCGAATTATTCGTTTCGAAACGCCGATCCACGCGCGGCGGTTAAAATGCAGTACGTATTACGAACTAATTTAACGTCCATCGGGTTTTTTATTTAAACAGAATATTGTATCTTTCGACGAACAATATTTTCTCACAACAATAGTGTTAGGAAAAAAAATGAAACGCATAGTAAGTTTTAATCGATCGAGAAGTAAATCACTCGGATTAAAAAGGACCACTAAATACGGAGTTCTCGAAAATTTCATCAATTGCGTCCTGTATGATCCGTTATTAAACTAAGTGATATCGAATACGTCTTATAAAGCTTAGCGTCGCTGTTAATCAATTACGGTGTGTCGTGGCCTAAAACGACTAAAATTAAATAAAATACGATTTAATTTCTGTAAACTTAATCTCGAGTTTAACCGACAAACCGCGAAATAATTATACACATATATTATATAATTTTCAATACGTGATCAAAGGTTTCGGAACGTCTCGATGTTCGAATAGTTGATCAAATTATTTTTGAGTTTTTTGAATTTTTGCACGTAATTAATGAAAAATAAAATGCAGTCACAAAAATAACTGTATTCGACTTGGATAATAATAATTTTCCGTCGAATGTTGGCTAATGACATTTTGATTTTCGTCTATAAACGTTTTTACATTGTTACCTATTTTTTTTTAGTTGACAAAAACGTTTTTCTTCAAATTTTTTTAACTCGTATTACTAATAAATTATTAAATGCAAATGTAATATGATTTTGTCATAGACATTTTAAACTTTTCGAACTTCGTCGTGTACATTCGTTATCGTGTGATAACTTCGAATTGAATGTTCGACTCTTCTTATACTGCACCGTCCAAAACTGTTTCGTAATCCGTACCTTTAAAATATTCGTCTGGAATTCTATGCTAATTCGTCAACGCATTATGTTAATAACTACGTGATTCAAAAAGCAAAACTTTTAAGAATAAAGGAAAACAATTCGCTAATTAAAAAAAAAAACCTTTTTTGAATACAAACGATAATCGTTGTCTGCATGACGAAATAAAATCGAGTAAAATAAAGTCTTACAAAAAAGAAAAACAGTCATAATTAATAATCAAATTTGTACAAACAGCGTATTGTTAAAAACATAACGAAATCTGTTTTGATTCGCACAGCAACGGTGTTTTTATTGCATTTATTTTCGCCAAAATTAACACTATAAACATCGGCACGATCGGTATAAACAACCGATAAAACTATTTTGAGCGCTCGATAAAAATGTAGGCGTTTAAAATGTTTTTATGGCTTTAGGGAAACCGTAATAATCGATGGTTCTTACTCTTCGTACCAAAAGTATGTGTATCTTTTTAACGGATGAAACCGAGACGCGCGTACGAAATTAATTTTGAAAACGTTTTTTCCTCGTGGAATCTTTGAAAACGTGTCATAACATTCGCGGAACGGACATTGATTTTCAAATAACTCGTGTTTTTTGTGTGTTTCAGTTCAAACGAATGCTTAACAAAGAGCTCAGTCACTTCTCCGAGTCCAGCAAATCCGGAAACCAAATATCCGAGTACATATGTTCAACGTTTCTGGGTGAGTGATGTTTCGCCATGTTTTACTAACCCCCCACACCCGGCCCCTGAGCACGCGGGGCATCGTCGCGGGTTTCGTGGAAATTTCATAGTTATAGAATAATAATATCGTTATCGTTATGGCTCGATTTATGGCCGTACGAAAATGTTTAAAAACCCGGAATCCGTCTTAAGCGGACGAAAAGATCCCCAGTTTTCGGAACCGGTCGGTAGTTTTTTTTTATTTTACCACACCCGCCGGGAAGGGATTTTTCGACTCTCGACGGGATCGAAGAAAAATTTTAAAAAGTCGTTTCTCCGTCGGATCTTCTCGCGTCCACACGTCTTCAGGCTTTCGGTGCGAAACGCGTAGTTTCGTTCGGTGGTACATTAGAACAGCCGATACCGAGGTTTTATTTTTTCTCCCTCGAGCGGATCGAACGGGGAGTAAAGCGCCCAAAACAATAACGATACTTTAGTTAACCCCGAAAACATTAAAAAATTCGACGACTAATGCGAGACGAAATATCTACGGCGCAGACAAACAACAGGAACTGGACATCCCGTCGCTGCGCCTGGACGAGAACCAGCCGCCGTCGGACGAGTGCCGGGCCGCGTCGACCGGTCCGACGGCCGCGGGCTCACAGTCCAAGAAGAAGGACAGCGGCGGCGGCGGCGTCAAGTCCAAAGTGACGCCCATGTCGCACATATCCGGCGTGAAGCGCGCTCTGTCGCACGCCAACAGCTTCGCGGGCGAGCGGCCTCCCAAGTACGGCGTGGAGACGGCTAGGGAAGACGAACTGGGACACGTGAGTAAAATAAACCGCCGGTGGTAATTCGCAACGTGTGTGTCGGGAAATTCACATCGGCTGCGGGCAAAATGTATCAAATTTTATGTCCCAACGTAAAAATAATCCAAAGGTTCCTATCGAGAGTGCCCGTTGCCTATTGATTTTTAACGTAATCCGTTTGAATTCACGAATTACAACAATACGTAAAACATAATTATCGTACACCGCGATTATTCGGAAAATTCATTCTTTGTTTCAGTAGATTCCTCTCTATCAGTCCGATTGAAACAAAAACAATTCAATACGTTTTAAAAAACGATTTTCAAAGTTACTCGTACAAACCGTATTGTTAATTTATAGTCGTCGAAATGAGAACTTGGCGCGGGTGTTCGGCTCTCGACAAAGTCGACTTTTAAGTCTAACGCGATGAAATATCGTGAGAATTTCTCCTCTCGCAGTCACGTAATAATATCTGTTTGACCCGTTGAAAACGACGTGTTTAATAGCGTATTAGACGCGAACTGTTTTCGTGGTGTTTGCGCGTCTTTCAAACGGCGTATTATACGATATTTAGAACGGAGCGAAACAGTAGAGAGAGCACGTCGATAGTATAAATTCGCGTATTAATCGAAAACCTTTTTTTGCTACTCCGCAGACGTTGGCCGAAATAGACAAATGGGGTATCGACATATTCCGGATAGCCGATCTGACCAACAATCGGCCCTTGACGGCGATCGCTTACACCGTTTTTCAGGTGATTATAATAATAATAGTACGACCTATCGATTATTGTAATTTTTTTCCAATCTAAACGCTGTTCGGTCATCGCGTCTGGAAACTTTTCGCGTGTTTCAGAACCGAGAGATCCTGAAAACGTTTATGATCCCGGCAAAAACGTTCGTGGCGTTCATGATGACCCTGGAGGACCATTACGCCAAAGACAATCCTTTCCACAACAGTACGCACGCCGCGGACGTGGTCCAGTCCACCAACGTTTTGCTGAATTCGCCCGCTCTAGAGGTGAGTCGTATTTTAACACTTTGTTACGCTAATTATTGATATGTTTTTTTCGTCGATCGTTTCGCGACAACGTGACGCGATTATTCGACTCGCCGCAATTTCATTCGTATCGGATAATATCGCTCGGAAATTCGACGGTAAAAAAATTCGTATTCCGCGAGCGACACAAACGTTCTCCAAAACGTTATTTTGTTTTTCCGTAGCGTTTTCATAACGCTTATAGAAAAATTCTATAACACCGTTATGTTTCACTGAAAACACTCGCCGTTGTGTATTGAACCGTTCTGGAATTTTCACCCTGAAATCACTATAACAACGGGACGTCTCTTTATCCGTATTGTTCAGCGTAGGCTGTAAAGAACAGACTAAATTTCAAAAAAAAACATGCCAAGCCGAACGTCGTGGTTTTACAGCTTGTTTCTTTCGAAACACAATAGTTTTTCGCCTACTTTTTTTTCCCCTGCACGCGCGCAAACGAGAAACGTGCATATCCGGTGCTCTCCGAATTGACGAATCGCGATTAGTACTTGAATTGAATTTTCATACGATTTCGGTTGCTTTCAGAGCGTTTTCACGCCGCTAGAAATCACCGCCGCCCTGTTTGCCGCCGCGATACACGACGTCGACCATCCCGGGCTGACCAATCAGTTCCTCATCAACTCGAGTGAGTATATTTTTTTAATACGACGCTGTGTACGGTGTCGCCAAGTGGCGGGGAAATTTCGTCAAGTTTTTTGTACGAAAAAAAAAACAACGGAGATTTTCATCTCGGAAGGGAAATTTTTGAAATTCAATCATCGAATCACGAGGTTCGCTCTTGGTGATTCTAGCCCGGTTTGTATCCAAAAAAAAACATTATAATTACGATCTCCCGTTTCTAATGCCGAGCACCGAATTTCGGTCGGGTTTGGTTTTTTTCAATTGAAATTTATTCGGCTGTGGGAAAATTTGATTACTTGCCCCGATCACGTACGCTTGGCAACACGTCGGGCAATCGATTACGTTCTCGTCCCGACGACGATTCCAACGGTTTCTTTTATTGATTTGTGTACGCAGGCTCTGAACTGGCTCTGATGTACAACGACGAGTCGGTGCTGGAAAACCATCATTTAGCGGTAGCGTTCAAACTCCTGCAGAACGACGGTTGCGACATTTTCCAGAACGTCAGTAAAAAACAAAGGCAGACGCTGAGAAAAATGGTCATCGACATGGTATGGAAATTTAAAACGTTAAGGAGATCAATTAGCGCGGATAAATATTTTACGAAGGAAGGCGGATTTTGAATTTTTTTCAAACCTCTTCTGGGGCGCTCGTTTTCCCGCTTTTGAGATATCGCGACGAGTTTACAATTGTTGTTAAAAGTTGAAGTTTTAAAAAATCCACGATATTTTCGGATTAAATTGTGCCAGGACACAATTTAAAAATCTCAAAGTGAGAGCCCTATAAGATATTCGATTCAACAAAAAAAAAAAGAAAACACTCAAACATGTCGGATAGTGTTTTCTACTTAAATTACTCGGCAATTCATATCGGCGGTTTCGACAAAGTGGTTGAAATACACCGTTAGATTACACTGTAGCCATGAGCGTATCAACACAGAACCACCGTGCACAGAAATCGCAAACTTTGCCAACCTTAAAAAATAGCAGTTCCTCTTGAAATGCATACTCACTAGAAGTTAAAAATGTTTGTACGGTTGTAGTAAAAACCATCATTACTGAACGCTCCAAGTTAGATGTCATCTCGGAAAGTATTGAAAAAACAAAACACAATGTTCACGTGAAAGTTGTTTTATTTTATGCAGTCGACAGTAAATTACAGGTCAGTAAATTCGTTTATGGTGTTTGAGTCTTATAAAAACTTTTAAAACTCAAATGACGCCCTATGATTTTTTTTTTGTACTCATAATTTTTTACGGAATTTCGATGGTCGTAAAACGATTTTCCATAGAAAACTCTACGGTAATTAGAGCGGATTGATGTTTCTAAAACGTATAGTTTGCAAAAAATATTTACGTCAACGCAATCATTTGGTTCCTACAAAATGAATGTGTTGTAAGATAAGACGACTCCAGATTGCTACTGTAATATATGTAAAATATCTTTTAGAAACCTCTCCGACACGACGTAGAGTTTTCTATGAAAAGTAATTTTTTGACCACCGAAATTCGTTAACAATAATTACGCGTACAAAGCTTTCGAGTTTTCATTAGTCGTTATCAAAAACACCAATGCGCATAAAAAGATCCGTAGGTCACGTGAAACAAAACGACTTTTTCGTTTGTAAAATGTTTTTATTTTCAATACTTTCCGAGATGATTTCCGCTGTGACATCTGACTCGGAACACCGCGCTTCGTTGATGATCAACAATGCGTTCTTTCACCCCGCAGGTGCTCTCCACCGACATGTCCAAGCACATGAGTCTGTTGGCGGACCTTAAGACCATGGTGGAGACGAAAAAAGTCGCCGGTTCCGGCGTGTTGCTGTTGGACAACTACACCGACAGGATTCAAGTAATGGCCGTTGTTGAATCCGTCGTGAAATTGAACCGTTTAACGTTTTTTTTTTTTTCCTTCATTCCGAAACACCACAGGTCTTGCAAAACCTGGTGCATTGTGCGGACTTGAGCAATCCCACCAAACCGTTGGAACTGTACAGACGGTGGGTGGACCTGTTGATGGAGGAGTTTTTCCAGCAGGGTGACAAAGAGCGAGAACAAAATTTGGACATAAGCCCGATGTGCGACCGACACAGCGCCACGATCGAAAAGTCACAGGTAATCTAAACGGCTCGACCGGCTTGCGGAGTTGGCGGGTAAATGCAAAAAAGAACGCGGGTGCAGTAGCGACTACTACGGTTTGTTCGGGTCGTTGGTTTCGGATTTGTGGTTTATCCGTATGATTTACTATCCGAAAGCGACGATTCGAACAAAACGATTCTGAGCGAGCTGTCTAATCTAAATCAAGTCCCGGGTAAAAATAAAAAAACCGCGAATAACTCTTATTATCCAAACGTAAAAAAAAAAAAATATGTATATACTATAAAGAAAGAATACGAGTAAAACAACATTAAAAATATTTAAAAAATTTGTGTAAAGATATACGCGGATTACTAAGTATACCTACATGGGGGGGAAATAGTGTATTATACATAGCGAAAATTTGTTCAATCTTTATCGTATTTTCTCGGTTCATAAAAGTTTGAAAACGACATGGAACGATTTTTTATAACAAAAGTTCAATCATAGGTACATCCGGTATAGTCCTCGCTTGTCGCTCAGAATCTTAATTGTTTTTTTTTTTCAATAAAATATACTTTTTATTTAAAAAGTTCTAAAACTGGTAAAATAAATAATCACAATAATTTTACTATAAGACCCGGTGTAAAAAAAAAAATACGTTTTGTGTGTTCAGGTCGGATTTATCGATTACATTGTCCATCCGTTGTGGGAGACTTGGGCTGACTTGGTACATCCAGACGCCCAAGAAATACTCGACACCCTCGAAGAAAACAGAGATTGGTATCAGAGTGAGTATTTATTATTCGCATTGTTTTACGCTCAATCCCTTTTTTTTATCTAAAAAAAAAAAATTCAAAGTGAATTGGAATCATATTATTTAATTTTCTCGAACATTTGTCTGTGATCTAAAATTATGACGGATAAGCAATTATTATTATTTGGGTACTAGAAGATAATCATACACAAAAAAACTGGATTTAAGAACAATATAATATTTTCTATTTTTTTTTTTTTGACAAATTTTAATCGGTACGTAAAATGCGTAATTAGAAATCAATAGCAATATACTCGTATTATGTTCGATTCCAATTTTCTGTCGCATCTACAATATTAATAGTGTGTCCGTTCGTTTTCAAGTCTGCCCGTAAACTATAAAAGAAACTCATTTGTGTAATATAGATGAACAGCGGTCGTTCAATTATATTTTACCTACTTTTTAACTCTTACGAAACATTGGGCGTGTGTTGCTGATTTTATATAATATAATAACGAAATATTTTCATTTTACGTAGGAATTTTTTTGATTCCCCGTTGCTTTACAATTTAATTATTTATTTGTGTAATCGGAAAACTTCATGCTGTATCCATTAGTCTTTACAGAAAACGTTACAATCCATTATAAACTTAAACATCATTAATCTTGTCAAGCCTGCACATTATGATTTAGTTCAGCCCAATTGTCTTGTATGACGTGAGCACATAATATAACCCCGTAATTGTTGTTTTAGAAGTCTATACAAAATGCCGTGGGAAAAGTACCAGTTGTGTTTTTAATAAATTTAGTAGCATTTACCGTGCACGTTCGTTGGCCGTGCGTTTAAAATCCCGATCATAAAACCGTTTCCAAGCGAGGGATGAATAATTTTTAATTTCCATCAAAAAACATTACCGCGCAAATTTGTCTGTAAAAAATAATTCAAATTATTGTTTTGACGTTCGAACATTGTTTTACAAAATGTTTCCTACCGTCACCAACCTTGATGATTCAAAAGTGTTGTAGCAGTCTAGACAAAAAAAAAAAGAAGATCACGTATTTCCAACCTAGTGTTAAATTGTCAAAATTCTATTTCAAAATTTTTTATAGAAGAAAAACCACAAAAAAAAAATGGAAATTTTCGACAATTTTAAAGTTCTATACTCAGCTTAGAAAAATCTTGAAATCGGTATCAAACCTGTACCCGTATTATCCGTATTAGAAACATCGTGTAAAAGTATTAGGTCTGAGGGATCGTTATTACGGATGTTTTAGCCATAAAACGAAATCGATTTTATCAAAATTGGATTTGCCGTACTTTGGGTTTTTCGAAGTAATTTTTTCGGTTTAACTTTTTTGGAATTATTGAAAATTTTGACAAAACGTTAAGAATGCAACTCACTAAGAATTTTTTACGTCGGGTTATTTCTATGCATAGACTCAAAAAAAAAAAAAACCGGAATCATTAAAGGTTGGATGGGGAACAGTTTGACATAGTAGCGACTACTTTTTGGGTGGGTCACTAGTTTGGTGATTGAGGTTTAAAGAAATTCTTTAGTATTCTGAGAGCGATTCTGAGAGCGTTCGAAATTTCCGAATTTCCAAATTTCAGCACAACAGGACAACGGGTAGTAGGTTAAATGTTAGTTATAACTTACGAAATTTGTGAATACAAAACAAACAATTTTATTTTAATTTTCAATCATACATTCAAACTAGTATGTATACGTATAAGCGACCTCATGTTGAAGCTTTTACATGAAAATTAAACTTTTTATAGAACAAAAGCCACAAAAAAAAAAAATGTACATTTTCAAATTTTTTCGCCCTTTTCGACGTTTTCGACACATAACTCGGAAAATAAAAAAAATATCAAAAAACGCTTCACACATAAATTTACACTTAAAGCCCAAATTTTTTATGCGGTATTCACATTACGTAACGATTGGAGCATTCCTTCTACCCCGAAAACGTCGTTACGGACCTCTGAAATTTATCGCCGTAAAATTTTCGTTTTTTTTTTTTTGGGATAAAACTTAAAAGTTTTTTTTAAAAAAAAATGGTCCAATCAAAATACCCGCCCGGAACACGTAAACCTACTAGAAACTGGCATTGAAAATCGGAGCATTCCTTCTGTGGGTACGAAAATTTGTTGACGAAAAAAAGCACGTCTAAAAAAACGTCTTTGAAAAATCGATACAGCTTCCTCGCTTCGATCCAAAAACGTAATAGTAAAAACGTCGTTCGTCTGTACCGTGCGCGTAGGTATGATCCCGCCGAGCCCGCCGAGCAACGAGTCCGACCGGGACCGGGACAGCGGCGGCGACGACGACGACTCGAAACCGTCTGGGGGCGGCGACCAGGACCCGAACATCCGGTTCCACGTGACGCTGGAGGAGGGCGACGAGGACTCGGTGGCGGCGATGTGACGCAAACTGGTCGGCTGGTGTCGCAAGCTGGGCGAAAAAGTCAACTCCTGGTGGAGGACGAAATGATCATCCCCCTCAGCGGAGCGACGACGATGATATTATTGTTATCGGTTATAATCGAATAACGGTTGTTGGTCAAAAAAATTAAAATGATATTTTCACGCGCGAGAGCGGGGCGAGAGATCCGCCGCAGCGCCCCCCGAACATTATTATTATTGTTCGGCGCTTAGGGTGGAAAACGCTCGTTTTTTGTTTAAGAAAAAAATATGAAATGTATAAAAATTTTAATAGAAAAACGCGCCCCGATCTCGTCCCACCACCCCCCCGCGTGTCCCATTTCCCCTCCGACGAGTCATAAGTGTGCGTGTGCGTGTGTGTGTGTGTGTTTAAACGAGAACGCCATAGAGATACCCAAAAACGCTTTTCGTTCTTAATAAAAAATTAAAAAAAAAAATTAATAAAAAATCGATAAAAACGTTGTCGGAAAAAAAAGTCGTATTGAACAAAAAAAAAAATCGTTTGAATTAACCGCGAATTCCTTTAATCTCATTTACACGTGTATTATACGATATTGAACGATAATTATATAAAACATATAGTTTATATTATATACTGTTTTTAGGTACGTGCATATTAGGTATCACGCGTAAAAAAAAACATTAAAATCACCGCGATTGTTTTATCGCGATAGTTCGATGTGTGTGTGTGTGTAAATCTTGTTCTTATTATAATAAAAAAAAATACATTTAGACACACTGATGATTATAATACTGTTAGAGTTTGTATTCGGGGAGAGAGCGCAACAATACTCTCTCTCTCTCGTTTTGTTGTTTTACTCGTTCTTCGAATAATTTTTACCTATTATAATATTATTATTGTACGTATATTTATGTATATTTTAACGTATTTATCGATGTTGTAATTGTTGAAACGTTTGCACTATAACGTGTCGCAGTATAGTATGACTAAAATATAATATTATATATATATATCGATTCTCTCGACCCGTATTTAATAATACTGTTGATAATCTCGTTTTGTTTTTCCACCGGACACGTCGTAAATCCTAATTATTAATAATTTAATAAACGGATCGTAGAACCCGTGGTCCGTATCGATATCGTGTGTTATATTCCACCGGGATTCATCGACAGTTTGCCGCGAAGTAAAAACCGACGTCTTTTTCGTGATTCCGAAACTTCTTCTCAATTTTCCACGTTCTAAAACCGACGATATTATAAACCTCGAACGCTCTCGGAGACCGTTTACCACCTGTAACACGTTCTTTTAATTGTTACGGTGTTGAATTTTTTTCGTTTTTTTCAATTTTTACCACCGGCAACGCGGTTTTGCACGTCTCGCGTTTTTCTCTCCACCGTGTTTTTTCACAACAATATCAATAATACATCGTTTAGAAATTCGTGCGATACCTTTCTTACGGATTTAAAAAAAAAAACTTTTTTTTTTTACATACCTACACATTTATATTACGATAATGTATGAAAAACACTTGCCGTTTACATCATACCCGTCTCGTTATAAATGTGAAACACCGTTTGTCGAGTATATATAATATAACAACTACCTATATTGTATAATAACATTATGTATTATTTTTTTTAATTATTCTACTACACAACCACTAGTCAATTGTTCGCCAAATGTTTGTACAAATTTTACCACCACCTCTATCTCTCTCCTTCACCGTCTTTTTTCCAAGAATGTTATATATATAATATGTAATATTATGTTATTATTATTTTTTTTTTCGTTTAAACCACGTTCGTCTATTGACTGTCTTTTTTATATAAGCTTGGTAATTCAGGGTCCCCGATTTTTGTCCAAATTATTCCTACGTTTACTTTTTTATAAAATATGTACGAAAAAAAAAAGTTTTATGAAAACATATTAAAAATTACGTGTATAAATTAATATTGTACGCGTTTCTTCCTACATAGGTATTATGTGTAAGAAATATTCAACTAGATATATATATTATGTATATCAACGTAATATTATTATGTATATTAATAAAATGTAAAACCGTTTTAAAATTAAATGAGAATATAATTAATATCTTTCGTGAGCTTTAGTCTATACTGTGTCATACTATTAATATATATAAAAAAAAAAAAAAATTGTAATACATAATATAACAACATAATTCTTTCTTTATGTTTTTTTTTTTTTATGATTTCACATCTGTTGATATCACACGTCATCCCTATTATAATGGTATAATTGTTGACTTTTGTTTTTACGTTTTACTATCTCGCACGACTGTATTTTGTCAGCGCGACCACACACACAGTTTTACGTAAAAGTCTAAAAAGAAAGAAGAACGTCCGTGGTTTTTGAATTCGTAAACAATATTGTTTTATTTATCGGTTCAATGTTAAAATAACGTCGACATTATTCCATAACAGGTATTATATGATGTACACACATCTTTCAACATGTACATTTTACTCGTACGCAAACCGATAATGAACATTCATAATTATTAATAATTACTATTGTTACTTTTCTTACTATTATATTATTATTATTTGTTTCGTTATTATTATTATTGTAATTTTGTACCGATTAGATCGAATAGAATAATGAACAGGTACAATATAATATAACTCTACTGTTTTTGGCGTTTATGTTTTATTTATGAGTGTACTCGTTTATAAAATATTGAACCGAATCTAACTCCTTTTAAACGGACGTAGTCGGCAGTAATAACCGTCCTGAATCGACGGTCTAACAAATTATTATTAGTATTGTTCTTTTTTTACAGTATAATATGACACACCAAAATATTATTCATGAAATTTTGTAAAATTATTGATGGTCTATACTTCTCATTCGATTTCGCTGATGGAAAAGCCGCAATACCACCGTAGACCTGTCACTTAAAAACGAAAAAGCGTTTGCACTGTCCGAATAAAAGTATGATAAGATTGTCGAAGAATAATTCTGACGTTTCGGTGTTTACGTTTATTTCGTTTTGCTTAAAACAAAAGCGGAAAAAAACAAAACAATTGCATCGTAATGACGTCACTAAAAAATAAGTGGGTATTAAACTTTTCAATAAGTTTTAATTTGGAAAAAAAACATTTATAATAATATCTTCACTTCAAATTCGATACAAATATTGTTTTCCTGAAGTCGTAACTGGGTCGCCGTGTTTGGTGGTATCTTCAAGTAGTCGGAAATTTGCCGATTTCGGACCAGATGCTTTTCAAGGTTCGGCCGTTGTTTCCCATCAAAGCCATGTCGTGTTCGTGGTAAAAAATCATAATCCTTAAAATAAAAATTAATAAAAAAAAAAACCTCGTAAATAAGAGTATTGCACAATAGTCTTACGATCGTAAGTTTTGCAGACAATAGAACACATTCCCCGAATACGCGTTTACTCTGCCATAGAAACAACTTAAATAGATACAGTTACGATCGCCTCTACTGGGCAAATCGTTTAAAAAATTGTATTTGTTTATCTTAGAATAAAATTTGTTTTTATATACGCTTTTATCCTTTCCATACTATTTATTGCCTTGGACAGCAAAACACGTATTTTGCGTAATTTTGTTTTGAAACTTTAGAAAATGATGTATTTTCGTACTGTAAAAAAAATTTCAAAAAGTTTCATTTAATTTTAGGCTATTTATATCCATTTTTAC
The DNA here is from genome assembly GCA_017140985.1 of Hormaphis cornu. Lineage (NCBI taxonomy): Eukaryota > Metazoa > Arthropoda > Insecta > Hemiptera > Hormaphididae > Hormaphis > Hormaphis cornu. The sequence continues at coordinate 10,367,170 of CM029360.1, read as the reverse complement.
ATTTTGAGGTTTCACGTTCATAAATGGGTTAATTTTTGGGTTTTTTTTACATGAAATTTAAACGAACGTCAGTCGTACGTTACCAAGTAACTATACGTCAAAAAATGTTGAAAATCACACGGTTTTTTCATCCACCGATATTGGTTTTAAGATTTTTAACGACATAATGTTTTTAGACATCATTAAAATCGCGTACGCATCTCCGTGATTTCGACAATAATCGTTCTGTCGTCTTGAAGAAACGTTTAACGAGAATCGTACTTTAGAACTACTTACAAAAAAATTGTCGTTCAGTTTTAGGTTTACCTATTTTTGTGCGATCGATACTAAAATCGCTCCGCAAAGAAGAACGGTTTGAAAATTTCCGCACGTTATACGCCTAATTAAACAAGATCCGTTACGTTTTTTCGATACGATTTTCCGACCATTCTTATTGTTAAATTTGGTTATCGCTCGGAATCGTGTTTTCAACGTTGCTTTCGGACAAAAAACAATGCGTTTGAACCACAAATTCTTATAGGTACCCGGCCAAAGCGTAGTCGCTATAATCCGTCAAACTACCCCACGCCTATGGAGTCGTCTCGGCTTTTTTTTTTTTTTTTTAAATCAATAATTCATTCTTTTTTTTCTCTCTTTCTTACGAAATCGTCACGTTCTCGTACACCGCGTATTCTCCTCGTACCTGGATTCCGGCACGCCGAGTGCGTCGCGCAGGTGCTCGCTGATCGCCGCCACGTACCGCCCGACCGCGTCGCCGTCCGCGGCCGCCCCGAGCGTCCCTCTGGTCACGTTCATCACGGCGCACGGGTCGGCCGTGCCGGAAAAGTGGAACGTCTGTCCGGCCCGCAGCTGACCCATGATCACCTGTTCGGGGAAAAGCCGGAGATTCGAATGAGTTTTAGTTTTACGTCGGCGAGGAAGCTGTTGGTTTTACGAAAAGGCGTTTTTTTTTCGTGTCCGTTACACGCATACAAGCGCCTATAACGTAGAGTATTCTCTCTATATTATAGCTCTGACCGACACGTTTTGCGAAAGCCCCATTCGTTATGTACGCTTACTATGAGTTATGGTTTTTAACTGTAATTATTCTAAAAAAAAACAAATAGCTCGCCACTCGCCCTCTTTGGCCGGTCGAACAGTCGGCACAAAAAGTCCGACACGCCCGAGAGGAAGTCGTCCGGCACGCGGTCGGGCGCCAAGTTCGTGTCGATCGTGTAGCTCATTCTGACGCGATGATGTCCGACGACGACGGATTCGACGCGGTCGGTTGCATAGGACAGTTTGACTCGGCAACTCGGCGAACCGTTCGTGTGACATTATACAATATGATTGATCTCTGATAAACTTCTTACGAATGGTTTTTTTTTTTTTTTTATTTACATTGATCTCTGATAAACTTCTTACGAATGGTTTTTTTTTTATTATTTACAATTGATGTTACGACGTGGACGGTAAAAAAATGTAAAAAAAAACGCGTTTCATTTTTTTCCCCTGTACGCATTTTGGTGCGACCGACGACGACGCGTTGGAAAAATCGAATCAGTTTTGAAGACGTTTCAAAATCCTGTATTTATTTTTTTTTTTTCGATTATTTCAAAAATACACTGAATTTATATCGGTGATGCAAGTTGAAAAATTCCATTTCTATTCGTTTGATTTTTTGGAATCGACGTACGATCGGATACAAGATTTTTACCGAAAATTATTTTTTTTTTTTTTTACAATTAACAATAACTGTTTTGTATTAACTTTTTCGTACTTGCGAATTTGTTTTGTACCTAAATCGCCTGTCGATCTGTTCGATATGGTATTAAAATTTAAACGCGCGTGACATACTGTAAGATATAGGGTAAAACTGATGACACCCGATAGGTTAAAATCATACGTATAGGCGCAATATTATTACTCGTATTAATTATTATAAAATACAGTTGGCTCGATGCACAAAAAACAACTCGACGTTATTTTTAATCGCATTATATAAATTGATCGGAAGATTCGTATAAGAGAAAAAAAGTCTCGTTTACATTATAAGGTAGTTAAAAAAAAACTTTACATAGAATTTACAAAGTCAACCATGCTCATAAGATTAAGCGCGTCAACTTGTTTACACCTCAATTTCACCATTGATTAAAATATTTATTTTTTTTTTCAACTTTTAACCAACTGTTTTCTATAGTGTGGCATTGTATCAACAGTTAATTATTAATTTATGAAAGTTTAAATCGTATTACCAGTTAACGATAGTTTCAATAAAACATACTGGCAAACACTCGTATAAAAGGAAATAAAAGTTTTCCATTTTTAGTGAAACGCGTCCGTCCTATAAGACACAGATTTCAATATAATTCTAATTGTTAAAATCTCAATAGTACAAATAATAAATAATTAAGCATACTTAAGTTTTATATATATATATATATATATATATATTGTTTTTGTGTTTTATTATTCGACAATCAACGTATTTTGGTTTGTATTACATCACAAATACCTTTTGTTTGTCCTAACAATTGTTTGTTATTACAATACACAACAATGACAATAAGTGGAATTACATAAATTACAGAATTTCGTGTTCAGTAATTTCAGAACTGTTCGCGTTCAAATAAAAACAAACTGCATTTTATTTACGTTACGCCTTATAATACAAGTCGTCTTATTATAATTACCAATTATAATATTTTAATTATCGTATAGGGGTAATATTTACTAATGTAAAAACCTAAAAAATTGTTACTTGATACTAAATTCAATACATAATATTTTTCTGATAATATTTGTTCGAACGACTTTTGGTAATACTATAAAAACGTCGAATACGTCACATTAATAATGTCACTTAAAATTCTTCAGAAGTGACATCCTTGTCACTGAGATCGTTGACGTCAACGAAATCAGCTGTTGTAAATATGTACTGCATTCAAAACAGAAATCAAAAGTATAAGATCGTTTCATTGAAACTAATTCCACTATATCCAGATTGGAATTAACTAAAATAAATATAGACTGACAACACGTTTCAATTTATATAATGAATTGAAAAAACTGAACGAATTTCGATCCATATTTATTGATTGAATAATATGCTTAATCTGTTAAAAAAAAAAAAAAAGATTCCTGCAATTATTAGTCCTTGATGATTATGATTATGCAAGACGGAGGTAAATAAGAAAACGTGAGTAAAAAAAAAGAAAGAAAAAAAACACTACGATAAAAGTAAATAAGAGCAAAATGAGTCGTCAAATTATCAATCTAAACTTTTGATAGCGAAATGTGTTAAGTAAAAAACGGTTTTATTTGACCCTGTAAACAACCACGTGTCTATAAAATGCCTAGTTAACCAACTGTTTTTAACGTTTAAAGAGTTTAGAACTACGGAACGGTTTTAAAATTAGATGCTGTTATACATATATTTTTCATTTCATTACGATTCACGCGGTTATGGTGTTTATATAATAAGTATAATATTTTGTATATAGGACGTGCAAAACGACAAAAATTGATTCATTATATTCAAATTTATCGGGCGTATATCGTTCGGATTGTCTTCGAATTTGTAATCGATAAAGTTTGTTCATTTCCACTTGTTCAGAATTATATTCCGTCAGTGTGTTCGGTTCGAAATTTAGTGTTTAGTTATTCTTTTTTACACATTTTTCAATGTTTGTAATACTATGATTCTCTGTTATTTTTCCCACCGTTTCCACGCGGTTAACACGTCGTGTTATCTAATAATATCGTGTGTAACAGTAGCGCGAATAAACACCAAATGTCCTCCCGTCAACTGCTCTACTTCCGTATACGTTTTGCAATAAGTCGACACTAGGAAATGAACACTCTTAATAAAACGATGTTTCCGACAAAACTACTTGCAAACCAGCAACTATTATAACTGTAAGTTTGCCTATTTCGGTACCGTTCTAGTTTTTCACGTTGTTTAATTTACAGTTAAAATTTGTCGAGTTTATAGTAAATATTGGTCATTTATTGTGTGGCGAGATATTTGAAGCTGAGCGCAGTAAGTAAATCTCTGAAAACCTAAGAAAATTTCTCATGAAAAATGTATTTCAATTAGTTAGATTCGATAAAGGTAGGTAGATGAATTATAATTTATAAAGATATGCGTTATAACAGCTGAGAGTTATTTAATGAGCATATAATATAATATCAACTTTGAGGAACGATTTCGATTTTCGATTAGATGGTAAAAATGAAAATTGAAAAATGGAAATACTTTTTGCCCCTAAATTTGGGGATGACAGTGTTATTATGGAAAAATGGCAAAAAAAAAAAAAAGGCATAATTTTTGTAAATATAATATAATAAACAGTAAATTTACATTTGCACAATGTAAGCGAGACAAAGAAAATTAAAACATAAATCTTGATAGTTACAATTTATAAGAAGGTATATTTATTAAAACATAACTATTTTTTTCATTTGAAAATGAACCAAATTAGTGAGTTTCAAGCAACAGGCAGAGTCACTGTTTTAAAGGAAGTTATAAAAAAAATGTTTAAATTTTTCGTTAAAATATAAC
>CM029360.1:10333868-10352627 GCA_017140985.1 Hormaphis cornu | reverse complement strand
AAGATTCAGATTTGACAAGAGTATTTATAATTAAATTTGTTTTTACCACGACGTATACTAGACATCTGAGCTCGCTCAGAATCGTATTTTCGAAGGCAATGATTTATCATTGCTTTTATAAATTAAATAATGCATTTAAACCACAACTTCTAAACTAGTGACCCACCCGAAGCGTAGTCGCTACCCCGTCAAACTACCCACGCAACCTAGACTGATCCCGGCGCTCCCTTTTTCATTTTCAAGTCGAACATAATCAACAACATTTTGTTTTGTTCTCTCGAAAAGATGTACAATTTTAACATGTTTTGATCCAACCGAAAACGTATCTGAATGAAATTTTTTTTTTCTATGATTTGGTCTGGATGACTTTTAAAAAGTTATCTTTGCACAACACCGTCCACATCCATTGATAGATGGACTTTATGAAACGTATGACGTAAAATATGTCGGGACAAATGTCGCGCACTTACATAAATTATGTGGAAAAATTCAAAAAAGTAACTATTCTTGTCAACGCTTGTTTTTTGTTTTAGTTTTTATCTTTTTAATCTGATGATAAATCGCTTTATAAAAATTAACTGTACAAAAATCGAAATTTCCTTTACTAAATGTTGTTCTACACAATATAATAACATGTTAACAATTTGTACTCGTCTACCTACACACTTTTTTTTTTACAAACTTACAAATGTATTAGGAAAAAAGACTTTTTCCACTTGTATAAGTAAACGCATCATCGGCACATAATGACGTTATAACATGTAGAGCCAGTCCTCGTGTTTTTTTTCTTTTTTTTTTACGATTTTTCTACCAAAAACGCAAAATTCGAATAGTTACGAAAAGTGCAATTTCACGCGACTAATGAAAAATCTAAATTGTTTTTAACACGGGCGGCGAGTGTTGCAGCTGCTATCTCGTTTCGGTAACTATTGCGTATTTTAGTATAACGTTGCGCGAAATTAACTTTTGTTAATTCACAAACGGGGCAATTCGGTGCTACTATTTTGCTGATATTCACGAATTTTTCACATTTTGTTTGTTTTTTTTAATTGTTGTTTCAGAGATATTAAAATTTCACTGTTGACCGAAGATTTTTTACGCGTTACGTGTACATCGAATCGTGCACTTTGTCAGAAGCGACGTTGGACGGATAATAAAGATATACATAATATTATATAATTGAAATAACAATTATATATTTTTCACGTAACCGCCGACGACTCGTGATATTAATTACTCATGTGGCGATTTTTTGATCGGCTCCGGCGTGGTGTTGTGCATTAATATTACAATGGAGTGATTCGGAAATTTTCTCCGCAAGCGTGTACCGCGAATACACAATATTAGGCGTCGCGTTATACGGAAACGAGTGTAACGATGAACGACTTATGAGCGCATCAGAAATCAAAAAATTTCCAGTCTTAAAAGAAACCTAACCTAACCAATATAAAATAATTGTAAGAACTATACGTGTCAGCATCGATTAAATATCTAAATAAATATATCAAAGTGTCTCATAACGTTACAACAACGGGAGCACACAATATTAAATTTATGATACTATGTTTTCCTCCTCGTAATAATATAAGTGTCGGTACCACTGTAGGCTCACCGCGCACACACTTCGCGTCGAAGCGAAACAGAATCAACGTATATCGCGGCCGGGGGAAAGATTGGTCCAATCAGTTCGAAAATTGCATCCTTTTCTTATATTGTAGATAGTTAAAGCGATGAACATACCTATAGTCGTAGGTATTAGAGGTATTTTTAGTAAGAAAATGTAGAAATTTCTTCTATTTTTACTGAAGCTGATTAATAAATTTGAAAGAACTTTAGCGTTCTTCTTATGTTGTTGAATTCAAAAAAATACTCGGTTAGTCTTCCGAAAATAATTCAACTTTATATTTGCTATTTTCACACATAGCTGGAACAAGTTAAAATCACTAAAAATTTCAAATAATTTTGATCATATATAACTTTCAAATTTACGAGTTATTGGATTCTGGAGACTCGCTATATTAACATTTGGAATCATAATTTTTTGATGTTCGAAAACGTCGACGCACAAATGCCGAGGAACACGGCGATGTCTGCAAGTGTAACGGTTCGAACAGGATTTTTTTCTTTACAAACTGCCATCGGCCAATTCATAGCGATCGATGTTTGATTGTATATTTTCAAAAATAAGTCGAATTTTTTTTTTTTTGAAAACACGATACGACATGTTTGAAATAATTTGTGCAGGGCGCGTCGATGTCGTCCACTAATCCATTGAAACGTGTAGTGTAGACAAAACATTATTTTGAATCCGATCCAGAGGAATGTAAATATCGAGAAAGTTGAACTCGACCGAGGAGCTCGACCGATCGTTGAATTCTAACCCGATATTATAGATACTTTGCACGCGTAATTCATAGATTATTCATAAGCCGTTCAAACAATGTCGTCACGTCACCTTTGACGTAATAATTTGTACATTTCCCTCTGGAGCTCGTGGAACAGATCCTCGTTCGATCGCCGCGAAACGCGCGTTTTAGATTCCGAGCGCAGCGAGTGTATTCTCAGTGTTTACTAAAAATGAACGGAAGTGTTTCAGAACGAGATATTCAGTACTCGTCTGTAAACTATATAAATACTGTGATATGTAAAAACATGTATAAGCCGTGGAGTTGTTCGCTCACCGGTATGCCCGAATGAACGATTCCGTTTGTTTGGATTAGAAAAGTGAGAGCGATCACCCGTTACATGCACAGGCGACGTCACATTGTTTCGAGTAAATCGTATCGACGGGTGGACGACAATTTTCTCTTAATGGACTTTCAAGGTCGTTCTGAAGACTGATCGATTGCCCACTGGAATAACGTGCACGGTTATACGAGAAGAAATTTAAAACAAACGGGCTGCGATCGCGTGTAAAATGCGACGTGTTTACACCCGAAACTGATGTAGCGGCGACGAAGAACAAACAAAGATTTATAGTGCGTTTTAAAGGGTTATCGGGTGATGACGGAACTGAAACGAATTCAAACCACGTTATGACAATACTTTTCCTCGTCCTACGTTCATTTTAGTGTTCATCCGCAGCTGTTTGCTTGAAATAATTTCACGAGTGTAAAGCAAGTAAGAATGCAAAAGCGTTAGATTTTAGATAAGTTTTTGTTGCACGTTAGAAAACTGCGTTGGAAAATTAAGAACGTTTTTTGATTTTTTCGTGATTATTGTTGTTCGTAGGCAGTGTAAAAGTACGTGCTTGAAATAATATTGTAATTTATTCGCTATCATATCGCTGGTTTTTAAATTTCAGAACACACTTCAGAAATCGTAAGCGATTGCGTTTGGAGACGTCTTTAGGATCGGGATTTTAACGTTACGCGTATTACAATATGATTTTGGTCTGTCAGTCCGTTCGTTAGTTTGCACTTTACAGTAATATTAATTGTACCATTTTTTTTTTGAACACTTACCGGACTATTATAATGATTGGTAATTTTTGTACATTGTGATGCATTTTCGTTGTTCACAATAAATTTTAGTAATCAACTCGAATTAGTATCGTTACTTAATGTAATAATGAGTAATTAAAACGATAACCGACGTTATGACGTATAATGTTATTACGAAAACGGCGCTTGTTTGAGACGTACAAAATTAATTATGGTCCGTAGGAAGTGCCTAACGCGCGAAAATTGTTACTGCACTAATGATTTAGAAAATTATGGTATGAATTAAGGCAAAAAAAAATTACTATAACACGCTCAAACTGGCACCAAAAACAACGTAATTACTGAATATAATTGTATTCACTTAATGAAAAATTAAAAATTATAATATTCTACGTTACAGCTTTTAAAAAAAAAAAAAAGTAATAATATGTACCGATACCGCGTATTGACGACAGGTGCAAATTACTATTTTACATCTCTAAAACTAAAAAACTGGATTAATAATTATCCACGGGTTCAAGAAACTGATAAGTTAACGCGGCCTCGAATTATATTTTTAGATACACGCGTGATAAAACTGGTTTCGTTTTCGTGAAAACTTTTTCAAATTTATTCCTAACGTTTCAATTAGTTGTACATTATATTTTTAGATTCTGAGGCGGAGCGAGGATAAACTATCGATTTTACAAAAATACGCGTGTTTTTCTCGTTCTTTACTCGGTTGATTATAATGGTTAATTATATTCATAGCACTTTCGTCGTGTAGTTTGACGAGGTTTTGAGCATTGCCGCTGATAGGTACTACTAAATCAAAATTATTACTTCACGATCACTCGTCGTCATAAACATCATGTACTACGTTTAATGTTATACAGAGCGTTTCAAGTTAGACGTTATATGTACAGCAATACGCCACAATACTTGGGTGTCGAGAGTGTTGAAAACAGAAAAAAAAATTTTCGTTTGTTTTATCTAACGCGGTCCACGATAGTACCAAATTTGTTGTGTGCATAGGCTTTTTTTGTATCAACTTTTATAACTCGAGTAGCGCCCTTTACTTTTTTTCGAATATGTTCTGTACGCATAATTTTTTAATGAATTTTGTTGGTAGAAAATTAATTTTCTATAGAAGACTCTGTACCAGCTACAGAGATTTAAAGTTTCCAAAAAGTATGGAGTTGTTAAACACGCGTTTACAAAGTGAAGTTTAATCGGTTGCTCGTAGATAATAAGAACTTTTTACATACTTTTTAGAAACTTTCTAAGTTGTGGGATTTATAATTGAAAATTTTTTTTCGACCGCCATTATTCGTTATAACACAAATTATTCGTACACAACACACACATGGAAAACGTATACGGCGCTACCCGAGTATTAAAACTCGATATGATAAAAAAAACCAATGAATATAAAAAAAAAAATTTGGAACCGTAATTATTATTGTAGACCACACAAAATAAAACAGCTTTCATGCGAACGTTCATTTATATTTTCAATACTTTCCGAGTGGATTGCTGTAACATTTTACTCGGAACAACCTGTACATATACCGTGAACGTATTAGTAAAAGGATTATAGTCCTTTTTTTTTTCTTTTTTTATTTTATAAGAATGGCGTGTGTGATAATTACATTTTATCGAAAAATGCATCACAACTGAAAATATCCAACAACGGTAATTATTTATAATACGTCTTATAGTGAAACACGCGGTGCAGTTGGCAAAACGTTAAAATAAATATTTTTAGTTACGCGAGTAGTCATTCGGATTCCCGCCATTGTTCTTACGGCACCTGTAGGTGTAGGTTTTTTCCGGAAAAAAGAAATTAACCAACGACACAATAATAATGTTTCAAACGCACAAGAATAGTATTTACGTCATTATATATTATAATTTGTAATATATACGCAGCTTTGGGCACTGTGTCAAAACTTAAAATTGGGAAAGTCTCGACGACAATGAACACGGCCTTCGGTCCGCGCGAGCGTGTTACGGGTAAGTACTGTATTATAATATTGTAACGTTTGAATAGTACAATATGACGACAAAAATAACACACGCCCGGGCGTGGTCGTTTGGACACTTTTAAAACTGCGGATGTTTACGGCCAAAGACAACTTTTTTTACGTTTTCCGAGTTATTTTCGAACGGATAAGCGAAATAATTTTCGGGAGACGGGATAAACATAACGGCAAAAGTTTCGAAACGTGATCGATAGGAAATCTTACGCGATCGTGCGATTCGTAGTTTTTAGTTTAAGTTAAGAGAATTATTCTATTATCGTGTGGCGCGAATGCGTTCTGTGTAATAGCCAAGACTTTTTATTATTGTATCGACGAATAATACAAAAAAAATATCCGATACTCAACGATGCGAGAGAAAAAAAAAGCGTGGAACAACCAATATTTTATCAGACGTTGCTCCGAAAATCGTACATCACGCCGAACTAAGAATAGTTTATTCTTTTAAAAAATATTTGAGCTTTTTTTTTTAACCTGTTGATTAATAATTGTTTGCTAAAGGTCTATTCCGATTAAATCTGTAGTGGAGAGCCATTGCGAATTAGGCGGTAGGTCGATCCGGTAAACTTTCACAATACTCAATACTCGAATTCGGTCGTACAATTTTTTGATCCGACACGAGCGCGAGAGTTCAGCCGATATTCGACTTCAACGTTTTTCTACACCGTTGTGCGTTTATGATGATTTCACCGAACAAAAGCAAAAAAAAATGCTTGTTAAAAAATTTTAAGAAAATATGCCGTAGGTATAAAATGCATTTTAGTTAAATTTCATTCTCGCGTCTAACCGAAAGTTGGACTTTTTTTTTATTGTCTTAGTCCGTAGTAGATGTAGATAAAATTACCAGTGTGCCTACTGTTCGTAGACATGTCTGGTCGCATCGATCGGAACGACTAAAACCAATTAATTGTCAACCTTGATTTCTCTTACCCGTATTTCGTAAGATGGTATAGAAATGCACGTTAAATGACATTTCAGATTCCGAACGACGAGTATTATCTTCACATTGATGTTGTTTTTTTCTTTCAACAACTTTTCGTACAAAAGGAATGCTCCGATTTTTAAAGTCGGTAACTTTTCTAAAAGGTTTATGATGGACTTTGGTGGTAAATTGAAACAAAAGAATTCTTCAAATTTTGATTACTTTTTGAAATTTACCATAAAAACCAGAAAAAAAAAATCTCTCGGGCAAAAGATTTGTATTTTTCAGGTTCGTAACGACGTTCCTGGGTAGAAAGAGTGCTCCGATCGTCGCGTTAAATACCGGTATACCGCACAAAAGCTGGAATTTCGGCTTCAAATTTTATTTTATTCGCAAAAAACGACAAAATTGGCGAAATTGTCAAATCCGGCGTCAGAATATGATGTATACATATCGAACTAACGTTATAAAAAACTTCTTCCTCGCCGTTTTCAAACTTTTATGTACTATATCCACGTGATACGTTATAAAACATGTAAAAAAAGTTTTTATTAGGAATAATACACTACTTTTTTTTTTACGTATGTATAATATAGGAGTAATTATTCTCTATTTTCATCCAGGACTTAGATAGCTCACACAGAATCGTTTTTTTTTTTCTAATGCAATGATTTATCGTTGCTTTCAGATATTATTAAAATATAATGCGGATAAACCGCAACTTTGAAACCGATGATCCAGCCAAAGCAGTCGCTACCGCACTTGTACACCGCGGTACCGTTCTTTTTTCATTAAGGTTTCATGTACTTTCGACGACCACGGTGATAACAGTGATTTTTTTTTTTTTTTAAGTCTCAGTAAAATTGTTCATTAATATAATATTTAAATGAAAATACATATCTGGAAAAGAATTATTCGTTTTCACAGTATGAATGCGAACAATATTATACGTTTCCTTTACGCGTTCACATTCTCTGGGTGAAAACTTAACGAACAAACGATTAGCAGCTGCTTGTAGAATATATTATACAAAACTAATTATTATTCCGCGCGCACTGCCTTTCTGTACACCAAGGTGTTACCATGTTTGATAATTTTACCGTTTTTTTTATAATTTTCGTTTCCTAATTTGAGCTTTGATAATCACTATTCTTGTTCCGTGGATTAGATACAATTCTGCCGTCACAATATCGCTTACGAGAAACATTTTCCTCGTTCGTAACGTTGTAAAACACGCGCGTAAACACCGATACGCTAGTTAAACCGACGCGTTTGTTTTGAGACAGGTGTTCACCATTGAAAACAATGTTCGATACTTTGGCAACACCGTTTGAACGAGAAAAAAACTATTTGAATGTGAAAAATAACGTTTTACGATAGTCACAGACGAAAACTATTCTTTTTACTTATGATTGATGTATATGTATTTAAAAAGAACATTGTTTCCGTGCTAAAAATGTGTGCTCGCTCGCCTTGTACAGTGACAATGACATTGAATAACAAATAATCAAAGTTATTGAGAATAATACTCCAAATCTACCGTACGATCCAGTATATTACACAACGCGTTTAATATCACCCAAAGGGATAGTGCCATTACGATCCGAAACAACGTAATACACTTCGTGGTGAGATGTTTTTTTAAAAACGAAGAACGATCGAAAAAGTTGTGACCTCCGTCCGAACGAACGTATTACAATAAAATATACGTAAAAAACGTTTAATCGTACGATTGGCGGTCAATTTTCGCGGAAATTGGTGACGTCCAACCAATTCTTCCAACCATTCTGTGGGGTGATAACGAAACGTGTGCGGTTTTCGGATTCGACGGGCATGTACCAAAACCAATAAGAAGGAAGTGGAGGAGGAGGAGAAAAATGAGGAGAAGGAGGTGAATTTAGAGAAAGAAGAGTAGGAGGAGGAGGATTAGGTGGAGGAGTATAGGACAAGAAGAATACAGGCTTATAGGTAACAAACAAGACGTACACTGTTATTATGTTTTACGTGTATTGTTGCACACGGCGCTTTCTATGGCATATGCGCCGGAGTGTTATAAAACACAAACGGTGCCGAGAGGAAAGTAGGTGAAAGAAGAGATGAGCAGCACCGGCGCAACAGGTTGGAGGAAAAGAGCAGGCGGGGGGGAGAGCGCGCACCGGTCGTCACCGGCTGCTCTCCGACCGCCGCTCCGGCCAGTTGTTGCCAGTGTAGTAGTGTCCCGAACCGCGACGCCGTCGGCCGCGCTCCACTCAGAACCGTTTGCAGAACCGCGTCGCGTGACCCACGTTTCTTGTGTCGTTGTTGTTGTTGTTACTAACGCGACGGGATCTTAACTAACGGCCGACGTTCGTAACTATCGGCCGGTCGTAGTTAAGTCTGGGGTGCTATCCGGCATCGGAGTTTCCCGTTGACGTGCTCGCGATTTTGGTTTTTATTTAATTTTTTTCTTCTCTCGTTCGAGAAATCCGCTGCGTTTACGATAATCCCGCGGCGGACGCGATGGAGCGAATCTCAGAAAAGTGCTCCTCGCTCAGGTAAAACGACTCACTTCAGTCTCGTAAAGCGTCAGCAGGGTAAATATAAGGGTATTCAAAGTGCATCGTTGTTGATGGTATTGTAATACGTTTTACTATTTTCGATACTTTTATCGCATAAGTGTTCGAACGGTATTTTGAAATATTTTTTTTTTTTTTTCTCATTATTTAGTATTTAATCGAATACATTCAAGTTTTCCGTACTGAAAAAAATCCATAACAGCGTCTCGACCGCGTTTATCGCGTGCAAACTGTTGGGGAACTGTTTTTATTTCAAACGAATGGATGCGATGATGATTTTTCTAAAACCGTTTTGCGGAACGTGTTGCACGATCATTACTTATCGTTTTTGGTTTTGTTTCGAGAGCGTTTCAAATACTCTCTCGTTGTAACATTTCATTCGGGAGAACTTTCGTTACTTTTAAAAATGAGTAGTTGCGAATTTCAAACACTATTTAACAACAGTATTCCTTACGACACTGACACTATACACACACGTTATAATGGTCTATTCACATTACCGTCGGATTTGCGAAACCTGAAATTGATTTCTTTTCTTTTTTTTTTTTCACACTTTCTTCCGACTACCGGAATCGCGTGACCGAGCCACGCGACTGGCTTTTGTCTGAACGCAAATACGTTTTTATGTTTATACAGTGGCTAGACACGGTATTCCGAGTGTTTTGTTTTACGTTTTCAATCGTATTTTGGCAGAAAATTATATATTCGACACACGTACTATGTCTGTGAGAATGCTGCGCCCGTGACAATTGAAAAACCGTTTTGCGCGAAAAGCTCGTTAACAAAATTATAATATTTTAAGCACAACATCCGTTTTATCGTAAGAGAAAAACCAACGTGCAATAAAGAATCGCACAATTTCAATTTTTTTGCTATCCCATATAGTCAGTCGCACCGTTCGTTTTTGTCCGTTTGCCTTTTGGACGTGCGTCGGTTTTAATCAACCGTGGGCTTTTTTTTTTCACAAACGTGGCGGAAAGACGGAAATCTCAAAAACGACGTGCCTACTGATGAATATTTGTAAGGAGTAACTGGAAAAAAAAAAAAACGTAATATCGTCTTATTTTCTATCGCCCAACTTATAGTGACACGACGGATTTGGGTTTTACTAGATTACAGTTATAAATGTTACTTCAACAATCTGGTAGCGTAATTGACAAACGAAGCACTCGGACGGGTCAGGACGTTTTTCAACGACACTTCGGTACGGTGGTTTGTGTTCCATCACATCATTGTAGTAGTGTAGGCGTTAAAGTCCCTCCGCGAAATTCGAGTGTTCGCAGTCGAATACGGTAAAAACACTGTTGTGCCGAACTAAAAATATGGTAGGTACTCGATCGAAATTTCAGTTTTCCGAAAAAACTCATCGAAACCTCTTATCGATGGCGGAAACAACACCTCGTATAGAACGAACGTTGATAACACAACCAAAGTCGCGAGTAAAACTATTTCTAGAGCAAAACACTACAGGTGTTAGTATGTTTTGATGATCAAACCGCCGCCAAAATGTGAACGAAACAAACACGCCCTAATCGTTCAAGGGATACGGTAGATCCTTATCGCAGAAAAACAAGACGACCAAAATGAACCAAAATTCATGGCCTAATTTATATTACGAACGTCAGAAACATATCACACTTGCTGGTAAACAATATATGAATACCAGCTGTTTTGCCCGACCCATTTCGCATTCGCTCGTTATTTCACTTTTGTTTCTTGTTTCAAAATTGACATTTCATAATCAACTCACCGATTTTAAATTAATTATAACCTTCTTTTTTATATACGTCTCTAACCGACGGGCATCCGAATCCACGTAAAACGTGTACAAAAATCGTTTACTTTTGAAATAATAACTACCAGCTATATTTATAGTACGTCATAGCGCGTATTTGACAAATGCGTGTTTTTATAACTGTACTCTGAATTTAATAATAATTATGTTATAATATAGACATTACGCGTAATTTGTAAATCCATAATTATTCGATATCAGCCATAAGTCTGTAATATTTCAAGAAATTGTATATTTATACGTTATACATTAAAGCTCACTGTCTGAAAAAGATCTGAATTGTTCGTCTCAAAGTGATAGACTCAAGTTTATTATACTCTCATCAGAATTCAGTTTTTTATTCTTTGAAAAAATCAATAAATTTGTACTATCGCGGAATTTATTCTAGATAAATACTATAATTTTTAGAATTTTGAATGTAAAGGCAAAAAAAATGTAAAAATTGCCTGGTCCAATATTTTTTTAAATCAATTATTATATTATTTTCGGAGCAATACATTCAGTCCCTATAATTTTACAATTAATTTCTTTTATCATATTATATGATCATTTTACTAAAAATATTTTATGAATAATTTGTGTTTTTAATATAAAGTGACACGGCGAAATCCTCGTACATAAGGAAAGCGATTTGTTTTAAACTGGTAAAAAAAATTATTTCGTTTATCAACGTGTTCATAAATCAAATCATTAACGACATTTCCGAATTTCGAAACCGGTATTTGGCCGAAATTGAAAAATCGAGAAAACCGGGAGTGTGGAGAAAACAAAAACGTAAAAAAAAATTGTATTCACGAGACGGAAACGTTGTTAACTTTTTGCTTAACCGATGTTGTCGGTCGAGTTGGTTCGAAAAATAAACCGCACGTGTACAAACAAAAAAAAAAAGTGGTCGATTATATTTTGCTCTATATACATAACCCGAACCAACGGAAAAACTTAAAAATGACGTCAAAACAGAGTTTTTTTTTTTTTTTCACATTACACTTAAAACTGTCAAAAACACTCATTATGCTCAACAAGAAGGTATTCTAAATAACCAAATCGATGTTAAAACGTTTGAACTCTAGGTTATAATAACGTGACCAGCAAACTCGGACACCTGTATAACCCATTTGCTATTGCAAATAAAAATTTTCGGAGCACGAATGACACGAGGAATGTGGTTGATTCTAAAAAGATAAAAAATAAATTTACACGGCTTTTACAACGGCAAAATGTGTACGTAAATTTACCTATATAGCTCACGTCTCTGCACGAATTGAAACGAAATCGTAATAAAGCGTCCGTTCATCCAAACTATAACAATATCAGAATAAAAACCACGACGTACGGAATCGTGGAAAACACATAATTTTAATTGAATTTATTTAAAATACGTTTTGCGTTCTCGATAACAAAATGTACAAATAATAATACTGCACAAAATGCATACCTAAAAATAATCGTTTCAACTATCTTTCGTTAAACACTTTTTTTTTGCGCAAACAAACATAATGTTTAGAAGAATTTCCTCTTAATTTCTTTGCGTGCCACTGCACCTGTGGCGTATTTACTAGGGGCATTTTCCCCCCAACCACATTTTTAAAATCGATTTTTTTTAAACTATTTTAAATACATACGTAATATTCCATTTATTCTTGTCATCATCGTAACACGAGAATGGATATTATACGCGTCAATATTTCATAAGAAATCCAAAAATGTTTGCAGAACTTTAAAACTTGCTAACTGTTTTATAATACACCGATTTTTGCACTACACGACATATAGAGCTTGTCGATGGCAGATACATTTAGTTTATAGCTAGCTGTCGTGGTAATAATAATAATAATAGTTTTCTCGTGTCGAACTTATTTCACTTTTTTTTTTTTTTCAAATGGAGAATCATCGGAGAATTGATGACGAATGTTTTAGTATGGGGGTATTGTGGGAGGGCAAACGTTGTTTTTATACGAAATCAAACAGTACAACGCGTGAGTTTAAAACTGCATAAAATTATTTTAATATTCAATAAAAATTTTAAACGGATTTCGATCGATTTTTTTCAAAATGCAAGTATAAAATACACGAGGGCCCCCTTTGAAAACTCTACGAAACCCCCTGGCAGCGCCACTAAATCACTCGCCACTCTTTGAAAGCGACCACGACCATAAACATATAAACTAAATGGACCTTCCTCATCCCCGGGGGCCTTGTGAAAAAAATCGGACAACATCTGATAGGAATAAAAGGATATTTAACAAAGAAAACGTTTTGAATTCGCTTATTCCTCCATGGAAATTTTTCCCGCGGATCTGTAGGTAATTTTAATAGAGTTAATAAAACAATTCACACATTGAATTGAAAAACCGTACAAATTAATCAAGTTTGATTTTTAAAGTTTTTAGTAACGATATTTTGCATAAAAGAAACCTTAAAATTAAACGGCGCGTGATACATAATAGTTGAATATGTTTTTATGTCTTTTTAAAAACAAGTCAAACACATTTGAAACCTATGCGATTTAATCGAACCGAAGCCGGACGTCGCTGATATTATCGATAACGTTGAGGTGCGTTTGGCCGTTACCTGCGGGTTATTCTAGTTTCTACGAAAGTCTCTGCTCGTACCGCATTACAAATACGCGTGTTTGTTCTCGTCAAACGGTCGATTGGAAAACGATTTTTAAAAACTTTTGCGATGTCCAAAAACGTCCGTAATACCGCATAAGTGTGTGCGTCTGTTATTTTGTGTCACCGCGACTGCAGTACTCAATGAGGGGATATGTTTCAAATGAATTTCAAACCTAAATGCTTTTTAAAAAAAAAAAAAAAAACCATTTTAATACGTTTTTAAAAGTCACGGAAAAAACGAATTTTACATTTTTTTTTTTTTTCTTCCACCGGAATATTTGACCGGTGACGTGCAGTGCGTTTGTACGACCGCGGTTATCGAGATTGCATAACTCGTGGCCGGCCACGCGGTCGGTAAAGTTTCGGCGTGGCCGGAGAAAGTGTCCACTTTCACCGCGACCTTCGGCGTTGAGCCCTTAAGCTCTCCGGAAAGCGCGCGAAGCGACGTCGTAATAATAATAATAAGCGTGTCGTTTTCATTCGGCGTATCCGAAACGATCGGTTTTGTTTTCGGCGAAAATTGAGTCGAGAGCGGTTTGAAAACGAAAATTGAAAACGTCGTCCCGTTTCACAACAAGTCTGCGGCGGTCACCCGCTGGAGCGCTGGTCAAACGCTCAAACGCTTGTCGGTCCGAAATGAGTCTTCGAAAAAAACAAACAAACTCACGACTTTTCGTACGCGAGCATTCCACTCCGTTTTTTACGCGTTTAAATTTTGTTGTTGAACAAAAAATTAAACACTGCTATTAGAGGTATCAACTCAACATTATGACGTAGCTAAAAAAAAATAGAATTTCGGAGTAACCGTTTAATAAAAAAAAAAACCGAAAAATTCCCTCTTGTCATGTTCGTTTTCTATCCGGTGATTTGTTAGCTATCAAAAGTGTTGCCCAAGTGTCTGTATACGGTATCTATGTTTCGAACCAATACGGACACGATGATGATTTTTAACCTTTTTGTACGCTTCACATTCTTACACTAGGAAACGTAGGTACTATAAGGCCCTTTATATTATATTCTTACCCACTCCATACTGAAAAATTCCGACCGATAAACAAAAAATTTTGTACTTGTCTGCTTCAAACTTGTTTTTTTCATTTTTATTGAACAATATTGCGTAGCCAAAATCAAAATCGAAACATTAATAGTGCCGTTCGATCATCGTTTCGAAAATCTACGAGAGGAATAATTATTTTCAATACATTTTGTTTCATAATACTCTCTGAAGGCGTTTCGGTTTGTGTACGATTCTGTCGTCCGACCAGTTTTGAACGATTTTTTGTCGTAAAACTTTGCTCGCGATGCGAAATAAAAATGATTTTTTTTTTTCTAATTCGGTACAGTTTGTATTCTACACAATATTTTCACGAAAACTGTCGGTAGTTGCAAAAAGTAAAAGACGAAGACCATTACGCTAAAACCCAAATGAAATTCAAAATTAACCTCCTAAACCTATTTAAAATATTACGTTACGGGACAAAATGTTTTTTTGCGCGAGTAGATAATACAGCACAATATTTCACCTCGCAACAATTTTTCAGCACATTCTTGCGTGCTTAAGAATTCGTATTGTTATTATCATCAAGAACACATACTAAATTCACGATTCGTAGATAGATAACTTAAACTTGTTCAGTGTTATTTAGTTTCGATGTATATGACCATTCAGCTGCAAGCATACCATTCTTGGTGTGAGAAACGGTTAAAAATATGATTTTTCAACCATAAAAACAGGTACGTATAAAAATTCGACGTTCGTCTAGTAAATTGAATTAGATTTCCGTATTCTTACGTAGGTACCTGCCCGTTTCCTGTTACTAACAATAATAACCGTCAGTAATGATTTTGTAAACAAAGTAATTCGTCGGTATAATAATTGACCGGCATCGTGAACCGACGTTTAACTGGCTAGGTATATAACGTTTTCGACGTAGATTAATTATTTACATCTATTTAGTAAACTTAACTCGTACAACACACGAGGAAACACTACCAATGCCACGACGGGACAGCCGCCGCACATTTGACATTGGACGTAATTTTTTTTTTTGCGTCGGAAGGTAAGATCCGCGTAAAATATCAATCGACCATTTTTAACGCCCGTAGGTTGATTGCCCAGTATTGGATATTATCAGTAATTATGAAATCCTACTTTTGGCAGTTACCTAGTGATTTTGGAGAAGAAAATATCTGATTTAATTTTAGTTTTTTTTTAAAACACGTCTATTGCCACCGAAAGGCCGATCACATTTTTCATATACTTAAACAAAAAACAGAAAAAAACGGCTGTTCGCCTCGGAACAACATATTTGTTTGAGTTGAAAATCGTACAATCGTTTTAAATCGTATCAAACAAAGATCGATACTATTCATAACAGCTGTTTGATTGAACGATCGAAACGGCAGACGAAATCAAGAACAATCATTGAAATAACAAACATTTAAGATCAATTCGTAGTACCGGACTTTAGTATGTAGGTATCGCGTCGTAAACTGTAGACAATTATTTTGTCAGTTTTCAATAAATATTTAGTATGAAATCAACGACTATTGGCACGACTAAAAAGTTAACGCATGGTCCGTTTATTATTTCTTGCTTTTAGGGGCTTACCCAAGATGGCCAAATTGCCGGTTTTTCGTAATCATTCAACACTCGTTTCTCCCGTTAAGCCCATTAAAAACACGTTTGTCCTATTGTAAATTAAACCATCTAAATCTCAGAGGTTAGGAGTTGTAGGTTAACATATCGTGTAATATATTTACAAAACTTAAGTGCGGATCACGGTTATATTGCACGATCAACTCATGCACAGTTTTATATTGACAGTACTTGTATAAAACTCGAGCGATCGTTAAAGTATCTGGTGTTTAAGACGTGTTATAAATCTTTTGACGATTTTTATTTTTTCAAACACTGAGACACGAGAAAAAGAGAGAGAGAGACAGCAGCTGTGAGATGCGGTGAATAGGCCGTTTTGTTATTTTTTATTTTAATTTAACCGTTATTAAAATTTAGCGTTAGATCGAAATTCAACCGTGTACAATATTATTTGTTGAAACAACGTGATTGGTTTGTTTGGTACTCAAGTAGTTTAGTCGGTCGATTAAAATTAACTATAAGATAGGAACATTAAAATATTTTTCGTACTCGCGACTGGGTGGTTAAATGGACTATGTAGCTTTTTATTATCTGTTTGGATTGAATCTGTTCTCGTTTTATTTATTTTTTGCTCATTTTACAAGGCTTAAATTATTAACGACAACTTGGACCTTATATAATTTCATAATATTTTTGTGGATATTTTTACCAAATAGCAGGCTTTTTTAAAGTGGACAGTACAACACGTACTATTATGCATTTATTTTCATCGGGATACATTTTTAGCGCGTTCTTGTGAATTGTTTTAGTGAATTATTCGGACGCTTTATTCAAATACCTTTTTCTAGCTTTTACTACTTAATAATACTCTTATCCGAACAACAAGAATGGACAGCAATACTTGTAAATTATGTGTTTATGAAAACTCGTAGGTTTAGTATGGTACCTACAATCGCATTTTTATGGACAACGAAATAATCCGAGATTAAAATGTCAAAATGAATTTCGAGTACTAACTGAATAACACTTCGTAAAACCTTGTTAAACACCTGATATTGTTTGAAAAATTTTCAACATTTTTGGTAGCATAAAACGCAAGTATATAATATATACTTGCGTTTTATATATTATATAAAATGTAATTGAATGAAACTCAATATAAGTACGATCTGCGTTTTTTTTTTTTCTATAATATTTAAATGTGAACGATAATAATTCTAAAACGATGTTTTCCTTTCCAGGAATCGTCGTATCTGAACAAGTCAGCAGCAGTAAGACGCAGAACCCCGGTGCTTGAATATGGACATCGGCGTGTTGAAAAAATTGACCAGATCCGGTTTCATATTAATTCACATTATCATTTTACTGTTCGGTAAGTCACGTCTTCATTTGTGATAACTGTACGCGTAAGATTGCACATTGGTGTGATGTTCAAGTCGTACTTGCTATTTTATTATATTTAACTAAATTAAAATAAAAAAAAAATAGAGAATGTAAAAAAAAAGGAAATATATGAAATTGACAAAAAAAAAAAAAATACTATTGTAATAATAACAATATTTCAACGCGTTAAGTATTGGATAAAATTATAAATAATAAACGCTTTTATGTCGGGTTAATATTGTAATGTCGATGACGGCAAAAAATCAACACTGAGTTGTGTTTGTAGTGGATGTAAGGTAGAATTTTTGATCCTTTAATCATGATACGATTTCTGTCGATTTCTGAAATCGTCTCTGACCGAATTTCATTCTATTTTATTCTTCATAAACATATGCTTATTCCTAGATGCAGGAATCAAAAACTTTAAACTTGGATTATCTTCAGACGTATAAAAATTTTTTCATTGGAAATACACTCGCAAAGATGGAGTTTGTCGAAAATGGCCATACGATTTATTTTCAATAAAAACGTTTTATTCTATCGCTAAACTTATTGGATAAAGTGTCAGAACATACGTAATAAAAAATTAAGCATTTGGTTTACGTTTCGTCTAAAACCTTAAATGCAAAATTCAAAGTTGTTTTTTTTCTCTCTAAAATTCACATTCAAAAGTCTTGCAGTCTGTAAAGTCGGACCACAATAATTTTTATTATCACCGGGTTATATTTTGATAGTCTACGGATTAGTCGTGTTACACACACAAAAGTCCTTCGCGAAGCATCATATTAATCAATAACACTCGTGTGTTCTTCCTACAAATCGTTCGAACGGATTTCACGCTATATAATTTATGAACGTGTTTATCAAAATCAAATTTAATGATATTTTAATATTGTTTACCGGACAATCCGACCCGAAACGCTCGCGTGATGGAGAAGAAAGCCGTTCGACGTTCAGTGTCCTTGTACTGCGGAGACATTCGAAGTTGTTCTAATAATAAATTATAATACTAATCGTCAAAAGTAAACGTGTAGTCGTATACGCGTTAGTTCAATTTAGGTTTTTATCGTCGTTGAATTAAAAAAAAAAATTGTTTTTGTTGCACAAATATGTCAAGTGATTCGGTAAAAAAAGAAAAGATAATTGTACCTCACTAATATTGATATGTTTTTGGTGAATTCTCTCAAATCCGGCATTCAAACACATCAAATACTTTCTTGAAACCAAAATACGAGCGTTTTTATCAAATATCCGATGACAATAGGTAAATAGAATAATATTCGTAAACGAAAACTGAGTTATATAAATTATTGTTTTTTGTCTGAATCTGAATTAAAAACTAAATAATCCCGATTTCTTTTGAGATTGTTTTGTTTCATGCGTGCGTGTTCTTTTGTTCTAAAAAATCAATCAACTTTCATGAGTA
>CM029360.1:10292635-10319545 GCA_017140985.1 Hormaphis cornu | reverse complement strand
AAACGATCGATGGGTGCCGGGCGTGTGACCGATGACTCATAGACAATAGTGTCTGTGACCTAAAAAACAGAAAAAAACGCCAGTAATTTGGATCGAATTTGCATGCTCCGTTGGAAGTACATCGACCATCGCGTGTCATATCGACCGTGAAAAACATCCGGACCGAGACATCGTAAAACTCGTTTATAGTATGGTATATATTGGTATACACGTGGTGTCTACCTAAAAAAAAAAAATCCGAATAAATCTTCTAATAACTAAGATAAAATATGGGTTCATTCGGCGTTTAAATGTTTTATACATACATTTTTTAACACTAATCAAAACGATACTACACCTAAGATCTACTTTCGTCGACACGGTATAGTTCTAGCTAATTATAATATAAAGTCTTTTTTTATCTTCGTACTTCGATCGACACACTCCGTTTTGGAAGTAAGATTCGTGTAGGAAATCAATGAGAATTCTTTCATATTTCACCGAGAAACTTCGTGCACGTTACGTTCGTGACAAATCAAACCGATCGATGGATATTTTACATCGCAATCAATTTGTCTTTCTTTTTTCTCGCAGTAAACGGTCAGGTGAAAAGCTTGGGTACGAAATGGGCGGACGCCGCGCTGGAAGCGGCGGACGAGCTAAAGGACGTTCAGATCTACAAGTCCGTCGTGCAGTCGATGGAAGAATGGAAACAGCAACGGAGGAGCTCGTCAAAAAGGTAAGAGTCGAATGTTTTTAAATGAGTTATTTTAAGACATATTTCGATTGATACTATTATTACGTTCCATAGACGGAAACACTAATGGTTTTGTAAAACTGCACAAGTTAGAACCGAAGGCGAATCCAGCCTAAAAAACCCTTAGATCTGTCCATGGTTAGAAGCTTTTATTTCTCAGAAAAACATTTGAATCGTAGACAATTAACTTATTACGTATGCGCAAAATAATAATTATTAAATAAAAAAAAAAATTGCCGTAACTTTTTGACCATCGAAACATTACAATATTGTCTGATTATTACTCAGCATTCAATTATACACGAGTGTTAATAATTACGCATACACAAAACCTTTAAATAATTAGTTTTATTACGTTTCGTTTCGTTAATCTAACGAATCAAAAAATAACCAATTTTTTCATTTTTTAATTATAGTTATTGATATTCAACTCCTAAGGCAGCGAAGTACGTGTCTTTTTGTTAACATATTATCTATTCAAAAAAGTCATTTTCAAAAAAACGCAAAGTTGTTTACCATCTTGTTCATTTTTTTTTTTTTTTGACGGATGATAAAACTTATTAAGCCCATCATCCCGATCTCCGGTACACTGTCATAACGATAAAAACAATCGCAATAATATTTAGCAATACACACATTATCTCAGTTTTTAAATTGACTTATGTGTGATTTGGAGAATGAAAACAGCACGAGAGCGATACATGACGAATTATTAGGCTTTTCTATCTAATCAAAAGCAACTCAGAACAGTGAAAAAGTTTAAAAAACGTACTCATGGTTCAAAATCAAAAACTAAACTCATAAAATAAAATAAATATACACCAGAGAAGGATTACTTATATAGAATGACTTGTCGGACGTGTTTTTAAATGCCTCTTAGTAGTTGACGCGTAAGGGAAATAATCATTGTACTCTGATTGAAAATGACTCGGATTAAATTATATTTAGCCGTGAATGATATCTATTAAAATTTTATAAAAAAAAAAGATCATTTTCGCGAACGACGAAGATCGATATACATTGTATTTTAAATCGATATTTTGTACAATATCTGTGTATTGACGGCGTGTATTTTCATGGTAACCAATACAGTCAACAAATCGGTTTAGAATAATTTATTTTAAAATGCAGTTTTATTCGTGTCAATATCGCAACGTCACAGGCGTGCACGAATTGTTTTAAAAACATTCAAATTTAATTTTCAACGGGTCGATTTGACTTTTTTTAAACAAAAACGATTAAAATTCATTTTTATTTCACTCAATATACATTTTATATTATGCGGCTATTTTGAGTGCATCGTATAGTATTCGCGTCTTCGAAAATTTTAGACTCCGTATTAAATATGTTTATTTAGATACCCGACTTACCCGTATGATCAATGTCGATCGCGTTTGATTTGACTTAGTCGAAAAACGAATTAAAAAGTAACAACAAATAAAATATTACGTATAAATAATAACCGTGACAAATTAAAATAACTGTCGTGATATGATTAATTTTTGAAAAAGAAAAAAATGTTTACAATTAAATAATATTACATACAAAACCGAATGTACTGCATAACAATGGTAGTATACTGTTCCATAATAGTATAGAGATAGTTTCGTACATGAAAAATAAAATAATAACTTGACACGGTTTGCGCCGGAAACTAACTGTAAAACGAATCGTACACGAATTATTATAATAATATTATACAATTATTTACGTTGGCACATTTTTTAGGTACCTACACTATGTAGTATTTATGACTTTTGAGTGGAGATTTTACGGCCACTTTTTGTGGTGGAAACAAAACAATAAAAACATATTATTATTATTATGTTCGAAAGTTCAAACGGTAAAACATAGTGTCGTTGGTACCGCTTACTGCTGCGTTCGATGCAAACACGCAAATATCGCCTAAAAACGATTATAAAAATAATAATAACTATCGTTCGATTCGTAATAACAATCGGTCATCCCAATTTCTATAATTCAATGTTTGTTTCTATAAAAAAAAAAAATAAAAACAATTTTCGCCGGAATCGCTCTAGGTTATGTTTTGGAAGGTTTAATTATAGAAATTGTGTTTCATATTAATTGTAAGCAGTGTTGTAAGTTGCTATCGAAAAAAACCGATTCTGAGTGCAGTTTTTACCCATAAAAATTTAGCCTTAACATAGTAGAATTTATCATCAGTGAAAACCAACTGTAATAATTGTTTTGAATCTCTAATTAAATATAACCGTGAGAAAATTATTTTAAAACCCATACTAAAAAAAAAAAAACCCCATCGAAAAATATCACACGGAGTGAGTGAATGTTATATTTTAGAATTTTCTCTAAGAATGGTACAAAATTACGAAATTTGTATCCAAGTATAAAGAATATATTACTCTAAATGTTTTGTAAGCATTTGACATTATTTGAAGGGGTTATTATGATTGTGAGCAGTATCGATTGCGCCACAATGCGTAATTTCATTATTATAATCAAAATAACACTTTTTTTATACACTTTCGGAATCTATACTAGACGGATTTTTTCTTTAAATATTTGGTTTTACGCGTTTAATTTTTAAACCTTAAATAACAAAAATGTGTGTGCTATGAATTTTTTCGAAAAACAAGTATGACCGATATTCGACAAATTTCGAAGACTAAAAAAAAAAACCGTAACGATGGATTTTCGAAATTCATTAGTCACATATGTATTTGTATTCTAGCAAACTTGTATCGAACAAAAACTACAAAAAAAAAAAAAAAAAATGAAATTTTTCGAGAATATCAAAGTTTTATAGTTAGCTCAAAAATTTTGAAATTTTTATCGAACTTGTATTTTACCTATTTTAATATAATGTTAAAGTTTCAGCTTGTTCCGACCATTTTTTTTTTAATGTTATGGTGAAAAGAACAAATCGAATGGTAAAATACACGTTTGCTATGTTTAATGTTTTCCCTTAGGTTCATCAGAGCTCATAGATCTTTCATTAGAGGTACTAGCTTTAAAAATTGGGGCGTTTCTTATACCCTTAAAGTCGTTCACGGAAAAAAAAAAACACAATACAATCTTCGTTAAACTCAGAATATAAATAAAATCTTGATTTAGTGTTCGTAAATATTAAGAAATTATTATTGAAGTATATACTTTTGCGTGAACAACGTATTTGCCGTGTACGAACAATAATTTCATTCATTTCGCAGTATAACTATATAGAGAGTAAGTAATAATTAATTATAGCAATTACTATAAAATCAATCACGTTTTACGTACTACTAAAACAAGTAGCGTTGCTAATTAAGCACTAAAATCTTATTAGCGCTTGACACGATTCATTTGTACGATGTTTTTGAATACGACTTGTCGTCGTTATAAATATGGTTCGATAACAAGTCATTATAAAGTATAAACACAAACACACTAAATAACATTAATCGTTATTAACGTTTTACAATTAACTATATTTTAATTATTCAAATTAAGACTAAATTAAAATAATACATATAATGTTTATCAATGGCGTATCCAGGAGAGGAGCTGACCCGGCTGAAGTCCCTCCCAAAATCCCTGATAAATTAAAAATTACTATTAGTATTTTTCGGTACGTCAAAAACAAAATGTTTTTTAGTATATACCTACCGTTTATCATACAGCAACGATTCCGAAAATTGTTTGTTTTATTATATAAAAATATCTAGGTCAAGACTTCAATATTGCCACCGTCTATATATGTATACCGTATTTACATTAATTTTTCAGAGGATGGGACTGCTCAATATTCGAGGTTAATTCCTATTTTTTCTGTATATCAAATTCTATAAATGGGCCGGAAACCAATGTGATCCAGGACATTTTTCAACATCAGCTACTCCCGAAAAAAAAAATCCTTCATTACAAATAGACCGTAAATACTCCAATTATTATTCTGTCGAACTTGGGTCTTTTTTTTTTCATTTATATGAACGGTACATTAAGGCCATATATATGTTTAATAAATACACTATAAGGATTAAAAATCGATTTAAATCATAAAACTCGTTACAATTTTTATACTTTAAATTGAATTACAATTAACGTAATTTTTTAAATTATTTATGAATCGTTTTCTTCTCCAACGGCTATGAACTATGTATTGTGGGCTTTTGCTGTTAATTGGAAGACTCTTCATTTTTCTCTTTCCAAAGTCCTGTATATTGATCCATTTTCTTTGATCAATCTTAAACGATCCTTTTCTACTACAGCGTCTTTGCATCTCATTCTCGGTCTATCGATCCGGTGATTTCTTCTTGTTTATTTTTTCTGATTGAACATTTTTTATTATATCTCCGGCCCATTGTGGGCCTCCATTCATGTCACAATCACTTCAGTCATTTAACAGCATGTACGTAATGTGAGGTAATAATAATTGTTATTTACCTTTTTTAAGGGATACTTTATAGTTCTGTCCATCCGTCCGTTTGTTCGCGCTCTACTGACCACAGTTTTTAACCGACTTTCACAGAATTTATTACATAAGTTTCCTATAGGGTCTTAGAAAGACCCTAATCAAAAACTGTTGATTTCAACGGTCATTTGAACTATTAACAACATCTTACTGGAAAGTGACCGACCAACGCGTCGTTACATAAATACTTAAAAAAAATAGAGCAAATTTTCGTCTTTTTTATGTTTTTCTACGAGTGTTCTACCGAAAACCATGTTTAAATTACAAAAAGAGTTTTATGCGACTAACGACAAACTTTCGTTTTTTTTTTTTTATTATGGACTACGTCTCTCGATTCTGCATAGTGGCAACTATTATCTGTTATAAACTTTTGTTGATTCACTACGGTCAGGTTACTTACTGCTTTATTTTATTTTTCCTATTATTGTTATTATCAGTACTATAATCGTTGGAGAAAATTGTGCACTGAACGCAGACGATCGACTGTAGACGATCAGAATAAAAAAAAATATTTATAAAATCTCGATACGCACGCCTATAGCCATTATAAATCAGTCGGGATAGGATAGGAATTCGCCTCGGGGATGGGTCGTAAATTATTCGGTGCAGTGCGTGTTGTTATGATGACGATTGCACCTGCCGATACCTATACAACGTTGAATCGGATCGTTTTATCATAACAGCAAGCACAGCATAATCACAGACTAAATACGCGATTAAAATATGAAATTATTTCGTTTATCTCGCTCGTAAATACTTATTTTTTTTTTCATTTTGTATACAATATTTAAATGACTAATTCGCTAACGTCAATCGGCAAATCCTCGAGTGTGTTGAAGTCTCCTCAACTATAGGCACTATACTCGTAAAATCTAAAAAAAATTCCGCCCGAAATTCGGTGGATTCGTGACAAAATCACCGTGGTTACCTCAGATTCTTAATTTCTTTAAAAAAATTACTTTGACCTAATTGGTTATTGCAAAAATGTAGTGTTTTTATACCAAAAATGTATTACATTACGCGTATACGTATATTAATTATGCGATATTTTTTTCAAATTAGTTATATGCGATGATTTCACATAAAATTTGGACAAGGTATCTTTCTACTTGACTCGTTGTCATTTAGAAATAAATTTGAAGGCTGCACTACATGACACGTCTCGTTTTTACATTTGAAATAACTGACGGTGCGCATTGATAATTCGAACAATTTATTTTTTAAGTCACGACCATTAAAAGCAATAATAATATTATATGAGATTTATTTCTGTGCCTTTTTTGGTTTGCACACGATTATAAGCATGGACGGTGGTAATATTTTTATCATTCCGAAAATGTTATAGTCAAATTGTAGAACGTTCCACGCGTTCGTTTTGTTGAATTTCGAATTCGTTACTGTACTGCAGTAGTATCTGGAGAGAATAATTTAGAGCTAATAGAAATGAATCCAAGTGTTTGCGAGCAATCAAAAACCTCCGTAATATATAGCGATTGATTATGAGTTTGCCAGAACCTTTAGAAATTCACTTGAAACTTTTACCAAAACCTGTATCATCATGCTTATTTGAACACTGTGTAAAAGTTTCAATTCGTTCCGATCATTATTTTGGGTGTAACGGCCAAAAATCTAAATTGATACGTCAAAAACACGTTTGCCGTGTTTCTTCTTAACTTTATGACTGTATGAGCATGTAATTTTTTTTTATTAGGTTTAGTCTGCAATAACGGGGTAAAACGATTGTTTTTCGTCGGTTTCATATGCTGCAGAATATATAGAGGTTTAGAAAGTAGTTGACGTTCAGAATCTAGAAAAAAAAAAAAACAAACGTAACCAACAAATACAAAAGTGTCGCGTTTTGTAAAACACTTTTTAGTTTTTCGTGCAATCAAATGCACACCCGTCGAATGGAGAGAACCACACTGTACGGGCAAATCGGAGGAAAAAAAAACTCGGTGGAAAATCGGTGTAATATAAAAGAGCTCCAAAAAACCCTATAATTTTTTTTTTTTTTTATATATATAGGTATATGAGCCTGGTGATAAAGGTCGATACTGTCATAGATTTGCGAAACGTTATCCGAATATATACGATATATTGTTCGTAACTGTCGTTACGTTTTTATCGATTTCACTATTCCGCTGCGTTCGTTACCGCCTCTACACAATGCAATTTCACGTTAAGGTACAGCATGCCGAGATCGTATACACCGTTGTTATTTGCAAAACGTATCGTTACAATCAAACGTTCGGTGTATTTCGTTTGTCACACGTAGGTCCGTTTTCCATTTTGTGTGTATCAACAACTCTAATTATTATTGTGTTGTACGTTAACAACCGTGTTGCACACGGGTGACTCGACTTTGTGAATTTACTCTCGTATTGCGTCATTTTATTATTACTGTCCGATTCAAAGTATAGTTGACGAGACGCGCCTTTTCCCATATAACATACACGTTGTTGTACACGAGTTAACGAGGTTACGGTAACACCGAATAATTATTATAGCTGATACCTCGTAGATACATACATACACCTACCGTCTATTACGACGGTTATTACCAAACGTCAACCTTCAGTATTAACGGATAGGCCCGATCCAAATTCGCCCGAGACGAACACACAAGACTTTCTAAACATTTTTATCGACGGTTTTTTTTTCAATCCGCAGCGAACGCGTCGTTTTCCAAAAACTTTTTGCGACGCATTAAACAGAATGGGCACATTGTTTTTCGCGATCTTCAAATCGAATCGTTACAACAACAACAACAAAACAACAACAATTGATATTCTTGTCTAGCCCGGGCATACGTTTTGTGAACCAAATTATAGGTGCTAAATATTCAAACCCGTCCGCATTGATATAATTCAGTAGGTAGTGTTGCAATCGAGCATGGTGCAAGTCGTTTATTTCCGAAAATTCGAGGGTGGTAAAAAAAAAAAAAACTTACAACATCTGCACTTACCTGAAAATGCAAAATTTGATTAAAAAAAAAAAAAAGTGTCTTCTTTCTCGGCTAAACTTATTTTTCGGGTGTAGACGCCGCGTGTGATTCGGAATGCGATTGAAGACCGTTAACAGCTTACGGATAAAGCAAACCGTTGACTTGGCGATATTTTAAGAACGAATGCCGGCGTTGAACGCGAAATTGACGGCTCACGAGGTCAATGAAAATGAAAAAAACGGCTAATGGAATACGATTTTATCCTCAATTTTAAGTATGAAAAAAACTCGTTTTGGTACACGTGTATTGTTACTACTGTGTTTATTTATTTAAATTTTATCAATCGCTGTATACTAGTTTAACTTAACCCTAATTTTAAATCGGGTCACTTCTTCTTCTCGCCAATCGGAACGCGAACATAAATTTTTACAATAAACTCGAGACTTGATCTGACGCCGATTCGGCTGCAGGTATAGTAGCTACATTTTATTAGCTGCGAATAAAACTCCTCGCTAAAATTTTGTTTCGTTATTCAAATATCAAAATGTTTCTAAATTCTCAATATTGGTGTCAGCCATTTTCGACGAATCATTTTTTTTTCCAAACTATCGTATCCTTAATACGCGCGTTTAAACAAGAACATAATGTGTTGTGTAGGTATTAAATAAATTATAATATATTCTAAAACGACATAAAGATGATTTGTCTTGTTTTGCAGTAGGAATAAGATTATAATATTTTTCATATAATGAAAATAATTTTACGGGTAAGATCTCCTTCATGGTGATCATAGTTTAAGATTAAATTCGACTTTTATTATATTTTATTATTTTAAGTTTGTTTCGATTTAACAAAAATTTTCCATACAAATGATTAGGTGCGGTGTTGATATTTTTCAGATTCGTTCGTAATATGTTAGTATATAATATTTTGGCTTTGATTTATAAATTACTATAACGACGTACTTACACCTATTAAGTAATAACTACTCTACCAATACACATTATATAGAAATACCTATCAAATACGTTCCGGTTATAAATTTATTTAAAACAGTTATAATAATAGTAATATCGTGTATACGTGGTGATAGCATCAGTTCAGCTGTAAGCTGTTCTCGTGTTGAGGTTTTACACCCATAAGATTAGTTTTATAAATCGGCCATACCTAATATCCAACTTAATTGGCTAATATTGTTGAACTAACTGTGTAAAATCTATTTTGTCGTGGCAAGTACTATCTATTGTAGAATCATCGTATAAGAACTATACGAAATACGAATATGTTCCAATGTTTCGTATGTGTAACGATAACAGAAAAATAATAATAGCAATAACGTCGTGTATAGATACGGATTTCGGAGATAGTACCAATTAATATCAACCCGTTTTATATTATAACGTGACATCAACAGCTGTTGATCACACTCAAAATTCAATTTTTGATAATATGTGTTCCTCCTCGTGCCCAGAGTCAACGGAATTCGTTGTCGGAGACGTAAAGAGACGTCCAATCAGTTCCAAAATTACATCCTTTCCTTCCATAATAGATATTGTACAAAAGTAAAAAAACCATTTTATAAGATTATAGTTTATTTAGCGGAACGGATTAATTGTGTCGTATGCTCACATTAAAAATGTATGTTAAATGAATTATTTACGTATATATTTTTGTTCAATACAGACAGAGACGCGCAGAAACGACTGCTTGTTATCCAGAAGTGGGGTGCTTCGACACTTCCGGACCTTACGGTTACATTGGAATGGTTCCAAACCGTCCAGATGAGGTAAACGCCGTGTATACATTTTAATAAATTTAAAACCAATAAATTTTCTGTAAAATAATGAACTATTAAAATTAAATGTCTCACCCTAGAACATATCATTAATTTTTTTAGTAGAACTCTGATAAATTTTCGGGAATAAATTAAATCTATAAATTCTCGGTAAGACATTTTATACACTGTACAGACTCCAACGAGAGCGCACAGCTGCAGGTCTTTTACACATAGTTACCATCGCCCCAATCATTAACTATAGCTATTATAATTAAGTTTTAAATATTAAACGTTAGTATAATAATGATAAAAATAATTCCCAGAGTTAGAACGACACGCGGACTCTTTTGTCTCTAGTTGCGATCGTGGTTTCATATTGGTGGTAGTGGTAAAAAAAAATAAAAAAATAAAAAATACACATCGTATCGAAATCGATAGACAGTACTCAGCTGCTTAGCTCAGAATCTGAAGAAAAAAAATACATTTTTTTATTTTTTTTCAGGTAAACACGAGGTTTTTGTTGTACAACTCGCGCAGGAGTCGTCGCGACACGCCACTGTTGGACGTGGCGTTCGCGAACATGACGTCCATCTGGCACTGGGCCGGCAAAGCGTTCAACGTGTCCGCACCCACCAAAGTCATCGTCCACGGGTTCGGTAGCTCCTGTTCCAACGTGTGGGTGTACGAGATGAGATCCGCCCTCATGGACGTGGTGAGTAGTCACCGAGTGTGTAGCGAAATTAAAAAAAATTTCGACCAAAAAAGTTGAGTAAATTGATATAATGTGTTCTAAATCAAAAAAAAAAAATGAATAAAAGTGCGACTTTACTGATTGTAAGATTATGTTTTTTTTAATCCTCAAAAGTAATTTCGTCGGTTTTTTCTGACGTAACATATAATTAGGTGACCAGAGCGTATTTTTCAGACACTTAAATGATTATTTTTTTTTTGTCGAATCATTTTTACAAAATTTTGGTGTCGGAATCTCAAAATCAAAATTTTTGTTAATGTATGCTCTTATTGCGAGACCGAAACTATGTCGATATTTTCAGTAAAAGTTTATATGAACAGCGACGATTTTATTTACGGCTATAAGAGTGCGTTACATTCAAACGATACAGGTATTATAATAAAAGAGAAACAACGTAGTACATAATGATATACACAGCGCGTATCGGAGGTAACTAATACCCCATGTAACTGTGTCTTCTCTTCCTAAACGTCTAGACCGATTTTGATGAAATTCGATGAAGATCCCTGGATAGTTTGAATTCACGATAATTCGACGCGAAATTTCCACCCTCGAGGAGATTAAATGGGGATATGAATTTTGGTCGGTATAGACTAGAGACTTTCGTTTTTTGAAGTTATCCGTAGACAAGCACTCAAAAGGGGTTTTCCGAAATTATACTCATAAGCTGAGGTCAAACATGGAAAACGTCAATTCTTGGTCGGATTTTTTTTATTTTTACCGGGCACGCATACTCGGTACTACAAATAACAAGAATTTCCAACGAATTTAACTCTTATAAAAGCGGTGAAAAGGTCAAAGATATTAAGGGGGAGCGGTTTCCGAAACTTGGCATAGTATGTACGAATAATGAAATATCTTGTCTGTACCGCATTTCCTACATTTTACCATTTAGAATTTAATATGTCTAGAATTAATTCAATGACCTATGCAGTTAACCGCAAGTACACATTTTTCGGAATAAATATTCTTTACTTTCAAAACATACGCAGACCGGGATAACTAAAATACTTTGCATAGATTTACATTAAATTGCTCAAAACATAAAAAAAAATCACGTTTTCGTAAAATTAAAACCAAATCGAACACGTCGTTAGGTGTAGTTTTTAACGTTATTCTCGCAGTCGTTTTGTTATAAACATTTTCAATTTTGAACTTTTAAATTTGAGATCCCTAACGGTGCCATCAGAGTCCACGGCTGTTTAAGAAAAGGTACCGACTTTGAAATTCGCAACATTTCTTATACCCCATATAAACAAAAAAAAAAAAAAATGAAAATCGTATGGTAAAAACAATACGTTCGTAAGTTGGAAAATATAAAAAAACTCGTCAGGCCGACGACAGAAGAACCGCGATCGTCGGAAAACAATCGAGTGGGACGGCGGTGACGGCGGTTTCCCCCTCGGACGTCCCATTTCGCGTAACGATGACCCCGCAGACTGACCCAGTGAATCCACTTCCACGTGTTCCCGTCGTAAAAATGCGTTGTAAAAATGCGCTATAATACACACAAGCACGTTACCGTTACATTGTGTTCACAGCGACCGTCAAAACCTTTTGTTTTCACAATGATTTTTTTTCCCCCGAGCCAAGGATAGGACTTTTACATTTTCGAAGATTTCCGTTTTCTTTGCGGTTTTCGTTCGGTAAAAAATTTTACTTTTCGTCAATAGTAGACTGCTGAATTGATAAATCGTTAGTAAATCGTGTCCGGCGCGCGTTCCAGGTGGACTGCAACGTCATCTGCGTGGACTGGGAGGCGGGCGCGATCATACCAAACTACGTGCGGGCCGCGGCCAACACGCGGCTGGTCGGCAAACAGGTGGCCATGCTGATCGCGGGCCTGGCGGCCAAGGCCAATCTGCCCGTGGAGAACGTGCACCTGATCGGGTTCAGCCTGGGCGCGCACGCGGCCGGCTACGCGGGCGCCGAGCTGAAGAACCTGAGCCGGATCACCGGGCTGGACCCCGCGGGGCCGCTGTTCGAGAACCAGGACCCGAGGACGCGGCTGGACTCGACGGATGCCAAGTTCGTGGACGTGATCCACTCCAACGGCGAGAACCTCATCCTGGGCGGCCTGGGCGCGTGGCAGCCGATGGGCCACGTGGACTACTACCCGAACGGCGGCCGGATGCAGAAGGGCTGCTCCAACCTGTTCGTCGGCGCCGTCACCGACATCATTTGGTGTGAGTATATCAATCGTCAATTAGACCACCACCTAACGTCAGAGATTATGTTAGACGGAACGTAGACGCGGACATGGTGGTATAGATTTTGTATACCGTAATAATTGTTATAGAAATGTATTTGCTGTTCTCTGAATTTGATCAAGGTTTTCTAGCTCCGTAACGCTACACTTGATCGTAGCTCGTGCGCGAACACATTTTTAATAACACGTATAAAGTAATGTCATATCGAGTTTGTATCGAGTATAAATTAAATACGACTCGAAGACGATAAACGGACTGTGCGTTGGTTAATAATCTAATAAATTTGGGTCGTTCATAAGCAGTTACGGACCGGTTAAGATACATTTGCTGCCTTTGACCGAAAGCTTCGCTACGCCCGTGCTGTTCTTGTTTTGGAAAAAATCGACTTGCCGACCTCACTCGCGTCTGTCCGTTTTCGTTGGATTCCGATTAAAGAAAACCACAACGTTTTTAAACAAGTTTGATTCGTAACGTTCTTTTCTTGATCACGTTTCTAGCAGTAAAGTAACGCTCTATACTTCACGTGCGGTATTACAAAAATTATAGTTATATAGTTGGACTGAAACGGTATATTATTTTTCAGTCACGATCAAATGCTAGAGAATGCTAGGTATTTTCAATTAAATTTGTGGAAAATCACCATTTGTTCACATCAAGCCGATCTTTTTTGTAAAACTCGATAAATATCAAAGTATTATCGGCAGCAAATCGTTCCGTTAAACCGCATGTTCGTTTCTTCTATTATGTTTAATCTGTTTGTTTTTTTTTTTTAAATTATCAAAATACCGTTTATAGTCTGTCGTCCCAACTGTTATTACCGTTTTGTTCATTCCTGTCGTACATCGACCAGAAAGACGATCGTTTCCGCAAAGCCGGGGGATTTATTACGATACACACGGATATTAACGGTAAAATAAAAATAAGCACTGGGATAGGTCATTTCAATATCGAATATTGGCGTTCGTTTACAGCCGTATGTTCGTTTACCAGGTCCTACAGTTTACATGCGACGGTTGAGTATATGAGTAGAAAACGCGGTACCTACCGTATGCAGCGCGATCCGTCGAGTAAAACCCAAAATATTTATTGTTATTTAAAAAAAAAAAAGTAACAAACTCTTTTAGGTTTTACTAGGCGATACGGAATCTACGATGAAAAAATATCGTCACCAAAGAACGCGTGAGAAAAATAATCCGAAAATAGCCCGATTACCGGGGAAGTGCGAGCCACTGGTGGACTACCGTACAGGAATGTGACCGCGCCGTATATAAAAATAAGAAAATAAGTTTACGTTACACAACTGAGAAAATGACGATCGTCTTTGCGTTCAGAAAGCGTTTTTGCGTTTCGATCTCAGACCGATTTATCCTGAAGTTGCAGGACGATTTTCGTAAACATTTGTTACGTGCCAGTTTTGTTGAACTTAAATTAATATTTGATTTTTATACGTTCTTGTAGTTGGGTGATTCGGACATAACACACTTTTGTGTCTAACAGTGAACAATTTCAAATACGTATTAGAAACTAAAAAGAGGATAAACAAAAAGTCTTACAGTTATAACCTGTGTGACCGTAGTAATACGAATATTATTTTATAAAAACAAAACAATTTTTACGTACAGCTGTTACATAACGCCTTTAAAATCGGATATTCATTTTTTAGTTTATCAAAACGCACTAAAAAAAAAAAAAATATTTATCACGTCCATAGATCGCTTATAAACCGTAGTAAATGAAAATAATAAACGCAAATGGTGTGAAACCTAATTTGTTGAAACAGATTTCTCGGTGAAAGATCGCAGTTTTTTTCTCACAGATTCTCACAGGTTAAATATTTGAAAAAAAATAAATAAATGATTGGATACCGAACGAGCTATAAGTTTTCCTCTATAAACGACTAGTATATTTTGCACAACACTAAAAAAAAAAAAAAAAACGCTTTTTTATCGGATTTAACGGAAAAATGGATACACAACGCTCTTGTCGTTTTATTGTGGCTGTGTGCTTTGTGTAACAATATTATATTATAATGTCGGTCAACGAGTTTCGTATCGGCATTATGTTTTATTATGCACAATGCCTATTTTATGTTCCGTGTACTAAAAACATATAAATCGTTTGGGTTATTTTTGATAAACGCGGGGAGAAAAAAAAATAACAATCTTATAAACTATATTATAAAAAAAAAAGTAAATACCAAATTGATCAATAATAATCGTAAATTACTATGGAGTTAGTCTCGTTTATCGTGTCTGTGCACCGCCGCGTTTTAGAGCGATCGATCGTGCCTATACTTAAGAGATCGGGTACGCAGAATTAGTTAGGTACTAACCCGTGGTGTCGTAATAACTCGAATTTCCGGGAAACTACTAGGACCCAGACGAATAATTTGACCTATCTATTTTTTTTTTTTTTTCATTCTTATTCGTTTTTTAATGAATGCGTAAACAGTTGTTCGCAGTTTATTTGCACTCTCTCCGCCAGGATCCGGAATTATAACGCAATCATTTTCCAATGAAATGTTGTGCTGTTTTTAGATTCCGAGTGTAACGAAGAACGCGTTGGTTTTCACACGATGTGTGTTTTTTGTTACGTTCTTTTTTTTCTGTATCACCATGTAATCGCGATAACTTCTTCAGTAACGGTCCGATTTTTAAAGGCGGTATCTCTATAAATGATAGATGTATGAACACAGATAGTACTTTTGTCCGTCGGTGAGAATCACCTAGAGAATTAAGAAAATGAAAAATACGATTATTGATTAAAAAGGCTTTTCAATTATAATTTATTCGATGTTTCTATACGTAGGGTGTTTCGACGTGTACGTATACTAAAAGTAAGACAGACAACCGATTTAAACGGGCATACTTAAGAATTGTTTATAGAAAAAAAAAAATACCTATATCTATTACATCGTAATGTAAGTAATTGCAGAAAATGAACATATTTCTATTCAAATGTCTTTGACAAATGTTTACCGGCATATATTAAATACATAAAAAAAACTACAATCATTTTTATTATTATTGCGTATTATGTTGAATGAACAAGGACCTGAAACTCGTGAATATTTGTCTGTCTATGTACTGTTTTCAAAAAATTAATTTTAAAACTAGAAATTACTCTTTATGAATGTGTTAAAAACATTTTAATTTTTTCTTTAACTCGAGTTTCCCGAATAACCGTATATAGCCGAGGGCGTTCTGTATTAATTTCTAAAGTAGTAGGCTATCTTCGTAGGGAACGTAATTAGTTCTTTGACAAATTAAAAAATTAATGAGGAAAATTTTGTTACGAAAAATGATTACGATACAGAACTGTAATACCTTTATAGTGTATACTGACGTTGAGTTTTTTTTTTTTTTTACATTTTCATTATTTAAAAAAATATTCATGAAATTTAATTTTCAACATCGACGTCAATTTTAAACCCTAATAACTTTGAAAGAAAATTGATTTTTAAAAATTGGCCGACGACAGTTGTATATCACAACACAATATGTGTAGATTTTACATTTAAAAGTTTACAGACTTCTAACTACAGAACTTGAACCAGCGAGAAAGAACTTAAAACGCAAAATTTAAATTTTTAAACTGTTGTAACTGACTAAAAAATAAATAAAAAAATTTTAAAATTTTTCTAGGTTCATCGTATAAGCCTAGTATTAACTCGTGGGCAAACCTACTTGTTCGGACCATTTAAGCAAAAAAAAAAAAAAATGGTATTCCCTTTGAGTTTCTTTTCCCTCGTGTAGGTCTCTGTACGGCTCAGAAAAAAACTGTACCAACAAGTTTATAGAACGTTGCCATACCTATGTCCTAGACCGTCGTATGAACCATACGATTATTATTAGGTTATGGTAGTTCAGTAGGTTAGTGCAGGTCAACGGGTTTTTGATGTCAACCGCGGAAGCGTGCCAAAAGTCTCGACGATGAATTGTTCAGGGAAAAGACGATTAATTTTGAGGATCGACAAATTGGACGTATGCTATTCCTAGTCTGTGGATCCGAGATTCGACAGATTTCATACGGTATGAGTAAAATCGATTGCGATTTACATGACAATATTATTGAATTTGCTACAACGGTTCGAAGTTGTATTGTGCAGATTCGGGGCAAAATTTTGGGCCGATATTTCGGAGTGTTCTAAATCGGGTGAGGAAGAAAAAAAACGCAAAAAAAACTGCTTGTTTTTAATGTTTCCAGTAATAAACCTAACCTAACTTTGGTGATAAATCGTTTTTTTTTTTCAATTTTAATTTTTACAAATCGCGTTATGAAAATCCGTTCGTTCCTGGCCCGTTTAACGATGCGTGTTCTTCGAATGAATACAAAAAGTAATATTATCGGCCGATTTTTAATACCTAAAATAGCTATTTATTTTTTTATAGATACCTAACTGTGCTTACAACACGAAAATAAGATTGAAACAAAGATTGAACTGATGGAGTAAAAATGTGTTTTTTTTTAAACTCTTAAAGTTTCTGAGCGAATCGAGGAAGCTATTATTTTTACAATATTGTGGGTGGTTTTTCTTTATGTCTGTGGAGAATAACTCCGATCTGAACGGTCAAAACGTTTTTCAAAAACCCAACTTATATCCTTGGTGCATTGTTAGTAATATTTTATCTAAATTATCAATTCCAAAAAAGTTATACCCAAAAACCAAAAAAAAAAAAAAAAACATTTTAAAAAAACCGGTAAAATTTACGACAAACGCGATTTTGAAAAAATCGATTACGTTTTATGGCGTAGTAATGATTTCTCCAACATGAAAATTTACACTATGTTTATATGGATGATAAACAGTTTTGTTACTAATTTAAAATATTTTTGAGCTATGTAAAGAAATTTTGATATTTTGAAAATTCCCATTTTTTTTTTGTAGTTTCTGTTCAATAATTTATTAGATTTTCAAGTGAAAGCTTTTATATTTTAATACAACATTGGTGATTTTTAGTTGAACATGTCACTAAAAATTGTTGAATACGAGAAAACTATGCTCTTTTGTCGTTTCAAGTTGGAAAATAGGCAAATAATGGACTTGTTTTTTTTTTTTAATGCTGTTACTGACACTATTTATTTTTAAAAACTTGAAAGTTTAGTATGCTATGTAAAACAAATTTTCATTGCTAACGAAAAAATTTAAAGAAAATTCGACCGTTCGTTTTCGAATGCCGATAAAATAAGTGACAAGAAAACGGAAGACGTGGCGTCACAATTTTATATTTTTATCTTGACGTACAGTTACGGTTTCGAATCCACTTACTATTTTAAAATTTTTGCGGTTGTTTTTAATTTATTTTTTTTACTGACGAATCTTACAACTAGCGTTCAACCCACTTCCATTTGTCCTGTCGAGCTGACATTTTGCAGCTTCAGAATCGTTTTTTCGAAGTCCGTTGACCCGCCAAAAGCGTGTAGTCGCTACTCCATCAAAGTACTCACGTGTCCTAGAGCGATTCGGGCTTTTTTTATAAAGACTGAACCACGCACGGCCTTTGGAAACATTTCCGGATCCATCCCTGTACAGCATTGTGATTTTATATCAATCACATTGACATAATTAGTCCGGAACGTCGAGCGCGACGTGACAGAGCACATTATAGTTTAAGTATCGGAATTTAATTGTTTTTCGGACGCAGTAAGTGACAGAGTGTGATAACAATAATAATGAAAAGTTTCGCAAACGAAACCATCGCGCTCCACTCCCGGTCCGTTTTCCGTAGGTTTTTCTGCGGATCATTTCCGTCGGATCGGCGTCCCGTGATAACAATAATAACGATTGTCACGCGATCCATTGTTTAAAAATTACAAAATATAACACCGTCGAGACGAAAATCGGAACGTTTTGCCTGCCTACTGTATAATATATATATATATATATATCTATAACGGGTGGACCGCGTCTGTCTTGGGCTGGCCGTGAGACCGCAAGTCCGCGGCCGCGGGTTTTTATAATTCGAACTCGGTCGTTCCGATACGAGTTTCTGTTTGACCCGATTCGGAATTTTATTTATTTATTTTTTTTTAATTGAGCCGTATGTCGAGACGGTATCGACCGTCTTTTCCGGTTTTAAATTCCACTGTGACAGTACGACAATAATTAGCACCGGAAGTCTATAAAAAAAAACGCATTTTTTTAAAATCAAACGAGCCGCGTAAGATCGACAAACGTAAAATCGCACCTCTTCTGGAGCAAATATGTACATTGATGTGTCTTAAAACATAACCAACAATATACGACAATTTATTAATCGTTTTTTGGATGTAAAACTTTGTACCTGAACAATTGGCGTACCGAAGGAAGGGCCACAAAG
The DNA here is from genome assembly GCA_017140985.1 of Hormaphis cornu. NCBI lineage: Eukaryota > Metazoa > Arthropoda > Insecta > Hemiptera > Hormaphididae > Hormaphis > Hormaphis cornu. Next base: position 10,300,378 of record CM029360.1, on the reverse strand, counting down.
GGTCCGCGCCCTCCCCGTAAGCCGTATTTTTTTACTTTTAAGTTCTATTATTTCGTGCAACGTTACAATCGAATGTTTAGGTTTTGATATAATCTTTCGTTTTACTCGTTCACGTTCATATTACACGTCATTAATCCGTATATTAATATTCGTGTAAGACTTATGACATCAGTTTGAAACAATAAACATGTACGTATTATAAATTTAAAAAACGCTCCAAACGACTTGACGTTGAGTTGTTAGAAAACATGACTTACGAACCAAATTTTATCAATTTTTTTTTTTAGTAGGCACTCAATCTTGAAGTACTTTAGCATTGTTTTTTGAAAGCGATGATTTATCGTTGCTTCTGTAATTTATATATATATATGTAGGTACCTTATATTTAGTTACACAATCTGAAATACTGACGTACTCAAAGCGGTGATCTTAGACCTACTCCGCCCCAAAAATCGTTGATTTTTTTTTTCTTTAAAACCACAGAAAACTTCTTTAGCTTTGTTTTTAATATATTATATTGAGTAAGTTTAAGATAGAAAAACCGTCATTTTTTTCACGATGTATTATCTGCCCGTGTCCAATTCCGTTTTTTCCGCCGGCCATATCGACGGTAACGACAATAGCGTTTTGAAAATAAAATTTTAAAAAATATCCTCTTTCCAAATCTATATAATTCTCTACCATAGTTTTGGCTGCTACAACTTACAAGTTACGACTCGTGTTACAATACACTACGTTTTTGCGATTCGCTTTCAAAATCCTCGTTTCCTACGCCCGGCAATCCTCGACTTGAACATTTTTATTCTCATTGACGCATCGTCGTTATATTTATCAACACTAAAATCATCATACATAGGCACATAAGCATAAACGTACATTATAGACAGTTTGATTTACCCGATATTTTTTGTCGAATTTGGTATTAATCTGGACGTATGGATAACACTGAGCTGGCTCGTATAAAGTTCGGTCATCAAACAGCAAGTTTGAACCACAAAACCTCCGAAACGTAATAGCTACGCCAAACCGACCTCGACCGACCTCAAATGTACCACCCTTCTTTCCTTTTCTTTGCCTGTCACTCCGTTCTATTTTAAAAACGATTTTCAAAAACTGTGCGGCGTAGAGTTCACCCGTTGGACGTTTCGGTTTCAGCGGCTCCCGAAGTGTACGGCAGGAGCTTGTGCAATCACCGGCGCGCGTACAAGTTCTTCACGGACAGCGTGTCCCCGAGCTGCGCGTTCCCGGCCGTCCCGTGCGAGTCGTACGAGAAGTTCCTGGAGGGCGAGTGCTTCCCGTGCAGGGACAAGACCAAGTGCGGCAACATGGGATACCACTCGGACAAGTCGCCGGCCCGCGGCAAGATGTACCTGTTGACCCGGGACGAGGAACCGTTTTGCGGTAAATACCGACCCCGATTTTGAAAACACAACAACATTTTAAAATAAATATAAATATTATTGATTTGTCGGAAAAAAAAATTTAAAAATCGCATTTATATCGAGTTTGGTGCCTGCGGCTGTTATTTTTAAACGGAGCGTTTCAGCCGTCCCCGGTCGGGTTTTTCGGATTACAACTTTTTAACTTTAAAAATTACCAGATAAACATGATTCGATAAAATATACACCGTCATTTTCATCAAATGCAGTCAATGCACAAACATTTGAAATCAAAAACAGGAAATAAAATATAAAAAAAAAAACGTAACTGGTGTACAAATTTGTACTATCGGTTTTGTGTCGCATGAATCGATGGTTGTGCAATAACGACGAGCACCGTAAACGAGTTCACAAATACCCACAGGGAGATGAAAAAAAGAGAAAGATAATTTTACAAACACGTGTGTGTCGTAACTACGTGTATTATTATTATCCTCGTCAAATAATCTGTCAAAAGAATAGGCATATTTCAATAACGATTACCTAACTATAAAATCGAAACAATGTTGTCAGCCATTATATTTGAATATTGTTGACGCGTTCCGCACAAACGAATCGTTTTCAATTAATCACTATGACTTACGGATTCATGCAGGTGTCACCTTTTCGTAAGAAAAATTGTGATACTACATAAAATAAACATTTATTAATTAGCTAATAATATACTAATAAAAAAAAGTGCGTAGTATTTGAAAATGTTTTTTAAAATTCAAACTACGGAAAGTATTCTGTTTACTATCATTTTTAATAGTAATTTATCTAAACCGCAGTAATTGTAATGTATCGCGATTTTTCAATTAATGAATGCAGTATGATATGGATAATTTTCTGAGAATTACCGGTGATCCATATTAATTTCTTTAGTTAGAAAAAACAAGAAGACATTTTCTTGTTTTCGGTTACAATTACATACAAGACGATCGTCATCTTTTTTTACTGATTTAAGCACTGTTATTGTTGTCTACGTTATATAACATTTATTTATTTAAAAAAAAAAAAAAAAAGGTGTACCTATACATAAAAATTAAAAAAAAACTTTGATGATGACGTGAGATAATTTTTTTTTTTTTTTTAGTCAATGCGTTACTTTGGACAAATAAATAAATAGTTTGTATGCCGAATGATAATATTACAATTACTGTTTAAAGATATCATTTTTTTGCTGTTTTGCTAAACATGACTTATATTTTACCCAATTGATGTTTTAGCGCACCAGTACATAGTCAAAATATACAACTCTCCCAGTGCGTTACCGGTGGTCAGCTACGGTAAAATACAAATAATTCTCTTCGGTCAACTCGATATCAACGAAACATTTACCATCACAAAGTAAGCTCGTATATTAATGTAATTAAACACTATTAAGTGTTGATATTTGATTCAACAAAACACGAAACAGTTATAGATTATAACGGACAAAGCCAATGTTAAATTTACAAACGATATAAATGTTTCTATTTAAGAATGAACACCTCTGTGATGGAACTCGGTAAGTCCAAATAACGAAGAAGTACAAAACTTATTTTTGTACATACACATTACACCCCCATCCCTTGACAATAATTTCATATCAATATTTTTGAGAATTTGTCACTGTCCATTTTCAAACTGTCAATGTGTTTTGTAAGTTTATAAGTTCGATTTTCTTGGTAAAACGCGATTGTGATTTTCGAAAAATGTAAACCTAAGAAAACATTTGTTTTGCTGATAGTATTTTGTCTTTTCATGAACGCTACAAACGCGCATAGACAAAATTATGAATTATACATTAATATAGGTAAATAACCGAATGTATATAATGATTCATTACGTTTGATTTTGTACTACAAGAAATATACACTAGAAACTTAGAAATAAAATCTTTTGACTGGAAATTATTTTTAAAAGAAACTTCTTTAAAATGTAGAAGGTATAATTATAATTATATCAAGTTTGTGGTTTCGACCGGTAGATTAGTTTCCGGCAGTAGTAGCTAGATTACTCCACGATTATTCATTGAACAATATTCATTCGCAAACCATTTTTTATTTCCCATTTAAAAAATTTAAACCGTGAAACGGTTACAATATTTCTATCGTTTTTTTGACCGCAATTCTTTCAACATTCGACGGTTTAAATCCCTAAGCATTCTCGAAAATGCGTTCTCCTTCGACGTGTATAACAAATCTACGAATGAAAAATAAAAGCATTGAATGAGCATCGTACGATTACGTGAAACGAAAACATTCGTCCGTCGCTTTGGAGAAAGACAATGATTTTATTCGCGCGAGAACCATAATATCTTTTACTATTCGCAATAATATTATGTTTCCACCGCGTCGGATCCGATCACCGCGTTTCTCTACCATACCGTCTTATCGTAATTTGTTTTTTAAACGAAATAAAAAAAAATAACAAAAAAATAAACGGCATTTTTGCAGCAAAGACGACGCGATGCTGTCGCTGGGCCAAACGATGAAAAAGATAATTGTACCACACCCGGCGCTCCAGGATTTCAGCCGAGTGCAGATCACGTACACCGCGTACAAGGGATGGTTGTCCAACGGGCTGTCCAAATGGAGCATCGACAAGTTCATACTCACCGACAGTTACGGTAACAGGTAAACACCGTTCGACCGAGGCTGACCAGAAGTATAAAACCATATTTTTGGATTCGTCACATCAACATTTTTTTTTATTTTTACCGGTTAAGAGTTGTAGTCGAAAACCACACACGATTCGCGTACTTCTAAATTAATATTATTCAATTTTACCCAACTGAATGTATCAAAATTAGGTAAAATAGAGTACAGAGAGAGAGAGAGAAAACATTTTGACTAAATTCAACGTCATTCACTATTCACAGAATCTTCTTCACCATCTATGCCCGACTGTTTGCGGTCGGTCACCCTTGTCCTGTAACTCCACTTGTCATTTACACCCCGTACAAACACACAACAACAGCCGAAGAATGTATAATATGAGTTTAACGATACCTAGTGTTTTTATTTTTTTGTTCGTACTTTTTTAAGTATTAAAATTGCTCCGGTGTCTATATTTTGATACGACGCCTCTAAAGACAGATCAATTAACTCGAGGCGTTATTCAAAAAATTTTATTGTTCTTTGTGTTACGACCCAAAAACGAAATACCCGGTAAAAGTTTTCGAAAACTCCCCAAGTCATTTGAAGTTTGAGAACGTCGTTTGTATGAGTAATACACAAACAGAATGCGAACCAATTTTTTTTCAACAATAATTTGTACAACGAAATTTTGCCATTTGTCACGAAGCTAATAAATATTAAACGATAACAGCGCTATCATTTCGGTCACAGACCGGTAAAATGTTTTCTTATCAAACGTGTCGACCAGCCATAAACAACACTACCGGAAAAAAGTTCAAATTTTAACTGTTTTTCTTTTCCGTCGCCTTAGCCAATCCGTGTGCCAAAGAGGCTTGGTCATTCAGTCGGAAGTGCCCGTCGTGCTGCCGCTGTACCCGGGCGATTGCAACCTACCGGAGATGGTACTACAGCTAATCAACGTGAGAAATGACAACATTTTAATGTTTACGAAACGATTTCTGTTACGATCTAAACTTTTCAAATTTATCGCTATACCGTTTTCGTAAGTACTGATATTACGGGTTTAGTTTAGTCGAATTGTAGCGGTTGCATAGGTTAGATACGAGCGATTCACGAACCGCTATAATAAGTTCTACTTATTTTTTTGGAAACAGAATGGCAACCTTGATAAGAAATAAATATTTCAATCCGAGAACTAAAAACCAGCCCTAATGTTATTACTACGATAAAAATGATATTGTGGAAATTATATTGGTGTGGACAAATCCTTTACCACACCAAACAATACGCGTTTTTATATGAAAATCATAAATTTCTTTTTTAGTTATCATCCAAAAATACAAGGTGAAGAACGATATAAATCTACTGGGATTTTTTTTTTTTTTTTGTGTTTTATGCTGAAAACAATCACGAAGAAAATGATCGAAAATTTGAGTCGATTTTATAAATAGGATATTTTTTATAGATTAACTTTATACGGGATATTACTATTTTGTCGTTTTGTAAACGTCAAAAAAAATTTCGAATCGGTGGCTAATTTAATCTTATTTTTTCAACTTGACTTTTCGTTATTTTTTTTTAGTCCGTTTCGGTAGTTCTAATCGTCATCTAGAATGTTTACCAACACTACCTGTATATTATGACTGAGATAATAAATAATTTTTTGAAAAATTAGTAAATCAGTCGAATTCCAACGAAAATATTTTTCCTTTAAACCGTTTACTTTTGACAACATCCCCGGATTTTGTTACAGTAGAAAAATTTTAAAAAACCTTTTCCTAACTAAGATCCAGTGTGGCAACCGGATTCAGAAAGTCATCCCGGTGGGTGGATAAGACCCCGTTCAAACTCAACCGTCCTTGGAACACAAGACCCAATAGGTTCGCTTTTGACACGGTGCTGATTCCGGTGAAATTTCCGAAACGATAGACCGTTATCGAGTAGACGAGTAGCTATTTTCATTAAAAATTGACCGATCCGTCAAAATCGCAATCATGACGATGTCGTGAAACGCCCGTCTTAATGCCAGTAAAGAAAGTTACAGTAGTACCACCACCTATATATATATATATATACTCAGAGTCTATAGGTTCTCTGGGTACTACATTCAAAATCGATTTGTTAGTAAAAAAATATTTTTTTTATAATAATAAATCAAACGATTATTCGTAACCGTTTTGCGCTAGTTACAAAACGCAACTACCTTCGATCCCGGACCCAAGAAGAACGTTTTTCGATCCGACCGATTCGGTCCGATCGAGTTTTTATACGGAACCGTAGTAAAGGGTTTTTTTTTTTATTTTTTTTTTTTCGTTTTTTTTTTTTTGTTTGCGATCCACGCAGATCGGTGACGTCAGAGACAAGACGGACCACGGTGACGGTCAACCGGAATACGGTCAGCAGCACATCAACGACTCGCTGAGCGGTGGCGGTGCCGCGGACGGATCGGACGCCGCGGTCGGACCCGGCGACCCGTCGTCCGCGTCAGTGGCGACGAGCGCGGGCGCGTCGGCCGCGCTCGGCGCCACGTTGGGCGTGGGCATCAAAGAGTACATGAACGTGCCGTGGATGCCGCTGGTGGTGGACGCGCAGGACGCGGAGCCGACCGGCAACAGCCTGGACCCGACGGCGGACAGGCGCGAACAGTCCGGCCGCGGGTTTACGGGCACCGGCGCCGGAAGGACCGCCGCCGCCGCCGGAGGGCACGGCAACCGAACCTCCACTCCGCGAGTCCCCGCCGCCGCCGTGGCCGCCGACGCCGACGCCGACAGCGACGACAGCGACGACGACCGGTTCCCGTACGACGAGGTGACGGTGTCGCGGGCGCAGGAGAGCGGCGTCAACGGGACGGAGACGGTGGCCGCGGCGGGCGACATCCGTGAGCCGGTGCTGAGGCCCAAGAGCCGGATCCGCATGTACCGGATGCCGGACGGCAGCGAATCGCCCGTCGACGGCGCGCTGACGAACCGTCAACAGCCGCCGCCGCCGCCGCCGCCGCCGCCGGTGAACGGCACAAGTTCCGTCGAGCGGTCGTTCATCGTTCACCTGTTGCCGCAGAAGCTGATGAACATAATCGAGCAGGCCGAGAGGTACGCGCGGATGGCATTCTCGCCGTTCATGTGGACGACCAAGGAGAGGGCGCAACGGGCGCTGAAGAGCTTCCCGAGGTGAGCGCGCTGTCGAACTTTTATCACGGCGTCCGGTACGCAAAAAACATCGGCCAAGGGATGAACAAGCGGAACCGCGGTGTTATGGCCGTTTCGACCGACGAGAGCAGCCGAAAACATATAACACCGAAATACGTTCAAAAACGATTGTAACATTATTTATTTGTCGGCAGAATCACGGTCGGTCGGTCGGTCGGTATACATTTTCGGACGTTCGGTTTGAAAAAAAAAAAAAACCCCCCGTCGACTCAATTACGGACGGACGGTGTGTTGACTTCGGCTGTCGGTTGAAACAAACGTCGGCTAAATTTCGGTGTATTTTCAGCTCGAACACTTCCGCGCGCGGGAGAAACGAATTCGTTTCATGGCCCGACGGTATAAAGTGAGAAACCCATTCGGCGATTTCGTTGATGACACATCGTCTCGTCTTCTCCTTTTTAGACGCGATTTCGGGCCGGCCAATCTCTATCTCTATTTTTTTTTTTTTTTTTTTTTTTTTTTTTCTATACACCCAACAGCTGGAGGGGGGGGCTTAACATAATTCATCAGTCGCCGAAAAGTGTTAGACGTTGG
>CM029360.1:10167784-10177929 GCA_017140985.1 Hormaphis cornu | reverse complement strand
AATGTTCGGTGATGTTGTGAATTTTCATGTTTGAAGAGGTGGCTCGGGAAGTCAGTCGTGCAGTTTCAATGCCGTCAATCGCGGTAACACCATTTAAAATGAATAAATAATAAATAATCGAATTCGACAAAACTTGTTATCAAAACGATCGAATATTCTTCCGTAAAGAGTTTCAATGCATGGTTTTGTCACGGAAAATTTTATATTTGGAGCGAAAAAGGACAGCATCTATGGTTTTGTGTGGTAAAACAATTTTTCGGGTTTGTTTTTTAGGTATGGTTGATCCAATACTTATCCCTTCCAAAAACATTTGTTCGGAAAGAAATGGGGTAGGTTAGCTGAATTTTTTTTTAAATTTTGCGTTTTTTAAGATAATTATCTGAATTCCAAAAATGCAATAGCTACCATTAATTTTTAAAAATTATTCATCCAGTTATAAGCTCTCTCTTACTCTGCACAATCGTAATTTTTCGTAAGGCATGATATATTATTACTTCAAAATTTAATACGTCATTTTAAACCTATTATCTCAGTAACGAATTACTCACTCTAACAATGACTGTTTTCACCAGGAAGATTACTGTAATAGTATTCCTTTTTTAGTTTATAAATTATGAGCAAAGAGAAGAAGCTAATAATTTTACAAAGATATGTGTTTGTTTTTTTTTTAAAACACTTACTGAACCTTCCAAAATAGTGACCCACGGCAAAGTCGCGGTCACTACTTTATCAAACTAATTCACGTGTCATAGAAATTTCCTGATTTTTTTATAAATTTTTCCACATTACACAATACTATTTTCCGAATGAGACATTAAACATTATGAATCAATATGTACTCATATAGAGAAGTTACGTGAATAGTTGGAAGTAGAGAACTTGGAAGAACAATAAATAAATCTCAGATCCTCTCGAAAAGTATGGTCAAAATTTTGAACAATTTTTCTAAGTAAAAATGTGATAATGTGAAATATAATTATGTTTTTGAATATCATACTATAATAACCGTTCTCAAAATCTACAATGTTATGAAAATCGGAAACAGCTAAATGGATGGAATGTAATGTAGGTACGTGATTATGTGAATAGTGCGGGAGGTTGTAGTTTATATACCACCAAAAATCATACATGTTTATATCGTTTTTACAATTTAAGCAATTTATTACAAATTTTTCAACAGTAACCTAACCTCTAAACGGTACGTAATATTTATCATTTTTGAGACGTACACTTTTAAACGTTTGATAGAAACATTTGAAATCGTTCAAATGATCCGATAGCTTGTTTAAAATAACCGACAAGTAAGCGTTTAAATTTTCCAGTTTATCGTTATTATGTATCATCGGAGAGCGATTCTATAATGAACTGAAATCGACGTAATAGTTTAACGAATCCGAAAAACCGGTTAACTCGGACAAAATCGAATTGTTCAGAGTCGAATAGTTTTGATCCAAAATCGCTAAAATATCAAAGCCATCGATTAAATACTTCGGGTAATTGGTTTTTTCCGTAGCAATTTGGGATCGTATACTACGAATAGTATTCTTTACGTTTTCGTTTAAAGACTTGTTTTCGCACTCCACAACTATTTTGTCCGTAATTTAACTGGGTGTTAATTTGTATTGCGTATGTTTGTCTTGTAAATTATACGAGACTACACGTAAAGTGGTCTATGCCTCTATAATTTTGTTATTATTTTTAATTATAGTCACCTATTAAATCAAAAAGTATTTATATTATGATTAAACCCTTTTTTCGTCTGTTAGATAGTGAGTTCTTATAGAAAACCCTTTCAACTAAGTTTTTTTTAATTAAATACAGTTTGTCATTCCAAAAGAGAATATTATTCAAAAATATATCCTGTGCAAAATATCAAAACGAATCATTAGGCTTACCTAAAGAACATAATTTTGAATTTATGCATCCAATAATTTAGTTGAAAATATGTTTTTTATTTTCTTGAAAAACATGTTGTTTTCGATCTGAATCATTTAGTGTGTTTGAACAACCAGTCGTCATCACAACTTGCAATAAGTGTGTTACAATGATTTTATGAGGTTAGTAAAATTCAAGTGTAAAATTGCTGTATATTACACACAATTTTCAGATTGTGAACCTGAATTTTTTTAATTTTTATAGATTAGGAAATCAAAGAACATTTTGACGGCCAGTGGGTGCGTCCAATCAAAAAATGTCATAAAACTAAAAAAGTTTAAGCTTAGATTGAATTTTTTCTAAATATTTTTTTGAATTTGTTTTTGTTTTTGAGGTATAACCTACAGTCATACTCGGAGCATTTTCGAAAAGTAAAAAAAAAAAAATCAGTGGAAATTATAAATTAATGATAGAACTTACGAAAAGTAAGAAAAAGAAGTTCTTTATACGATTATATGCATATTACAGATTTTATAAAAAATGATTTTAAATACATTTTATTTCAACATTCAGTCTTAATGAACTTGGTAATTTTGTAGTCTAAGTTATATTATTACGTTAATGAAAAAAAAAAAAATTGTGATGAATGTGATTATTTAGTAATAAAACTACTGAAAAACATAAAAATTGTCAAGAAATGCGATATATTCTATATGCAAATAATACAAATATTATTTGTTTACAATATTCTAATAAATATTTAAATATAACAGTTATCAACACCCCTGAATTTTATTGTGTTCACTATTTGATGCGTTTCACCTAAACCGAATTTCCGTGCATAACGATTTATAATTTTTTAAACAATACAGGTTTCAACACATAGATTTGCATTTTGTTTAAGGTGCAAGTGCTCTACATCTGTCTATTGCTTACAATAACAACGATCTGATCCAGGACTTGATGGATGCGGGTGCAAATATTTGTCAAAGAGCAATAGGTAAACATTGTTATATAATTAGACAAGAGTGACACTTGTTGAATTACTACATTATGTCGTAACACTTTGATACTTTTTATTAAAATAAAAATGATAAAGTTTTCGTTTTCACATTTTCGGACAGAATTTTGAGCGAATGCAGTATATTCTACACGATTTCGTTCAGAATCCTATTTTTAATCGTAATCGTGCTTAAAAACATGACAGTGATGTCTTTCTGGAACGGCGAATCAATAAAATCGCATTGGCCCGCGACTTTGGTGAAACCAGGCGCGTAATGCGTATCCAGATATTTTTTCGGAGGGAGGGCTGATAAAAATACAAAATATACTCGGTATAAGAAACACCATAGGGCAAAGGAAATTTTATTACAATGGCAAATTTTTGTTTTACACAACATACATTATTTTAAAATTTTAGACGGTAAATTAGTGCGAGTTAAGAATTTTTTTTTGGAAAATAAATAAAAAAAGTCCGAGCAATTTTTGAAAATGTTCCAACTTCAATCGACTAAAAATGAACATTGTGACTACGGATTATCGAAATTTTTCAGTATCGTGCCTGTGTATTTACATGTTGGCAACGTTGTATTAATGTTTCAAAACTTTTTGTGGAATTTTTATCGAGCGAAAATTACAAAAAAAAAAAAAAAACTTCACAGAATGTTTTGTAAATTTCTGAGTTCCATACTGAGCTCAAAAATTTTTCAAATCTTTTGAAATTCGTATCAGAGCTGTGCCTTACCAATTTCGGTGTTACGTGAGAGTTTCTGTTCATTCCGACCGTTTTATTGTCGGTGTCATCGCCAAATATCCAAATCGATTACACGTTCGCCGTAATATTTAACGTTTTTTCCTTATTATAACTTTTGCTTATTATTGACGAATTAATCGCGGTCATTCGTAGCGACATAAAAAAAACAAAAACGCACATCGTGTTCGCTACACTCGGAATTGAAAACTGTCGCTGTTTCACAGGGAGCTTTTTCTTACCGAGGGATCAGCAGAATAAGGAAATCAACAACAAGCACACGGACTACGAAGGACTAGCGTACCTCGGCGAGTTGCCACTAGCGTGGGCTGCGTGTTGCGGCAATCAAACCGTGTACAATCTGTTGATCGACGCTGGAGCGAGCCCCGATGTTCAAGATTCCTTCGGGAACATGATACTTCACATGGTCGTCGTGTGCGATAAACTAGTACGAATTTTTAAAATTTTCTTCTCACACTTTTACGTCCGTCCATTGGACGAGGGGGACCCGAAAACTGGTCAAAAAGACCTGTGCTAAAGTGCGATAAAACTGCAGTGTACACCCGCATAGATAACCACCACCGATGGCTGTGTACGGTGCAGATTTTTCATAACTGTACATTACGCGACGAGCAGGAGTCAGTGGTGGTCTGACGGGGTGGGGTGGGGGTTAGGTATGGGGGATAGATCTCCTCCGATGAATTTTTTCAAATTTCGAGGATGTTGTGAAGAAAAATATGTATTGATTTTCCAAAGATATTTTTTTTTTTTATTACTATAAATTACATTTAATTTACATTTTTTTTGTTGTAATTCGCTCCCTTCCCTCTTGGATGGACGATATTATTTTACCTATCGCGTCTGTATTTTTCAGAGCATGTTCGGGTACGCGTTAAAACACCCAAAGGTTCCGGCCAGCAACGGCATCATGAACGCGGCCGGACTGACGCCGTTGACGCTGTCGTGCAAGTTGGCCAGGACCGGCGTGTTTCGCGAGATGCTGGAGCTGAGCGCGCGCGAGTTCTGGAGATACAGCAACATCACGTGCTCGGCGTACCCGCTGAGCGCGCTGGACACGCTGCTCCCCGACGGAAGGACCAGTGAGTTGAAAAAAAAAAAAAAAAAAAAATTATCATCATCGTCATCGATTTTATAACTTTATAACTTTAAGTAAATTAAAGTTATCTGGAATAGTGATCGATCGTATAAAACACTGTAACATTCTGTTGGTGCGTATTTTGTTTTCTCAAAAACGTTTTTTTTTATAAAAGATTTCAAACTGTTTTTTTTTTTAAACTTTTTATAGTTCACTTCAAACCCGTGAAACTGTAAACCGACCGTGAAATTTAGAATAAAAATTATCTTCCGAACACCGTTATCTGATATACTACTATGTACATCATAATCCGTAATCAAATTCGATGTATTTTTCCTCTTAATTGCGAGTAGTCATATTCAATTTTTACAATCGATCCAGATAAATTTTCACAACGTTTGATTGTAGTTTTTTAACGCAGACTAAACAACGTGTCAAAACAATTAATGAATTACTCGAAATTACTTAATTCGGGTAATATTACCAAAGTAAAATTTACATTCTATACTAAATTTACCGGTAATTTTACATCCGAATTTGTATGACGTTTGAAGTGGCGTACTTAAGGGAGCGGCGAGAGGGCCCGCGTCTACCCCATAAACCTATTATTAATACTTCTAAAGTTGTATTTTTTCGCGTAACGTGAAAATGAGTGAGAAAAACACAAATGAGCGTGTTGACATACCTAAAAATGTATCTTTTTTTTGTTTTCTCGCCCTTACACTTCATTCCACGACTATTGCAAAAGTTGAATACAATTTTTTCGAAACTATGAATATGAGATAACAAATTTATGAAATCTAAAATTCAACTTACTATGGTATAATAAGAATTCGATGTTTAGATTCCTGAGTGCAACGACGATTGTTTATTTTTTCACAAGTTTTTTTTTTTCTATTTCTGTTTTTTCTGTCAATATACTTAATCGGGTAAAAGGAGTGTTCCGATCACAACTCCTAACACCACGAACAATAATTACTTTTAGCCATGGATAATACTTTGTTAAAGTTAAAAAAAACTTTAAAAAAATGATCATTCGATTGTTTCTTGAGAAATTATCCAAAAACCAAATAATTTGATCCAAACGACTTGAAATTTTCCTATCTGTGATTATTTTCGAGTAACAAGAGTACTCCGATATACATCTGCATTTATTTTACAATTGTTTTTTATTTTTTTTTTTTTTTTTGGTCATCTCTTTTTGTGGTTGATGAAAAACTTCTACGTCCTCATGTAGTATCTCATATTATAGGTAATAACTGGCTTAATATGTGGATTAGTGAATCTATAATTATTAGTTTAATACGTCATTCTATACCTTTTAACTCAGTAACGGAGTACCCACATTAACAATGACCTTTTACACCAGGAAGATTACTACGTATAATAGTATACTTTTTCTAGCTTATATATTCTGAGCAAAGCGAGGAAGCTAACAATGTGATTTTTTTTCACTTACTAAAAACTTCCAAAATAGTGACCCACGGTAAAGTCGTGGCCGCTACTTCATCAAACTAATCCACGTGTCTTAGAAGATTCCGGATTTTATTATCGCTGCTATAATACATTGCTATTTTCCGAATGAGACATTTAACGTTAGAATCATTATGTACACATTAAGAGGAGTTACGTGAATGATAGGAGGTAGAGAAATCGGAAAAACAATAAATAAATCCTAGACCCTCTCCGAAAGCATGGTCACAATTTGGAAAAATTTATCAGAGTAAAATATTATATTATAGATATTGTGAAATATAATTATGTTTTTGAATACGATACTTTAATAACCATAGCTAAAATCTACAATGTTATGAAAATAGGAAACAGGTGAACTGGGTGGAAAATTATATACATGACTACACGGAATGTGCGAGAGGTTGTAATTTATTTAACCACCAAAAATCATAAAAAGTTAAATAAACAAAATACAAGTTAATAGCGATTTTACAATTTAATCAATTTATTACAAATTTTTGAACAGTACTCGCACATAAAACACCTTAATTAACTAATAATGTTTTAAGGATTAAAAATAACAAATATTAATTTGTATTAAGAACAACAAAATACTATGTGTTTAGACGCCAAAATACTAGTTTAATACTGTGATATCGTAGACATAAATTATAAATATATTATGTTCTATGTGTCAGTATATTTTATTTTCTACACCACGGTTTTATTGAATATCTAAAATAATTTCACACTGATCAGTGCGTATACTTATTTACTACAAGGATATGTCTAATATTATAAAGTATAATTTTTTAATACAAGTTTAACTGATTAAATAGGTGATAAAAAGTATATTTATGCATATGAAATTAAATTGTACGCATTGCCAAATGTCTACGAACAATTGATTCAATTTAATCAGTCAAGTTTAGTCAGTCATAATTATACTGTTAGTCTCATTCATTGAATGGGTTGTAGCTAAAGTTCATGTAATTCGTTTTGTTTCTATAGCTGAATTTTGAATCGGTTACAATAATAGTCATGCCTTAAGGGGAAGTTATTACTTACTATAAATATTAATATTTTTATATGTGAAAAAAAATATGAATCGGTATAAAGATAAAAATAAAATAAAGTTTAAATTGAATAAACAAGTTTAAAATACTTTTTTGGGTATCACACACATAATATAGCTCATACAAAATGTGCAATCTTTGTAATTAGAATATGACTATTGATATAATTAAATTTTTAATTAGCTCTCACTTGTTTTGACACAACCTTTAAGGTTTTCATTAATTTGATTTAATTCTAGTGTTTAAGAAAAATTATTTATTACATTTTAAAACAGATAAAAAAAATGGTGATTGAATTTAAAATATTTTTTTACATAAATCAATTTAGTTTGTACTTTATTTTGTTTACAGTTGTTTTTACTGCATATTTTTATTCTTATAATTTACGAAGTTTAATGGCGTTTGATGAAAAAGTTGTTGGTAGAATAAAGTCTTAGTAAGCTGTTCTTTATTTTATAAAATAATAAATAAATAAAATAAAATAAAAGATGTAGTTTACCATTGTTTCAAGTATATTTTTTGATTGCTTATGGATTAAATATTTTGAATTTTTTTTTTCAGTTATATCAAATAAATCACCATTTCATGCTTAGTTTGTTAACAATTTGATAAATTCTAGTTTTTATGTAAACCAGGATTACCAGATTGGTCAGTTCGAAATCCGGGACACTTGAAAGAGCTAAAAAAAAAAAAAAAAGGACGTCATTTTGTTCCATCGAGCCAAAAGTTGATGACCTTTTTTTTTTTTAGCTCTTTCAAGAGTTTTTCTTTAGAAAAAATCAGGTTTTTCAAAATCCGGGATATTTTGATGATTTTCGAAAAAAATCCGGGACTCCGCGACGGAAGCCCGAATCCGGGTCATGTCTGGTAACCCTGTGTAAACTCAAGAAATCATCATAAAAATATTTTACGGTTTTAGTGAATTCATTTTTTATTTCTTCATGGTCTTTGGGAAGAGCTATCAATTCATGGGTGTATTTAGATTTAGTTAATGGTATACACTGAGCTATTTTTTGCATTAAACAATTACGTGGTTTAGGAGTTAAAACTATATTCCAAACTAGAATGTCGAAATCAAGAACAATGTTGAACCTCTGGATTTGTTCGTCAACCGTTTCCGCTTTACTTTTCAAAATATTTAAGTATTGAATAGGGTCATTGAAATTATTAGGGATTTGATTCATAAGAAAATTAAATATTTCATTTATACTATATATGATTGTGCGCAATTCCTTAGGAAAATTTTTCGGTATTAGCTCTGTCATCTCAAATAAAGCGTGAACGCCTATCCGTAGATGATCGAAATTGTCTGTAATTCTCAGAACGCGTTGCAGTTCGAAATAAAAAACGCCGATATGAAATTTGAAGAAAACGTCATGTAAGCTAAATATTGAATTGGGGTGAGATAAACCAAGCGTAGGGGACTGGAACAAGTTTTGTACAGTTTCTATTTTTCCTTCCCAATAGAATTTTACGTATTTTCCGTAGTGCTGACAAGTTTTAGAGTTTTTTATGTAATCATGGTACAATCGACGTACACTTAAAAAATCTAACAATTTATGTCTTAAGTATAAATGTTCTTCCTCAAACATTTTATTAAAGTAAGGATCGAAAAAATCCTGAATATTTAAGAATTTTTCATGGCCTAAACACAAAAAGTTTATATTGTTGAACATTAACAGATTCGATTTCGGCGTTAAGCAATACTTCATTCTATAACTGTTGAATTCAGTCGTAATCGTATTCACAACTCGACTTATACTTTGAACGTATGCGGTTTCATCACGACGTGCCAGAGTTAGAAGTTCGTCCCTGTTAAGTAATAATACTGCTACGTTGTACGCTATTTTTTGAAAATCTATGAACCGTGAACCGTAAACGTGAACCAAATCAGAGTGCCAACTGATTATTGTTATGAACAAGTCTTTTACTTGCGAAATGATGTCCCACGCTCTTGCCGAGTGCTTTTTACTACTACCCTTCGTAAATAGTTTGCTAGTACTTCTGTTAATCCAAACGACGGAACTGAATAGATGCGAGTTAACGTTGGTGAGAAGATCGCAAACTTTATGAGATTTCTCGTACGCTTTTTCCATCGAATCGACGTCGTGTACGAGTTTGATACCTCCAAACGGTACGTAATATTTTTCATTTTCGAGATGTATGCTTTTAAACGTTCGATAGAAACATTTGAAATCGTTTAAATGTTCTGATAGTTTGTTCAAAATATCCGACAGGTAAACGTCATTTTCCAGCGTATTGTTAGTATATACCGTCGCGTTGTTTTCTTCGGTTATTGTAAAACGATTCTGTAATGAACTGAAATCGACGTGATAGTTTAGCGAATCCGAAAAACCGGTCAACTCGGACAAAATCGAATCGTTCGAAGTCGAATCCATTTGATCCAAAATCGCTAAAACATCAAAGCCATCGATTAAATACTTGGGGTACTTGGTTTTTTCCGTAGACATGTGGGATCGTATATTACGTATAGTATCCTTAATGTTTTCGTTTAAAAACGTTTTCGTGTACTCCATAACTTTTGACACTTGAAGAAATATTATCTTCACGACCGCGGTTAAAAAAACGTCCTGATACAAGAACACTAAATCGATGTCCCACGTCTTTTCCATCTGTTTTCGAAGGTCTTCTATTTTTTTGGCTTTCGTGCCGTCCACTTTCACTAACGTGTTCGCTATATCGGTTGAAACCTCTTTGGTGGTGTTAAAAATGTCGGTCGACAAAAGCGTAAGCGGTACACTAAGGAATTTCAACGTTTCCGGCGTCACCCCGAAGATATTTTTGCTGATGTACGACAAAAACGTGTTTAAATACTCGTCCGAATAGTCGTCGTCGTCGTCGCCAGGCCTCCAATAACCGGTAAGCTGGACCG
>CM029360.1:10052890-10071591 GCA_017140985.1 Hormaphis cornu | reverse complement strand
TTCCCAACAATGTGTTAGAAATACTATTTGGGTTTTCAAAATAAATACAATATCAGCAGCTTGTATGTATCAACACGATACTAACGTAATTGTGTGTATAAATTCAAACTTTGTCCATTAAAAAATAGCAGCACCAATTTATAAATGTGTGATTGAACTTAGGTAATGGGTTAGCTAAAAGTATTAATTAAATACAAAAAGCCTCAATCAATATTATTTTCAATTGTTAATACAGGAGTATAAGTAATGCTCAGAGAGGGCAAGTACTACCCATTCTAAATTAAGTCGTAAACTAGCGTATATTAATAGTTAACATCATTGCAGAACTTTAAGTATACTTATCAATATCAATATTAGAAAAATCAATAACATTGATGACAATTGATACAATTTTGGTGAAATTTTTAAATACACAATTAAATCTTACATTAAACGACAAAACGGTAGGTAATAATAAACTACCTACAAAATATTGTAACAATAAACTATTCTATATAACACACCTACTGTATACATGCCGCCAATGCTCAGAGAGGGCAAGAAATACCCATATTAAATACAGTCGTATTAGCGTATATTATGATTAACATCATAGCAAACTTAAGTACTTAACTTAAGTATACTTACTAACTAGAAATGTATATACAACATTAAAAAATTTAAATGTTCAGATCAATAACAATGATAGTTTGTTCGCAAATGTCCTATTTTGTAACTTTGTATTTGAGTTCAGTTAAACATAAAAAATGTGCAATGTTTTATTTCCATATCACAAAAGTGTATAGATAACTACATATTGAATAGTTACACTTTTTAACTAAGACTTATTAACAATCTTATTTTCTTAAGTGTGGTTTAACAATTAGCAGTGTCTTAACATGTTGCCAATATTTAATACACAGGTAACATTATATTACAACGGTTAGTTATATTCAACCACATGGGGCTAAAATTGAATATTTTAATATGAATCTTTTATATTTAACATTAAATAACATGATTCAACATGACAAGTTGTGAATTCCTCTTTAACATTATTTATAACTAATATAAATAAAATTTTTAAAAAGTATTTGAAATACAAATAAGAATAAGGTACCTAATGTATTTATATTTTATATTAAAATTTTTAAGTTCAAAATGTTTCAAATTATGTTGACCTAGTTTTTACAAATTTGATATCACTTATGATATTATCTCATAGGTTAATTTGTAAATACTGTAAGTTTAAATAACGAAAAGTATGATTTTGTAATATGTAAATAGAAATGCATTACAAGTAATAACAATGACTGTTAATATATGTAGCGATAAATTAACAAAGGGTGTTAAAATTATTTTCAAGATACATTGGTAATACTTATCTTAATCCAAAACTACAGAGAAAATTTAACACATTTATTTATATTTACCTATGCATACTAAAAAAGTTTAGTAATCAACTTTTCATTTTAAAGCTACCCTAAAATATGCTGAGATTTGAATCTCAAGTTTGAAGTCTGATTTGCCTTTTAATCACTCAATAAGACAATAAGTCAAAAATTTGATAACCCAATAGCTCATGATGGTGATTCTTATATAGTTATTGCCAAGAATGTAATGTATGCACATACATATTTTAAATTGTCTAAAATGTCTATGCTCAGAGAGGGCAAGAAGTACCCATGTTAAATACAGTCGTATTAGCGTATATTAATTATTCGTCATCATCATAGCATAATACAACATTTAGTGAACAACAACTTTGTGTAACAGATCACAGAAGTTAATTTCTTAAACTTTGTATCAACAACGAGGCTCAAATAAGCTAAAACTATACGCGTCATAGAACCTTCTCGTGTCAACCCACTACCCACGTAAACGGTCCGCGAACAAGTCGATTAATGGGTTGACAATGCCTCAATCCTCACCTGAATTTCCTACGAACAATCTTCAGATGTCTGAGACGACCAGTTCCAGTGGTCTTCCTACGTTGGGCTTTGACACTCCAATTGTCTGAAGAGAAAAACAACACATAATACAATTAAAATCAAATATAGGTACACCACCGACCAACAACAATAATAATAATAATTGACAGTTAAACACGGAGTTACAACAATTTACTTACAGTGGCGAAGTTTCTTGCTTGGGTATCCACACTGGGCGCACTTGGACTTTTGAATGTGATACGAGGAGCGTCCACAACGACGACACAAAGTGTGCGTCTTGTTGTGGCGTTTACCAAAACTCGATGTACCTTTCGTCTGCAATCACACACACACACACACACACACACTGTTACAGCCATTGCATTGAATGAATTAAAATAAAAAATGTGTTACTCGGTATTCTTAATTAGCTTATTTAGGATTCATGAAATATCAAATTTATTATAGATGAAAAAATAAATAATTGGAATACTAACAACTCGTCATACAAAAAAACATTAATTGATAAGCGAAACTTGTTTGGGTTCTGTAATTTAATAAATTTTGTTTTCATTTGGCAAATGTGCCTACTGAATGTTGATAGTTCTTGTTCGTCAGCATTAAATTTTGAAAATATACAACCTACCTACCTAGGTAGGTAGGTGCACTGAATAGTAGAAACAAAACAAAAATGAAACGTTAAATTTACTATTACAATAGAGGAGACTTCCCCAGAATCAACATGAAACGGCGTATTTTTTATGCGTACCTACTTGTACAGAGTGGGGCTACGTAGATAATGTTGACTTGGAGAAGGAAGTCAAAAAACCAAAATGAACTTCAGAACGAATCGTTCGCGTTTCTGCTAAAATTCGTCAGACTAGCAGAAACGCGACCGATTTTCGAGGTAGTGGTAGGTTTAATATTAGGTGTACGATCAAGTCAAGTTTCAGGAGACGTTTTGAGCGTCTACACACATTTTTAAAAGACCGCCGTTTCTGTATTTTTTTGGGCCTGGCAGCCAAGTTCCTTTTTTTTTTTT
The DNA here is from genome assembly GCA_017140985.1 of Hormaphis cornu. Taxonomy (NCBI): domain Eukaryota; kingdom Metazoa; phylum Arthropoda; class Insecta; order Hemiptera; family Hormaphididae; genus Hormaphis; species Hormaphis cornu. The sequence goes on along the minus strand of CM029360.1, from coordinate 10,068,639 downwards.
TTTCCGAATTCTAGCACCGAGATCGAAACGACGACGGCCGTGACGACTCTCGATTCGGACGATCGGCGTCGCGGCCGTAGGATCGTTCGAATAAAAGCGGATAAAAAACAACAAACGATATCGAAACTTACCATTTTTCCCGAGGACGAGACACGACCACGACGACGACGACAGACCACAAATACCCACTAGCGACGGGCGACGGGGCAAGCGGGCGAGTCAAAGACTGAAGTTAACCTAAAAATTAAAATGTTTCCAGTTCGGAGAGCAGCCGCCGCCGTTGCGCTTCGCGACGTTCGCGTAAACACGCGCACCAGCTGGCACCAGCACAGTGTGACCATGTGTACTATATGAAAGTACGATGTGACCAAAAACGTATTATAATTGATTGTATTTTTATCATAGACGTAACATTATTATAATATTATGATTTTTGTATGTACACGATTATTATAATTCGGCTGCCCATCGTCAAAACACAGTAACTTATACGGTAGACAAAATGTTACAGGACAGCTACAATGTTAGTATGTATCCGGTCTTATATACAAGACCGTGGTATATATAGTAAGTTGGTGTAGTAACTCGTTAGAAATTATATAGAGAAATAGAAAAATCCTTTGACAATATTGTTTCACGAAATATCTCTGTTCCGGTACTTATATTTATTCCGAGAAATTGATGTCTAAAGACATCATGATTTGCTCCATTCTTCGCACATTCGCCAAAAGACAGTAATACATTGTCAAGTGTACGTAATTTTTTTCGTAACCAGAATGAATTCGACTAACGTACGTGTTCCGACGACGACCGTTTGTTCCGAAATTCCCCTAGTCTTTTGTTTCGAAATATCATAGACCCTCTTTTTTGGCGTTGTAAGTTTTTTTATTATCGCATTAAACGTAGTTTTGTACAAACGTTTCGCGGAACAATTGTTCGTTTGAACGAGACGTTTCGATCGCACGACCTCCTTGGAGAATACGACGAATGTGAGACGAGTGTGTGTACAACGTCCCCGGGACGACCCGTGTCACTGATACCACCGGTCGACATAGTTTGAATCGTTCGCCTTCGGCTTTTGCGCTCTCGTTCGTTCGACACCCAAACGGTTTTAATATTATGTACCGTTATTACTATCGGTAAAATATATTCTATTTTAATATTTACATAATATTATACTTTCGCTTGGCCTGGGATATTGTCATGTCGGTTCATCGCGATGAAGTCGAGTACATGGACGTGTCGTTCAACGCGGAGAAGAACGAAGCGCCGACCGCCGCCGCGGCGTCGTTTAAAAAAGTGTTTCACGTGAACCGAACGCCGACCCCGTACAAACCGGCGCGCCACTGGTGCATGTCCACCGAGCTGTTGCGATCGCAGTACGAGACCAGCCACCAGCACAACAAGCCGAGAGTGTTCAATCCGTTCAACGAGAACCTGATGCAAAGGCTGGGCGAGACGACCATCAGCCCGACCGTGTTCGCCAACGCCGTGAGCCCCGGTCGCGAGGACCAGTTCGGGTGGAACATCGACGACGTCTCCAAACTAAATCCGGCGCACATCGAAGACGAGTGTATGGTCGACGAGGACGACCAAGTGGACGACGAAACGGAATTCAAGTTACAAGAGACCATCGACAAGTAATGCCCACCGTTGGCGTGATTTTTTTTTTTTTTTTTGGGCACCGTGGTTAGTTTGGTCCCCCCCAAAATAAAAAAAAATACACATACCTTGCACAAAAATTTTTATTATAGCTCTTTGAACCGCGCCAATGAACGTCGCACGATGCCGCCGTGTTTAATAGTGTTTTTTTTTTTTTTCTAGATATTTTTACACCACCCACAAAGTTCCTAGCCCGTGGAACAATCAGGTCGTCGATTGGGAGAGGAGAGCCGAAAGTTCAATGTCGTCTACGCCGTTGTCTGTCAAAAATAATCCGAAAACCGAATCTCATGAGTTGTGTGAAGGTAGTTTAGGTTAAGTTTGATCTAACCATAAATCTATAAACTGTTTTTTTTTTTACAGTTTCAACTCAAACGGATTTGAGTTTTCCAATTGTTTTACCCGATCACATTGAAGAAATACTCAAACCCTATTTTATGAATTCGGTAAAACTTGTCACAACATTGTATAAACACACAAATCAGTGCATTCATATGTAATATATATATATACATTTTTTTTTTTCACTTAGACCCAATCCAATGAAAATGCCAGTCCTACCAAAGATTCGTCAAATTTGCGTCGCAAATTATTATTTTTGAACGATAACGATGACCCTATTTCCCCCGTACAAATGTGAGAACAATATAACACTCACTTTGTTTTACTATTTTATTAATAATTTTTTTTTTTTTGTAGTCGTAAGATACTGGTAAGCCCTACGGGTCCTGTGATTGGAAACCACTTGGGTGTACACGAATTACCGAAAGATTGCCATGTCCCTATTGACGTGTCACCAATAATAAATAAGGAAAATACTCCACCGAAAGATAAAAGTGAGTGTCTCTATTATCATACTAAACTAATTCGTCATACATTCGTACCTCTATATGACAGTTAACACCGAAATATAACTCTCCAATGTTTATTCTAGATTCTGAACGTAGCAAAGAATGTATTGTTTTTTTTAGTCACTTTTGCGAGTAGTGTCCAATTGCAATATTTCAAAGCACTTTAAAGTTAAAAAATTAAATGTAGATGGTACTAAATTTGAAGTGTTTTTTTTAATTTTGATTATTTCTTGAGTTATGGCCTAAAAACCAATAAATGTTTTGAACATTTTAGACAAACTGCTTAGAATTTCCACATTTGTAAAATCACCTGTACAGGTTATTGGAGGCTTTGATAAATTTGTTAAATACCACAAAAACTTTTGGTTTTATTTTATCTAAAACTTTTTTTGAAATCTTGATTGAATTCTGAGTGCTGAAAACCACAAATATTGCAAAATCACTAAATTCGAATAATTTGTGTTTTTGTGTGGAAGAAGCAGCAATCTGAACAATGCATTCCAGCAATCCAATCAATGACATTAAAGTTAGAGAGTTAGTTTTAATTATATCTTATTTAAAAAAAAAATTTTTAAATATAAATTTGACATTTTTAAAGAGTTTTGATCCAAAAACACGAGAATTTAGACTATAGAGGATGGTTGATAGGCAGGTATTGATTTGATAGGATCGTAACCGATATCATTCTATTTTGAATTGTTTGAAGTTAGAATATTAGTAACAAATGGCAAAATAATTTCCTTACTTACAAATACCTAAGGAATGCTCCGATCTTTCCTTGCAATACCTTATAATAGGTAGGTCGTTAGACCTAGATTATTTCCCATTTAACACATTTTTTACTAGAATAAGTGATTTAATCTACTAAAAAGGATTTATGACAGTGTTGAGTTGAACAATGATGTGATTAGAAAAATTAAGAAAAATTAATAGCATGGTGTGAAGTAGTGTAGGTCAAACATCTTAGTTAGTGGGTAACTATTTTGACTGGTGTAATATTAAATAAAAAAAAAAAAAAACTCAAAAGGGATAAATTAAAGAAAGTAATAAAAAAAAAGGAGTAATGTGTATTGTTTAAGAATGGGAATAAATTTGAGGTCGCGCAAGAGGTGGATTGGCGTAGTGATTACGCTTTAGAGTTTGTCACTTCATTGTTTTTAGCATCAAGGTGTTAATAACACAATTAATAGATCATTTATCAGTGTTCACATTATTTGAATTTTTAACACAGATTAATTACGCCTTATAGATGTTTGAAAATGTTGAAGTATCAAACAAAATTTTGAAAAAATTTCAAACAAAAAGTTTGAACCATAACTTCAAAACATTGGTCTACCCGAAAAAGTGACCCACTCCAAAGCGTGATCGCTACCCCAAACAACTTCTCACCCATTCTTGAACTTTTTCTTTCCTTTTTTTTTTTTTAATTTGTATGCTTCCTTTTTCTGTGTGTTTTTGCACTAATAATAATAAAACAATGTAGTTAAACATTTGAAGCGCTTAAAGGTTATTTGTTTGGCCTATTAATAACAATAGCATAAATAATATTGATCAAGGCACATAGGCCGTTATTGATGTCAAGTTCTCAATAATAAAATTTGTTTTTCCTATTAAAACCTTTTTTTTTAATTTTAGGTAAAGATTTCACTTTTACAACTCCGGTGTCTACATTGTCCATGCCCAAACGACGTCGCACTAATAAGAGCAATACAATGATGGAAAACAGTTCAGACACTGGTTACCAAACTTTGAGCATGAAGGAAACGTCTAGTATGATATCATTTGAACATTGTTCAAAAAATAATTTGTTTACTGCATCTACGCCTACTGAACGATGATATGTCAAACAATATTATTATTTCATTTTTATATCTAGTAACCAATATGTAACCAAATAGTTTTAAAATTTAAATACTACTTGAACTCTGGGAACACATTTAAGTCATCTGTTTTTAATGACTTATTTGCGAGCACCCGCTAATTAATATTACTTTTAGTATTTTTATACTACCTATATTTTTATATATAGTGGAAACGAAAGTCAGACCGATTCCTTTATTTTTTAATCGGTTTTCAATAAACGTGCTCTATTATTTATGAATGATAATTGAACACATTATGTTGTTTACAAAAGACGTAAAAACATGTTTTATGTTCTGTTTGAAAATAAATATTATTTAAATATTGGTAAATGTAACTACTCTGCAATTTTTTCCTAATGTGATTACTAATAGAAATTTGATCATTTGTTACATGTAAGCACATATTAATTACACTGGTTATTTGTAATGCACTCACGGTTTTATAATAAAACAGATTTTTTAAATTTTTACGTTTTTTAATTAATTAATACTTATTTGAAAATTACATAATAATATATAGTTTGGTAAAGTGAGTAACTAAAATATAACATGGAATGATTATGTAACCAAAATATAATGAACATTATGTATAAAAAACAACGTATTACAATATTATGATGTGTGTACTAGCCATACTGTAACTAACTGCCATGATTATGACGATGAATCAAGCGATAATGGTTCTTCACTTCAATTTCAGGATGATTTCTGATAAATTGTATCACAATTCGAGAAAAAATATACCTTGTTTAAGTTTTTCATTTTTTTTTTTTTTTTTAAGCTCAACATTTCACTCTGGCGCCATGTTTTTCAACACTAGATCCCACGATGTAGCACACTGTAAGAAAATTATTTATTACTGACAAATATAATACAGAATGGCGTAAAAATTACTCACATGTTGATAATACTGTATGTGGCTTTCAGCCAAGGTGGTCAGCATGTTTTTAAAATCCGTTTTTTTCTGGCACTTCCACAATCCATACTCTTGTCTAAACACATTGCTGCAAGATTCCAGCCGTTCTTGATTGGTTTCAACGACTGACACTAGTTTAGGTATGAGTTGACTCATCTTCTCAATCTTGTCTTCTTTACTAGTTTCTGACGTCGACCAAAATGACATAAGTGGCTTATCGTCATTGGCAACCTGTTGATTAATGTACACAGTAAAACATACGTAACTATCGCACGGTCAAAACACATTTACTTTATCTTTGTCAGCCTTTTTCTTCTCCAAATCCACGAGAGATTGTTCGTACTGGATTTGCAAAGCGTCCCGTTTGCCTAGTGTTTCTCTGACGCATTCTATATAGTTTACGTAATCTTTGAGTGGCTATAAAAATAGATTGTTAAATGTACCTCGGTAATAAAAAATTATGAGAAACAATTTTTATTATTTAGCTTTGAATTACCTGTGCCCAATCACTTATGAAGTTGGATATTAAGTTGTGACGTAAAGAAGAACTATTGGCAGTGATGGTGTGTCCAACGCGAGACAATGCGACAGAAACAGAATTTTCGTTTGAAGACCATTCGATAAACGCAGCTCCAAGTTGATGAGACTCCACACACAGTTCTAAACATGACATAAGAAGTTAAAATTAGGGATGTCAGAGAATACTATTAATTAAAAAGCCAAACACATACAATTTTCACCACACGGACAACATTGACGACTTTATGAGAAAAGTTTTAGTAGAATTGACAAACGAAATTGAATAATTTTTTTTTTTAACTCGTAAAATTGTGTATATGAAAGTATAAAAATATGGAAAAAATTATCAATTGAAATTGACCTTAAATTGATATTTTCATCCAAGAAATTTAAGTATTTAAGGGTAAAAAATTAACTTAAATGGTGAAACTCGTGAGAAATTTTTAACTATCAAAAAGAAATAAAAATTATTCAAATATTTTAATTCTGCGAGGCAGAAGAACCACTCGAGCAGAATGTATTTTGGGTAAAACATTTTATTAGCCCCAGGCAGCAGCACAGAATAGATAAAAACACCTTTAATACATACGATTTTCTTTTAACTCTGTTCCTTACGCACAGAGGAAGCCTCCTGTTCATATTTTAATCTTCTATTGTCCTCCCCTCCTTCCTAACAGATGTATTTTATTGCTTCTTATCCACCCTTTGTAGGTTCCCGCTTTTCAGACACAATTAATTTTCTCCTCTACTCCCCGCCCAGCACTCTCATGCCGTCGTACACGTTTTAGTCAAATTTATATTAGATGCTGACTTTCTTGTTTATTTAAACATCTATATTAATTTATCCGATTCATAATAATACTGTATTAAGATACAAATTTTTTTGTTTTGCTAAATGTTTTTTTTTTTTTTTTTTTTTTTAACACAACAAAAGCAAAAAATAATAATTGATCAATTGAAAAACAATAAAAATCAAACACACCTTTTCTTTTACCGTGGATTCTCTGAGCAACTTTCTCTAACATGGCTAGCTTTTCGGACAGTCCTTGCAGATGATTCCTAATGGGATCAAATTCAAAATCCACCTGTCTCGAATTATACGCCACAGAGATAGTATTAAGACTGTTTGACATACGTCTCAATAAACTTGTTCCACGTTTCTTGTAACTGGTAAACTCCTAAAACAAATCAAACGTATATTAAAAAAAAAATAAAATAATAACCCACAATAATATTATAGTTGTAAGTTGTCAGATAAATCTTGTCAGAGACCACTATAACAGCTAAATATTTTTGTTTGGGGGGTTTAACAATGGAAACTTAATGGGAGAGGGAAAAAATACATTAAGTCAAAATAAATAAGCAACAAAAAAACATTTTATAGAGAAATGTATAACTTATAAAAAAAAAATTAGTGAGCTTGGTGTCATGACTGTGATGTAATCATCGACATTTTACAGACCGCTTTCTTTTTCCTACCTGATGACAGTAAATTTAAGAAAAAAATTGAACTAATTTTTTAAACCAATTTTTGGTTTTCCAATCCCCAAGAATACAGCAGATCACCAAAAGCAGTAACTATATAAACAGCCTAAGAACACGTATATTACACGGGTAATCCAGTTGCACGATACCTATACCACAGAATAGATAAAATTTCATCATCTATTCTGTGGCTATACTCTGAGACGCCTAGGGGCAAAACGATTTTTTTTTTTAATGAAAATTACTTGGAATACCAACGTTTAAATTAGATGCACACAAAACGAATGTTTTTGCCCCTAGGCAACTGCCCTTGTTGTCGCCCCCACAATAGCTACGCTCCTGGGGGTAATCATCAAACAATGTTACTCACTGTGGCGTTGGCAGTCAAAAAAACCCTCAAGTGTTTGTCTTCCGAGAGAATAGGATGGCAAACGAGGCGCAGCAGGAAACGCTCCAACAACTGCGTTCGACAGATGACAAACTCTTTGGAATACCTGTCCAACTGGCCGAGTAGCGTATGTTTGGACGGCAAGGGCTAGACCAGTTAACACATGTTATTAGGCATGGACACCAAAAAAACACTATTCGTATGATAAAATAATTACAGGCACGATGCGATCGGCGTACTCTGCGGCGATGTTCTGCCGGAGCCACACAAAGTCGTTGTAACGACGCCTGATGACGTACTCTCTGTGTGGATAATCCGTCCGGTCGGCCTGAAACAAAAAACACACACACACACTGTATAGCTGCGAGTGAAACGACGTGCGCACGGAACTCGGTTCTACCCACCTTAGTGGACACCCGGTACGTGATGTACGTCTCGAGCGGCTCGACGATCTTTTGCGGGTTGTCTACGCGCACTTGGATGTCGCGCCGAAAGTCCAGTTCGGGCCGGAAGCCGTCGGCCGTCGGGTCGGACGGAAACGACACCAGCTGAAACAGACGCAACGTCGGTTAAACATTTTTTTGTTTCTCTTAAATCCTGTCGCGTCGCGGGACACGTTTTTGTCGTCCGCGATTCTTCGCTTTTCGACTCGCCCGCGAGACTCCAACTATATAGAGTGTCGGTAAAACTCGAGAAAAGCAAACTGCAATAAGTGTTTAAATGGAGTCTCGCGAAAGTCGAGAAGAAGATGATTTCCGGTTCGAAAAACTAACGTTTCCGCTCGCCTAGATGGGTGTATACTCGACTTTCGAATTTTACCTTGGGCGCGTCTTGGGGTGCAACGGCGACGCCTTTTTCCTCGACCGACACCTCGAGCACGGCCGCGTCTGTCCGGTCGGCCATCACGATCGTCTCGCCGTCGGCGGGTTCGGCGCTATCGGACAGCTGAAACGGCGGCACATCGTCAACGGCAAGCGGTTGTACGAAACAATTTTAAATATTACGAGTAGGTACGCAAGTTAAGACGCGTCCGGCTGGCCGTCACGGCTCGACAATCGGAAATGCGGCGGCGAAAATCCGACGACATTTTCTTCCTGCGGTTTTCGCCTCCTCGCCCCCCGACCCCCCCTAACTACCTAACCGATATTGTTCTTATTGCTGTTGTTGCGAAAAATCAAAATAATATTTGCGTTATATTGGTACAATATTGAATCGTTCTCGATTCTGCGGTTGTAATCTCAGTGGATATTTACGACCCCGAAATTCCCGGCGGGTTATCACGCGATTCGCGTGGTTGATAACGGCGACCTGGTAAAAAAATATTTCCCCGTTTGAGAAGTCGTAACGAAATGACACAGAATGGATTGTTCGGCGTTTTTTCAAACACGATTGGTTTTTTTTTTTTTTACGTATGGAGATAAAATCGTACGATAACAACGTTACAGCTGCAGCAGCAGGCGCTTGTGTTGTTTCGCGAGTAAAGTTGACGACCGAAGAATACAACGATTATTATTATTATTATTATGACGACGACGACATAACCCGTCTATCGGAATTATTATTGTTGTTGTGAGACGCGCGACATTTTGGGCGTTGCTGCTCGTCGAAAGCGTTTGAACCGTAGAGAGTTAATAATTATTACTCTTATAGCGCGATCTACTATAGACGTATGATCAATTTGTAAAATTGTATCCGAGGTTTGTAGCCTAGACTTGGTATGTTATAAGTCTATGGTTCGTTGATAGTATTTTATGTGTGTTCTATAAGGTTGGCGATCGTATTTCTTTTTTGAATTTTCAATACACAAATGACTATTCTGAATGTACTCGGGATTTGTTCAAGGAAAATACGGTCCAAAAAAATTAAACATCGTTGGTGTTTAATGTTTGGTTTCGAATTTCGTGGTTTTTTTTCTCGTAATTGTTATTATATCTACACCTACTTACATCTAATGGTTAGACGCCGCTCTCTGTGTAGCATTTTAGAAAAGGTTATCGCGTTTCCAAAAATTGTGTCAAACATTTCTACGCGTTATGCCCGACCGATGAATAGGCGGTGTTTGTCCAATTTTCTCAAAATATGTTTGGGAAATTAATTAGAAAATATAATCGCGCGTCACGAACGCGTCGAACGCCTCGTAGTCGCATCCTGTATTATGGAATAAAATAATACGAGCTTCGACTGATGAGTAGTAATAATTAGTAATTAGGTACCTACCGAACAGACCCGTGTTTATTGACAAACCGTTATTCAGCAAAAACCCTCTTAACCATTCAATAGACTTTTGTTAGTCGAAAATTTACGAGAGCGCTGTTAAAAGTACTGATTTTTCGTGGAACAAAATAAGTTTTTACTACCAAACAGGCGAAATTCTGTTAAAATAATAGTGAGTGCAACGACTGTTACTGGAAAAATTAAATCGCCGAAATAAATTCACTTACGTACGCCTTTTTCATTGTTATTATAACATACACACACGCGAACGAATTGTGGATTGATAGGCAAAACACCTATAATATGAATATTGTTATTTTGCAAAAGAGAAAACTAAAAAATGTATTCGGCGCATTCACGGCAATTTTTTCAAGTCAATAATAACGAATTGTGCCCGCGGGTTTTGCGATATTTTGTTGTTTTTGCAAATATAGTGTTAGAACTCTACACGCATTTACGAATCAACAAATAACAGGTGTTTTCCAGATGCGGTACGACGTATCGTATACTAATGCGTTCTTAGATATTTTCTCAAAAACCAACATTAAATTTATACCTACCTGATGGTTGTATAAATGAAACGTTTAGGTAAAATTATGACAATATTATTTTAAACACTATAGTTTTACTATACACGAAACCGCGATGTATTCACGAAAAAAACGTCGTTGTAAAATTACTATAGTAGGTAGGTTTCTCGATGCTTTCTGTCCAAAATATCGTAGTTTAGTTATTATCACAACAGTAATAAACATACATACTGCGTATAAATTGTAATCGTATATATAAGGAGCGGCCTATTCTCAAAAGTATCGAAAATTACTTTCCATCAAAAATCGATCGAAAAGACATCCTGTTTACGATTTACAACAAAAACGCTATTCTCAAATGATTTTCGATTGCTAGTTCGATGATACCATTCGACTATTTTAATCACGACCGTGGGTAGAGTTTTCTATACGTATTTTTTAATCGTTTATGAATTGTTTATCGATAAAATATATCGGTTAAACTTTTTTCAATAGTGCTCTAAATTATTCTTAGTTGTTTTTCCTATTTTTAACAATAACTATAGTTACGGTGGCGCGTGTTTTCTCGATGACGATTTAGAACTTTATAACATAAACATGTATATTATGCAAGTGAATGGCATAGTAAACATGAAAACGCGCATAGTAAATTATACATTGATGATAATATAAACCTAGACGAGTTTTAAAACAAAAAGATCCTTTTATTGGTTTGTGTTATCTTCATTATTATTTTTTTTTTTTTATTAAAGAATAGATACACAGAATATCACGCATATATTTTTTATACTTTTTCACGCTTACGTATCCTTTTTCTATTAATACTTAACTTTTTATAAGCACAACTTAAGTTTGTTAAACCAAAATTCGTGCCTATCTTTTGTTTTCAGAACTGTCAGATCGGAAATGTACCTATATCGTTTCAGTCGAGAAAAATTAGTTGTACAACTTATAGATACGTGGATTACATAATATATTACGAATATCCCGACGACGTTTTGCGGAACAATACTATTTAAAGAGAAAATTTAGTTGTTATATCTATCGAGAAGGTACTAATTGAAATTTCAGTACCCTGCAGTTTTGGTATTATTATATATACGCTCAGAAGTGTACAAAAATTTTTGCAGAACAGGTCTGTTATTATGATATACGAATCAGGTGGAAGATAATAATATTATACCTATTTCGACGTTCGTTTTCAACTATAAAAGACTCAAAACACGTTTACGTAACAATATGGGACAAGTAACGAGACTTACTGGGTTGACTCTACTGAACATACACCGAAATTATGATATTGGTATCGAAGAAGTTAATAATAGATTTGCTAGACTGCCCCGAAAGTGGGATTTTGTACTTTAGTATAATATGAATTATGACGCTGATATTTTATAACAACGAATAAATTTTAAGTGACTTTTTGAACCATTTGTTTTTTTGGAATTTTATTTTTTTATTTTACATAAACGATGATAAAGTTCATCAGCATGGTAATCGATAAATGTTTGTTAAATTACTTTCTTCATTAATTTGGACGATTCTTTCACCTTTACTACAAACACTGTTGTTTGTTAGGTAGGTACCAATCTATTCTGGTTAAAAATTCATTGCAAAAAATTTATGAAACATTTTGATTAAAAAATATGACACCCATAATGTTACAAGTTAGGCAATGGGGAAACTTAATAAAGTATAAATTAAGAAAAAAAGAAATTTTAACTTACGTCATTGTATCATGTTTATTGATATTTTGTTATAAGCCCCCCCCCTCCCCCTCGAATTTTCTTTTTGTGTACGTGCCTGCGTGGGAAGATTGGCGTTAAAATTTTAAAAGAAAAAACAATTTTTTAGGTACTTTATCGTTTTCTTACCGTACAGTAACTCGCCAATTAAAACCACTTTGAGATGGTGCGAACTATGTAGGTAATATATTGTCTAGCAATCGTTTTTCGACGCGACGTTTCTCCATAATATGCGCTCTAAAAATCTGTTGGCCTTTTATCGTTACCTACGTGCACAAATAGACCGGTAATCGGTAAATTGTTTACAACGTTCTAGCTTGTATACGAATGAATATAGTTTATACGAACGACGAGGATTGCCTTCTCCAAAACGTAATAAGAGTTTTGGGCTCGTAAAAACGACTCGTGCAGCAAGTTTTTAACTGAAAAAATGGCATAAATAATTGAAAAACTTAAAAACACAAAAATCAACTTTGTGTTAGGTACGCGCGTCACGTAGGTAAGAAGCGATTTTTCGCGATTTTATCGCGTAAAATAACCCGTCCACTTTTAATGGCGCGTCGTGTTATACTGCTTTAAGCCAGTAAAGTCTCAAAATATATGCTACATATTATTACACCGATATCAGAATGACGTAATGTATCTGTTCGAGTGAAATGTAAATAACGAGCCAGTCACAAAATGAGTCGTCTGTATACTTAAGGATGCAACGTTCTGCTATCCGACGGCTGGCGGTGATCATAAAACATTCAACTTTTACACGGTTCGTCGTGTCTCTCTCCCTGCACACGGCGGCCAACTGTATAACGTTTTGTTTTTTCGAGACGTTTATTTACTTTGTGAAAAAAAAAAAAGAGATTTTATGCGAATGAAAAAGATCTAGAAGATCATCACTCTAGGAGGTCGCTTGGGTAGTTTGACGGAGAGGCGATTATGTACGCTTTGAGTTGGTCACCATAGTATAGAAGTTTTGGATCAAACGCATTATTTAATATCTGAAAGAACGATAAATCATTTCCTTCGAAAAACCGATTCTGAGCGAACTCTGCAGTTGTCTACAGTATCCTAGTAGATTTTTCGAGGATTTCAAAGTTCTGTACAAAAATTTTCGAAATAACTTGAAATTTTTATCAAACCTTTATCTTACGTATATGAATATTATGTTTCAGATTGTTCGTTACATTCCGGATGTTATGGCAAAAAAAAAACTAAATCGATACGTCTGACGCCGGATTTGGCGATTTCGTCATTTTCGTCGTTTTCGGCGCATAACTCAGATTAAATAATCAAAATATCAAAAAATGCTTAAAAAAGCCGAAATCCCAACTTTTATGCGGTATTCAACGTAACGGCCGGAGCACTCGTTCTACCCGAAAACGTCATTACAAACCTGAAAATTTCAAATTTTTCGCCGTAAAATTCTCGATTTTTTTTTTGGTTTTTGGGGTAAAACTCAAAAAGTATGTAAAATTTAAAAAAAAAAAATAGCTTCAGCCAAAGTACCACCGAAGTTCGTAGACCTTTCATTAGAGGCACTGTCTTTGAAAATCGGAGCATTCCCTCTGTACAAAAAGTTGTTGACAGAAAAACAAAAACATGATTGTAAAAACAGTACGTTTTTCGCTGCGCTCGGAATCTAAAACAACATATAATTTGAATTTGACAAGTCTACAATAGAATAAATTTAAAGACCAAAAATTATTGTTCACTTTTTGCTTCCAATACCTGTCTATACCTGTAGAGTCAATACCTAAAAAATACCCAAATATTTCTGTATCTACACACGGAATAGAATACACAGAGAACACTTTCCAACGGTGTTTGATTTTTTTCATCTCAAATCTTCCAAAAATCAAAATAATTTCTAATTTTTTCATTCAAATATGGTTTGTATCATGAAGTAGACCTTATGACGAATTTAAATCAGTTTTCAGAATCCTTATATAGCGTCATTAGATTAAACGATCGGTGAAAACGTCGCTAAATTCCTATGATTTGGCAGCCGGAGAAAACAAATCGATGTGCCTCAAGTTAATCGCGTTATCAACTCTATACTGATCGTTTCCATAGATTTTCAACTCTTAACTCGGATAAAATTAAATTTTTTTTTTTTGATCAACTCAAGTTGAAAACAATACCTAATTACTATTTATAACAGCTTGCCAGCTTGACCTTGACAACTTTTTTTAACGGACAGCGTTAATAATAACAACAACAACAACAACAACAAAACAATACTATACGTACCTACAATAATGATTAAGTACCTATTACCATACTGGCACGCTGTATGTATAATTTTTTTTTTTCTGTTTGCGAGCAAAACTGGGTTAACGTCAACGTGTTTATCCTTGACACATGCAACGGTTTCCTAAACAGTCAAACTTGAACGGTCGTACGTACACGCATATAGGCGGAGATTTAAAAATAATAAAAAGCTCTTTTCTACAAAATATTTGAACATTCTTCAAACCAATTATCCATCAGGCCTACTATAGAACAGTATGTCAATACACAGCAGAGAGAAAATAATTATTTAAAAAAAATGAACTTTTTAGACATCGTTTTTGCGTATATACGTAAATACGGTCTGAAATGCTATGAACTTTAAGTATGGAATTGTTTTCATCGTTCTTTCGTATAAAAAATGTTAAATAATTGTACATACCTACAAATTCAAATTTCGGGCATTTTATTTGCATCGTATTGTATACTTAATTTTTACTCTATATTTTATGATTTGTTTTTTTTTTTTTTTTTTACAAATAGCAATTAAGAATTAAAATTAAAATTAAGATAAAAATTATCTGGTAATGAATCTACAAGTTTGTTAAAAACAAATAACAATAAAAGAGGACATAACCCCAGTACAACCTCCACCCCACACTCTCTATACGCGCGATGATGCCCAGACAGGCAGTAACAAAACTCCGACCGGATAGAGGTCCTCGGCGATTAAGTTACAAACTTTCCGCCCCTTAAACAGGCCACCACCGCTTAGTCTCGAGCTAGCCCGCTCTTGGGCGCTTCGGGGCCGTTCCGAGTTTTTTACACTTGTTGTTAAAAAAATAACACGTGTTATAATAATAATAACCTAACACGTGTTTTTAGAAGAGATTTTTTTTAAATCAAGTAAACTGGAAAATTGCAGAAAAATTTAAAACCCTTGAACATTGATTACACATCAATCAGTTGAAACTAAAAAATGTACATTGTATTGTAAACAAAATTTTTTTTTACTATTCGCTTTTCGACTATATAATATTATATAATATGATAAACTCACGAATAAAACAAAAATCATAGACTCCAGATGAAAACTGTATCAACATCCAAACAATCTTTATGAATTTTTATATATTTTTTAGATAACGTCATAATCGTTTTAGGTAAGTACCTCCGGCAGAGTCGCGCCAAGTAAAATATAAGAAAAAAACGCGTCCCTTAGAATTAGCACATAGGCAACATAACGTGCGTCCAAACATAATATAAAAATAATTCAATAGAAATAAAAAATTCACGATGTCCCAACAACAGGGACGGATCTAGAAAATATTTTCGGGGGGGGCCCGATCAA
>CM029360.1:9980399-10052790 GCA_017140985.1 Hormaphis cornu | reverse complement strand
GTTCCTTAATTTTTGATTTTAAAATATGTTTGGTCTCACCCCCTAATATTGTGCCTATATGAATAAAAACGAACTACAAAAAGTTTTGGTTCGATCAGATAAGTTTAACCCGTGCCGACTTGTGATTTAAGTTTGAACTTACTACATTTTCAAATATTTACGAAAATTTTCGTCATTTTCGTAAATATTTCGTTAACCTTTAGAAATATCGATATTTTTAATACTACATATTTTAAAGTAAATTAAATTTGCTATAACTTTTATCTTATTAAATTTTTTCATATCTCTAATGGTTCGTGAATTATATTGATTTGACTCTAAAAAAACACGATATCTTTGGAAATACGAGCAACATAGTAATGATTAATTATAATAAACAATGTTATAGAATAATTAATAATTGTGTTAATGTTTTATATATAATATTTATATATTAAAAAAATGAAATGTTTTTATCATAAAGAATAATCCTATAGAATAAAGAAAATTAATATTGTTGTTGTAAAGTGCTTTTTTTACAATCTGGATAAATTTTCCGATGTTCTTGTACACATTTAAGTATAAATTGTTTTTGTTCTTCATCTAATGTGAGTGTAGAATTGTATTCTTCCATCAACTTCACGGCTCTTTCTGCAGTATCGTTTACTATTTTTAATGAATTAATAATTTTTTTACCATTTATGTAACTTTCACTAGATTCCCAGGAAGTCGGATCATGTTTTAAGAATCCGTCATCAATGTTAAATCGGGAAAATAGTTTTAAGCTTTCTTCTGTTATAAATGCGTCAAAATTTTTTTCTGTAAAAATTATAATATTAAATATAATTAATTGCTTATTTTTTATTTTATGAATTATTAAACGTATTCAATATATTTTTTAAACTTAATGTTTTTTTACTTACCAATAAATTTATCATCTATTTGGTTTGGTTTAGTTATCAATCGTTTGGCCGGATATTTTGTCGCTTTTTTTTTTAAGGCTTTTACCATCTGACGCTTTACCTCTAGTGGTATAGAATCATCAAAGAAAGATAATGCAGCAGCCTCTTCAGTTAAATACCATAAATGGTTGCATAATTTTTGAATTAATACTCTTGATATTTCTCTATCAAATATTTCATATAATTTCATATCTTTTATAAATTTTTAGTCTTTATTTGGGGACTTATTTGGCAATGGACAAGTAAACCAAGCTTTGACGTAAAATTTAATAATAAAAACACAAATTTCACCGATTGCTTTTTTTGTTAAGTGGGAAATATTGTATTGGCTTCTAAACAAAAATATTTTTAAGCAATAAATTGCTCGTGCCATCCACCGGGCTTGATGCATGGCTCCGGGAGGATACATTTTAATTTTATTTTCCAAATTACCGCCAATAAAAATAAATATTTACTCCAAAAATTCACGATAATCTCCACGAGGATGTTTAGTTTCTAATTTACTTTTAACAAAATTCAGAATATCTGCTTTAACATTTTCTAAAGCAGCGCCACATGCCTGATCTTCAATTCCGATGTTATATTTGTTAGTATCTAATTTATGACATTGTTTTTGAAAATTTTTAAATAATGGAATGGCTGGGCTTGATGTAACTTCTGGTATTTTAATTTCAAAAACAGATCTCAAAATTAGCTCATAAATATGATGCCTAAAAGGAAGATATAATAGGTCTTTACCGAGTTTTTGTTCAATTAAAATACATGCTCCATTTAAGCGTCCTGTATTGGATGCAGTTGTATCACAACACAATGCCTGAACAATATCACATAATCCCCATTCTTGTAATGCATTACACACAGCTGCAGCCTGTTCTTTGCCTGTCGACCTCTCAAGTTGCGGAACATTTATAATTTGCTCAATATTCGTACTTGTTATCACAATTGGTAGTTGTTCTACAGTTGTATTTCTCATTTTAGTGTCTGGTAATAATTTCCCATCCCAATGTACAACCACGTAATTAGGTGCAGATTCTTTAAATCGTAATTTAATTAGTTCACTGCGCTTGCGACGATATATTTCTCAACACCTATGTATAGAAGTTTGATTTATAACATATTCCTCAACATTAAAATTTAAGGCTTCTAAAGTAGCTTGAAGAACATATACTGCATCCCGTATGCTTAATTAGAACCTATCTAAAGCTCCGGCTAGTTTTGGTGTAATAAAATTAATTTGTCTTCGGCATTTTTTTTTTCTGGAGGGGGCTCTATTTCTAGTGAAATATTCATCTCTAATTCTGATGAATCACTACTTTCTGGACTCTCATTTTCTGAAGTAATAAAATTTAATGACGAAGTTGAGGGACAATCTTTATTATAATTATCTTTTCTATTTTATTCATTCAACTTTCTTTGAACGTTCCTATTTTCTTTTACTGTTCCTGTAATATCTTTACCTAAGAGACATCCTGGACGCCCGGGCAAACGTTGGTTCAATAAAAATTGTCTATCAACGTCAATTTTTATCAATTTTAAAGCATCGGAATGAGCAATATCGAATACCAAATTTAATTTATTTTTTAAATCGTATTCTTTTAATCTATATGACTCACCTATTTTTGCAGAATTTTTTTGGAGACTGCGCCATTCATTATATAAATTTATTAATTTGTCAATGCAATGTTGAATCGCTCGAATAGGAATTCTTGCTTTTTCCCAAAAAATACAACATTCACGCACAGCCAACGTTGCACTTTTCCTAACAACAAGGTTAACAGTTCGCATATTGTAAAAGAATACTGAAATCATTTGACCGTTTGATGGAAGCTTGGAACCGTGAATTTGTGCTCTTCAGACCCGATTAAAAATATTTTATAATCACTTCTCAGTTTTTTTGACATTTTTTTATTTATAATAATAAAAAACGGGATCAATTTGAAATCATACAACGACAAACGACGGTAAATGTTAGATCTTCACTAAACAGATATTACGATCAAACTAACATTAATAATAAGGTACAATTGTACCAAAATAAGAACCCGACTTATCTTGCTATTAAAACGAAATATCAAAATAATTAACCATACGAATAGGTACTATCTAATCTATTGATATTTAATTTTTATGTACGGAAATATAGAGAAATAATTAGGTGAAAAAGATTAGATTGATACATTATTATTGTGAACATTATACTTGTATTGTGATTGTTATATTACCAGCGATAATATGAAAGTAAAAATACATAAAATAACTTTATAGAATATTTCATATGGGAGTTTTGTAAAAATTATTTTAGCCCGCACAATAATTCATAATTATGAAAAAATACCTAAATTGTGTTTTTTTGGAGTCAAGTAGAAATACTTCACAAACCATTGGAGATATGAAAAAATGTAATAATATAAAAGTTATAGACAATTTAATTTACTTTAAAATATGTAGTATTAAAAATATCGATATTTCTATAGGTTAACGAAATATTTACGAAATTATCGAAAATTTTCGTAAATATTGAAAAATGTAGTAAGTTCAAACTCAAATCACAAGTCGGCACGGGTTAACCTTATCTGATCAAACCAAAACTTTTTGTAATTCGTTTTTATACATATAGGCACAATATTAGGGGGTGAGACCAAACATTTCATGATATTTTTTCTCATCATCTATAGCTAAGGAACACCCTATTGTGTATATTAGCGACAATAAGCGCATGACAAGTAAAGTATGAAGTAATATATATATATATATTTTTTTTTTTCAAAATTTTATAAAACTATAAATAAAAATGCACAGCTTATAATTAATTCATACTGGATTTGCCGAGCTAGTACAGTAATTAGCGGATACTCGAAATTTTAATAATTCGTACTACGGTGCAGTTTAAAAGACTTAGCCATAAATTCACATCACGTTTTATGCAACTAACGTGTTTTAAACAGTTTGTTTTTACTGTCATAAATATTTAAACAATTCACAAATGAATACACGCGCGCCTCAGGAGGTAAAATTCGAATCCCGCAAAAACCTTTGCAAGGACGGTCGAATTGAATTCAATTTGTCGTGTAGGTACCTATACCGTTGAAAAAGACCGAGAAGAACTGTATGCATTCAGCTAAAAATATGTAAAGCGATTTTGCTTTGGAGTAGGTCACAACTCTGGGCGAGAACAAGGTTCGAAAGGCGTAAAAGGTTTTTAATATTTGGAAGTTTGATGTTAATACATTACATTTGAAAATAACGATTCCGAAAGAGCTCAGTGTCAGTCAAACTCATACGAGTAGTATAAATATTAAAGTTTCGTCTCAAGATTGTACTGATAAGTTTGTCAAAATTTCAACTAGTGCAGTGCATATAGGTTTTGGAAAATTTACCGCAAAAAAAAAAAAAAAAAATAACAAAAATGGTAAGATAATAACGAGTAAAAAAAGAAATTTTATAACTATCAACATTAACAGCAAATAGAAAAATATGTTTAAACTTTGTGTAAAAGTTTGCTTCAATCTTAAATATGTAAACTCGTAAGTGTTTTACAAAACCTATAGAAAACGATGAAAACTGTAAAGTTCTATACTTAGTTCCAAAATCAAATAAATCGTATGAAATTCGTATGATCCATTCCAATAATGTGTGTATAAAATTCAATAAATTGGAACAATTTCCGGAGGATTTGTGGTCAAATCAATATATTGATAACAGAAAATAACAATACGAAAACCGTCTATAAGCTAAAATTGAGTACAAAGATGATCGAAAACGTTCAACATTTAAGTGCTACTTATAGATCGTATAAAAGTTTCAAGTTTCTAAACAAAAAATTAAAGATTTAATGAAAAAATAACTGTGAAAATAGACGAGGTCCGAAATTTCAAAGCTCTGTAAATCTTTCAAAAATGTTAGAATTTGATTCACACCTCGCGTACAAATGCGTTAAACCCTTCTAATAATAATGCGTGAAAATTTCAATAGCAAATTCGGAAATTTTGACTTTTTCTGTTTTGGATTTTAGTAGATGAAACCTGTGATCGGAATATATATGCGAAACCCAAAATTATGTAAACTACTAATCTACAATCATAATATTTGATTTAGGTTCATATTTGTACTAGATATAGGTACCTACTTAGTTTGCCACTTGCGAGTTCAAAAAGTGGGAATTTTGCAATCGTCTGAATTCAAATTATCTACTTATTTTTGTTTCTGAATCATGACTTTTCAAAATAAACAACATTTTAGTTAGAAACAAAAAAAAGTAACATAAAACCGACTACGTATCATGTGAGTAAAGATAAAAATTATAAAAACAAAGTTTCATGCAAGTATTTAACTTTTTAAGTTAAAAATATTTGTAAAAATCTAATAATATAGAATATGGACGGTGTAATAGTGTATCGTATAAGAATTAAAAAAAAAAAAAAGACCCTACTACTCCCTCCTTAATCTTACCGATCAACTGTTTTTTGTTTTCTTTTTTGCATTTGAGTTGCACCGTTTTTTTTGCCGGTGTCGTTGCAAAGTTATAAATACATATTTCGTGCACAATCAACATATTATAATCAATTTATGCGCACGTTTACATTTTTAAAATTTTAATATTTTTATCTCTTATACTTATTACGTTTTACAGGCGTATTAAAAACAATTTCAAAAAGCGTGATTAATTTATCCTAACATTTTGTTGTTACATTTTAACAACTATCTTGACGAACAACACACCAATTTTATAATTTTCTCTTTTGTGGTGTAAAAAGAAATGATTTTTACTATCAATAACAAGCCATTTGGTGGCGCGTCATATTTGTTACATTCAAGAAACTACTAATGCGTAACAGACGGGAAACGCCGAAGAAACTTTTACAAAAAAAAAACTCCGTCAACCACGTGACTCGAAGTGATCCCGATTTTTTTTTTTTTGTAGATTCTGAGCGCAGCGAGGAACGTATTGTTTTTACAAAGATGTTTTTTTTTTTTTTCAACAACTTTTCGGGTTGTCGAAAATGGCGAAATCGTCAGATCCGGCGCGGAACCTATTATACTGACGTAATGAAAAATTCGTCGTTTTCAAACTTTTATACGTACCAAATCAATTCAACACGTTATAATAAAGATCGAAAATAGTTTTTGCTAGGTATTTTTTTTTTAATAATTTTCTCTTTTAGTATAATATGTTTTGTTAAATTTGGTTTTTACCAGGACTTGTTTCTTTCGGAGTCAATCCGTTGCCTTCGGATATTAAACAATAGGCACGTTCGAACCATAACTTCCGAACCGCGGTGACCCACGCCCAAAGCGCATAGTCGCTACTCCGTCAAACAAAATGTGTATAAAAATACGAGTGTGATCCCGACTTTTATTTTTTTGTTACATTTTCTTTTTTGCGTATATTGTTCGTTGAAAATATTCATATTGTGTACACCGTCTATAATACGTAATGAAACGAAAAATTATATTCGCCCCCCACTCCATCAACTCGAGGATCTGAGCGAGGACGGCCCGTTCTATTCGGCATGTAAATTTTTGAACGCGGTGCACGCCGTTCGCTTTTAGGTTGACGTGTAAAGCGAGTATTTACCTTCGACCGAGTGAAAGTAGTAGAAAAAAAACACACACACACAATAACTACGAGGAACAGATAAAAAAAAATATAATATATAATATTAACACGCGCTCACACAGCCGCACACCGCTCACACCGCGACGACTCGGTGTAAATTATTATACAACGATTCAGTGAACTCTTCGCTAATAATATCATTGTAATACGAATATATATTGTGTACAGTTTTACCGGCGTTCGCACGCGTTTCATAATCGTTTTTCAAATTTTATTTTAATTCTTTTCGTTTTTCAGTCATGTGAGAGTCTTGGAACGCGTCGAACGTCATGAACGGTCCCGGCTCCAGTACGGTTTTCGCCGCATCCGTCGTCGCGGCGAGTCTGCTGCTCTTCGACCTGCACGTGGATCGGACAAACGGGAAACCGCCCGAAGGTGGTACGTGTTCGTTTTTTATTCTACGAATTTTTCACTTATATTTTTAATTATAGGTACAAAATTTTCTTTGAATTTTTTTTTTTTTTGGTAAATATACTTTACTCAGACGCCCGCAATTATTTTTTCGCCGAATTATTATAACAATTATTCGAAACCGCGGTTTTTGAATCAGAACGCTTTGTTGTAACGGTTGCACATTTGCTGCACGGTCGCACATTCACTCCGGCTGTTACGTTTCTATGAAAACCCAATGTTTTTACCGTTTTTATCACGGTGGTTTTTTTTTTTCGAATCTTATACGCAATAATAAAATTATATACCTAATCAACAGATCGTGATTATAAACGACGAGATAAACTGGGTGTAAAACACTGAAATATCGTGTACGTTTCACCCGTACGTTTAATTCGGAACGACACCCTTGCTTGTTTGAATGTTAAAAAAAATTAAGGAATACCTAAAATTATGTTGTTTGTTAACGTAAACGACTTACGCATTAAAAAAATATAACGCGAGTGCGCAAACGTTTGAAAAATATAGAAAAAGTCCAACGATCACGATTATTATTAAAATAGGTAATTATTATGTAGTAAAAAACCGATACGATATGATAAAAACAAACCAATGGAACGACGAAAAAGTGTATGCAAATAAAAAAATACGTTTAAACAATTGTTATAATATTACGAAGCTAAAATTCTTTGAAGATAAAATTACTTTGATATTTAATTTAAAAGATTAATCCGAACGCGTCTGGACTCATTAGACACAGAAATTCTTAAAAGTATAAACACACAAATTATGAGCTCAGGACAAATCGAAAAATGTTTGTTTTATTTTAAGTAAATACACACGTATATAAAGTATTTTTAATCTACATAGTATTACGAGTATATAGGTTACGCACCTTGAAAAAACACTGAACATTTTTTTTTTTTAAATCACGAGTATTTTTTAATAATTTTGTTTTACTCATCGATTTGCAGATTTATGATGCTAAACTGTGTATTTGTCAAGTATTTTCGACAAGTAACAGGTTCTCTAACAGAACACATTATTTGACTGTACGAATAAATTGTAGCACATTTCAAAATGGGGTTCTGTTGATTGCCAATGTGAGGCCGTTAGTAACAAATAATAGCATGTAATACTGTACTTTAACGTTTAGAACGCCTAAAAAGAAGGTATTGATGTTTACGGTTTTGTAAACCTTTTTATCAGTTTTCGAGTGATTTCCAAACTCGATCAGTACAATTCAATGTTGAAAATTACTTCTCCCCACTTTTAGTTTAATATAAATTGTTTAAGTGTTAAATTTACATCGTATCTTCGGCGGTTTGTTTGTGCTGCAAGAATAAGTAATGGTAGATGTACTATACTATACCTCTTACCAATAAATAAAAAAAAATTTTTAAATAGTACACAATTGTACGGTAATAGGCAAAAAAAAACTAGTGTTCCGTGATCTCGTTTGAATAAATAATAATCTTTAAATTATATTTTGTTTGAAACTATTTTTGATTTTTTTTTTTTTCTGTCAACAATTTGACGGCCAATTGAAAAATGTCATAGCGCGAATAAATGTAAATTACCTTATATAACATAAAATAATAAACGTAGCACAAAAACAAAGAAAGGAAGGAAGGAAGGAAACTAAATTTGAGGTCGGCGAGAAGTTGTTTGACGTAACAATTACCTATAAAAAAAAGTCGTATTTCAGGCTGTATAATAAAACTGCTGATATGTTTGTTAAATTAGGTTTTTACCAGGACGTATACTGGATAACTGGGCTCACTCAGAATCGTTTTTTTCCAAGGCAATTGATTTCAGACATTAAATAATACACGTTTGAACTACGCGACGTAGAGTGATTCCGGCATTTTTTTTTCTTATGTTTTTTGTAAAACACCAATTGTGGCGTGTTGTAGGTACAGCAGTTTCGAATTATGAATTTTGGCCGTCAAACATTTTGGGCAAGCGCGCGATGCAATTGGTTCGAGACCACTTGAACAGGAGACAAGAACAACGCAAAAAGTCGAGAACGTCCAAGCAGATTTGTTACGGTAAGACAGAACAAGCACACGCAAGGCCTATCTAAATATTAAATTATTTATATTAGAGCGTACTCGAGGAAGGGTCCACGGGGTACGGACCCTCCCTCAAAATTCCTTCGACCGTACAGATTACAGACTTTGTTCGTTTGATCATACTTACGAAAAAAAAATCTGTTTTGACTATTATTTTAGACCCTCCCAGAAAAAAAAGTACGGCCCTGTATCCAATTACATCCAATGACCAAAATCTACCGTTAGTTGGCATCAGCTGATATTCACAAAAATACAAAACAAGTGCGTTCTGAAGAATATAAAACGATGCATTCTATAACTGACCAAAAGTATTGTACGATCGTGATTTGAGAACGTACAATTAATAGTTTTAGATTTGAATCGATCCGATCTCAAATCCCCTTGTCACAAAACAAATACCCAGTACAGCATCATAATTGATTATATTCCGTCTTGATTATTGTGATTTTAATTCAGCAATCGTCTTAACGGTACTATGCATCACGTATTTACCTACCTATATGTTTTTCAAAAACGTTTTTCAAAAGAACACATTACATTAACCAGTTCTGTACACTCGAAACCGCAAAAAAGTAAAAACATCACGTACGTATTGTATTCGTGTGTATAATTTTCAATCGATAAAACAAACCGCGCACGGATCACGTTCGACGACAATACGGTTAATTTTCCGCTAAATTTACGGTTATTCTCTCTTTCGAAACTTTTGTCCAACCGAAGATAATAAACTATTTTTATTATATTCTATTGCGTTATCCTATTACACACAACGAGAACACTGCAGTAGTCCTATTTTTACATCACCTAGATTACAAAACACTTTCGTTTAACCGACACAAACGTTAAGTTCGAAAATTATCTAAAACAAAATAGCAATATCCTTCCCCGCGTGATGAAAAAAACACTTTGTTCGTGCAGTACCGATAAGAGCCTATATCGGAATCAGAGGACTTGAACGTAGGCGCAATTTGAAGATCTAAGATTAACATATTTTTTTTTATTTTTTTTTTTTTTTGGCTTATTTGTATTATAAGATAAGCTATTCTACGTATCTTCTTAAAAAGTTGGGGGGGGGGGTGGCTTGAGACTATGTAGTTCTCTATAGTTTCTCCGAATTGTGCCTAAGGACTTGAATTTTTTTTTTCTTCAAAAAACACAAACGAACTTACGTCAGACATCGTGACACGGGGACCGACGATCATTTCGGGTCGTTTGTTTTCGCCGTTTTTTCCCGACAACAAGCGTACAAAACTCCGGACTAAAACTACTCTCGAGACTGTTCGCGCAAGCGTTTAGACACTTTTGAGACGGAAAGCGGTAATTTGCTGCAAAGCCATATACGTATATATTATACGCCTAAGATCGCGCTGTTCTTGAAATTATTATTCATCTCGCGCAAACGAAACGATCGGTGCGAACACGCGTTATGCATATATTTCGTCGACGTGACAGCAGCGTATTCGAATGCGTTAGGTTTTCGAAAACATATTTTTGTCTCCGTTTTCGGTTCCGAGCGGAGCGAAGAGCGCGCGCGATTCTCAACTGTAACGCGCACGCCGATGCGCCAAATGCGTGCTATATTCCTGCGTCAGTTGTTACAGTGATGTAAAAGTTTGGAAAGTGGACTCGGAGTGTACTTCGCTTGAAGCTTTTATTGAAAATTCGTTTTGCGTTCGAGTTGTGACCAAATAAAACCATAGTTTTCGTTGTAAAATTCAAATTTTAGCAAAATTAAAATCGAGTTTCGTCGTGTTCGGAGGGGTAAAGTTGAGCGTGGTGAGTTTTCGTTGTAAGCACCTCCGTGTAAATCGGTCCCCGATCCACGGGCCATCGCTCCGCAGTCTTAGAACTCTCGCTACGCCACCGCGGTCAAGAGCGGCGAACGCAGGAAAAAATTTTAAGGGGGTTTTTTTTTCTTGTTGAAAAAATCTAAAAAGATTTGTACGTGTAGACTAGTTCGTAAGTGTTTTAAATATTTCGGGAGGGGTTCTAAACCCTCCCGTTTTCGCCACCGGCACTTAACGCTTATCGTTTCGCCGCCGCTTTACAGACATGGTCGGATGTTTCCCGATGGCGCGGACCGGCTACTCGCCGCTGATCAAGTCGCCCCAGTCGCCGAACGCGATCGACACGAAATTCCTGGTGATGACCCGTCGGAACCGCAGCGACCTGCCGCTGATCACGTACGGCGGCGATCGCGCGTCCATGCTGAGCTCGAACCTGAGACCCGAGCTGTCCACCAAGATCATCATACACGGGTACAAGGGCAGCGGACGCGACAAGGTGGCCAAACTGTTGGGCGACGCGTTCCTAGACCTGGTAATCGCGCAACCGTCGTTAATAGCCGTACAAAAATTAATAATAATTGTACGTAATAATAATACGGCCGTTGGTGTGTTCTCATATTTCACTTCTTCTACCTCGGTTTCGGCCCACCAACGCCACAAACATACTGCCATCTATCTCTATGCCCCGCGGCTATTTCTCGCCGTTCGGGTCCACTGTTTCAGCATCTTTTTTGACGCGATCCTTCCACCATAAACCGCGGTCTTCCGAGACGGCTCCTCCCTACTGCAGGGTTTCCCTCTATTTCTATTCTTATTAGCCACTCGCGCTTCCTCCGCGCACGTCCCGCCCAAACCGGTCTTTCTTCTTTTTTTTTTTAAGCCCTTTCCGTGTGTTTGGTCGCTAAAAAAGGGATTGCAGTTCATCGTTGTGTAATTCCCTCCATTCGTTCGTCTGATGAGCATCGAAGTGTGCCCCATAAATACTCCCGGGTACACTTGCCTCTCAAACTCTGTTCATCAGTTTTTCCCGAAGACCGTGTTTCTGCTCCGTACAACGGGCAACATTGGTCTTAACAAAGTCAAATACATCCTATAAACTTTCGAGTTCTTAGAGATTGCTCGTGAAAATTTTATTTAGTCCACAGAAACATGCTGATTGTAATCTCGCGGATTTTTCTGCTTTTATATGTCGGGTTACCCTAAATTAATTGAATCTGTCCACTCTTTTGAATCCGTGTTCATCCGCTTCAATGACTTTTTCTTGTACCCGATTCCCGTTTTTCCGGCTAACCACCAGAAGTGCACTCTGTCTTTTCTTCACTAATCTTAAGTCCTATTTTCTCAGCAGATTTCGTAAGTGATTTTTTCCCATTTGCAGTCCCCGTCTGAATATTTCACTTAGCGTTGAAATAAAAAAATTTTAGATCCTTCTCTCAAAATATTCGTGTTCACGATGATCTTTACTCAGTTTTAAGTGGCCCCTAAAATTAAAATTCACATAATACCGACAACTTTTTCGGATTTATAACGCTCGAGCTTCATAAATAATCTGATTTTTTTCGGTGGGTCTTCCACACTATCATGTACATGATACGGCGCTTATTAAAATCTTAAGTTTAAACACGAGAAACTCGACGGGTCAAAATATTTCGGGAAAAAATTTCTCAAAACGTGATGTGCGCACCGAGAACTTAGTAGTACCAACGATCCGATTGTGCGGGTTTTACGAACGAACCTGTCGCGCCACATACCCGTTCGGTCATATCACGACTATAACCGATTTCCAAATATACTCTAGGAAAGTTCGAGGGTAATTTTTTTTTTCTTGACGAGTTCTATTCGTACATTTTTTTAAAAAAAAATTTTCAATAGGAAGACGTCAACGTTATTTTCGTGGACTGGGAAAAAGGGGCTGCCGGACCGGTGTACGCTTTAGCCGCAGCTAACACGCAGCTGATCGGACGCCAGCTAGCTATACTGATCATGGACATGGTAGCTCTGAACAGCAACCCCGACCGGATCCACCTAATCGGGTTCAGTCTGGGCGCTCATGTGGCTGGATACACGGGCAAAGCGCTGAAACGAAACCACGTCGAGATCGGCAGAATAACAGGTGAAACGCTCGGACGTTTACGACTTTTGACGTTTCACGAGTTTGCAAAAATGTTTTGTTCGAAATTCAAGTACACTATAAACGAGTTCGACGAGAAAACAATGAAAAATTTGTTGAAATTTCCAACCGATGGTGTAGTGCAAATAGCGGCATTGATTTTATTAAAACACTGACACGTTTGTATTATTGTACTCACAAAAAAGTCTATTAAATATATTATTGACGATAGTATATTAGGTAGTATACGTTAAGTCGCGAGCGCTGCATAATGAATAGAAAAGTGACGAGGGATTTCGTCAAACTCGCAAAATATTATGATACGACGGGTAATAGAAACGTTTCAGAAAATTTGCATGATACACAGTTATAAATATAGATTCGAACAATTCTATAGTTCCTTTTTTTTTTTTTTTTTTGTTTCACGTACAATATCCATAATGGAATGCGATTCGGAGTAAATATATAGAGAAAATAACGCATTTTCGTTCGTATATTCCATGTGGTGATCAAATTTTTTACCGAATTCTCGGCTGGTGTTTAAATTTGATTGCTTCACGAGCGTTTTTGATTTCTCCCCCTGAGTACGCCACCTGAGTGTGTGTTTGTCAGGTCTGGATCCGGCGTCTCCGCTGTTCAGACAAATGCTGTCGGCCTCGCTGACGTCACTCGGTGCCGACGACGCCAAGTTCGTGGACGTGGTGCACACGGACGGCGCGAGGATATGGTCCGAGGGCTTCGGCCTGTTCCATCCGATCGGTGACGTAGACTACTTCCCAAACGGCGGCCTCGACCAGCCTGGATGCGAGCAGGTCCGCGGATCGGTCATTGTCAGCCGGTTCGGTGAGCGTATTATCAATATAAATTGTTTTTTTTTATTATTTATATTTCGATTTTATCAATTTTATAACGACAATACGAGCGCGTGTCGACAAATAGATACACACACACACAATAACTTGGCTGGAGTTTAAAATTCGTTTTTTATATCAACAACGCGTAGCTTAAACGAGTTTACGAGTTTACTAACTTTTACTTAGTGCGTATATTAGTAGTAAAATTTTTCTCGAACATTTTTCAAACGTCGAATCAAAACGATCGGGTGGTCTGCTGCAGAGGTCGAGCGTTATAATGATCCGCGGATTCTCGGTACGCGTGTTCGTTCAAATTTAAATCGTATCAACGTACGAAAAAATGCACCTTTTGCACCGACAAAACGACAGCCGAAGGGGGAAGAAAAAAATTCAACGACGATCGATGGTCTATTATACTTGTATAACTTAATTAATCGAGTAATAGCGATTGTACACTTAGTGATTGCTCCTTGTGCTAATATACCTGCAGTTGATAGAGCTGGTACTCGTACTTTTATATTTATTATTAATTTTTTTTTTTTTTTAGAAGGTACGATGAACTCAAGCGTAGTGTGCAACCATCTTCGGGCGTTGCAGTTCTTCCTGGAAAGTCTACAGTCGGAATCCGACCCAAACGCGTGTCAGTTCACCGCGTTCCCGTGCCCCGCCGGTTGGTCCGTGTTCCAGAAGGGCGGATGCTTCCCCACAAACTGCACAGGTAAGGTTATTTTGTATCGTGGTTTGCTACAACGATCGTTTTCGTTGTACTTTTACACGATTGCGGTAAAAAAAAAAATAGCTGAACAGCGAAAAATTGTTTATCCGAACATACGAATCGGTTTAGATGTTGTACGAATCGAATCGTACACGAGCAGTAATAATATGCGTCTTCCAGTGTAGATAATATGATTAAAAAAAAAACCGTGGTCGATCTCGACAGAAGTATGCTGTGGTTAGGGGTCCAGTAGGTCACAGATTCGAGAGGGATATCACTGGTTCGGAAAGCTTGACGTTCATATATCCATATATATATATATATATATATTTAATTTGTAACCAACTGGTTATTTACAAAAATTACGATTCTGAGCGAGTTCAGTGAGTCAAACTAATATGTATTAAAATTTTCTGTATTTGGCTTGACAAAATATTTATGACGTTTTCTAATAACGGGTGACGATTTCAATTGGTTTCAATAATTTTAAAAAGGGAAATCAACAAAAAAAAAAAAAAAAAAAAAACGATAAATTAGTATAAACCCATTTTATCGAAACTGTTTAACAGCATATTCAGATAACTATATGTTTTGAAGCTTCTGTAAAAGATTTTAACACTGAAAACCTACTCATGTTTTATTAAAAGAAACTTACGAAATTACGACGACATATTATCAAAGTTGTATGAAATTTGTATACAACATTTAAAATTCCAATAACGTGCGAAAATTATATAGTTAATTTATAAAATCAACAATAAAAAACATTTTATCACTTGAATTTTACGTCTAATCTAATAATATCAGTATACCAAAAAGGGTTGAGGGAACGACCAAGAATATTTCATTCTGAAGCACCCGTACCTATACATTTTTTTAAATTGTATTTAAAATAAAAACAAAATGAACACAATTAATAATTAATATACACACTATGTGTTATAGGTTTTTATAAATTATAATCAGATAAGTGTTAAGCGCATTCGTTTACAACTACATATTGCTGCACTCGTTATATAGGTACCTACCTACCTACTGACCTAAATTATAAATTAACACTTAAACAGCTACCTGCACTGTACAGTTAAAAAAAAAATAGTTACTTGTAAATAATTTTAAATTTAAATATGTATATTTTATTACGACAAGATCATGAATATAAGTTCTCACTCAGTGACTTTATACGCGTATATAAATCATTATGAATTCTACTTTTGGGCCATACGAAATAATGTAGCGTATCTTATATTCATATTTTGTGTGATGAAATAATAATAATAATGAATTATGCATACATACTTATATTATATGAATCGTAGAAACATAGAAAAAAATCTTTATGATCAGAGAAAATGGATTCTCAAATAATACAATATGTGAGTGTTCGGTGTAAAAATTGTGCTATCGAGCAAAACTAGTTTTTAAAACCAATATCGCAATTATGCAACAACGAATATTGCCGGTTTTAAACGAGAGAGACTCGCAACGTGGTTATTTACATTTAAAAAAGGTGTTACCTAGTGGGTACCGTTGAAAAATCGTACAGTTTTCAATTTTGACATTTGGTCGACAGTTCGTTCGTTCATTATTATATTGCAGCAAACTTGTTTTATAAAAAAATAATTATTGTTCGAAGAATAATCGTCATGAATAAAAAATATTTTAAATATCTAGTAAGTGTAAACGGTTTCAATAGTGTAAACCGTTTGCAAATACGTTTCTTTATTTTTGCCTTTCTCCCGACTATTTGGGGTTAGCCACCTCCGTCCTATTACTCCACTTATCACGATCATTCAAATCTCCTATACACACCCATTAACGACCCTCATATCTTTTTAAATTGTTTCCATCCATCTCTTCTTTGGTCTTCCTCTACCTCTTTTTCCTTCAACGTTCATTTTTATAACCAAAACTGCTTCTTCATCGCATGTTCAAGCCATCTTAGTCTAAAATAATAAAAATCCGAAATAAGTGATATAATGTTGCATAAAAGTTATAATTTGATAAAAGTGTTGCCAGAATTATAAGATTTTATTCTATTTTTATTCTATTTTTAGTCTATTTAAGTACTTCATTGGAATAGGATAGTAAAAATTATCCGATCTTAGCATTTAATAGGTACCTCCGAGGATACCTCAAAAAGACTTGATATGTTTACGTGTCATTAAAAATGATTGAACGCGTGCAGGGTATACATGTCAAGTTGGAACCAATTTCTAAAAATGTTTAACAATTTACAGAGCTTTGAATTGTTTGTTTATATTTACGGTTACTATAACTATATGTTTTGTAAAACCTTCAATTTTCAATGTAGAATATTGAAACTTTATTACAATCATAACATCATATTTTCCCATATGAGGCTGAAAAATCCCAAAAACCGATTAATACTACGTTTGACAGTTCGTATTGGTTTTTTTTGAGCCAACTAATTATAATGGTTTTGGATCTCGGTACTCTTGAATTGCCGCCGTCTCTCAGTTTTCGAATCCCTGTTTTTAATTGGTGTATCCATTATTCTATTCCTTTTTGTTCCTGCACAAGGGTCAACGAGGATCCATCTTTTTTTTATTTAGTTTATGTTTTTTTTTTCCCCGTTTAGCCTAAAAGTTATCTCTATTGTATATTATGATTTTACTTTTTATTTTTTTTTTTTCATGCGGATGCTTTTCGCGAACAAATAACTTTTTCTAACTTTGCATACTGTTTGTGACTAGAATTTCTGTGATCCGGCTTTTCGTATGTAAACAAATTAATTATTTCGCGTGTTTTTAGATTCAAACTGCGTGACGATGGGGTTTTCGGCGTCTCAATCGAAACTCCGCGGCCCGCTGTATTTAACGACGAGGGATTCGAGTCCGTTTTGCGGTAAGTGCATCTTGTGCGTTTGATCTCAACCAAAAAACAACGGCAAACACGCGTAAGCTGTCGTTTTCGTTTTTAGGACGACAGATGAAAGCGTCCATTCTGCTGTCGCCGAAAACGTCCAAACTCGGAGGCTACCTACAAATGTCGTTGGAAGACGGGAACAACGGCACCGCCAATTTCAAGCTCCGTACAGAGTAATTAATGGCGTGCATCTGCAATATTAATAATAATAATAATATTATAATGCATACCTACTCCGTTCCACGAGAGAATAATCTGTTTACCAAACGTTATACTTAGAACTTGCAGGAAAGAAAAAAAATCGGTTTGTCACACCCTGAATAAGTGTTCGGCCTTGGGTGAAGTCTATCGAAATTTTAGGACGTTTGGAAAATGAAATCGAATTCCGGCGTCGCCATGAGTTGTGATGCACAAAAATTGATTGTTTTCTCGTGGAACAGCGAGTATAATATATAGTACTCGAACGGTCATTACAAGTCCAGTGGCGTGCCCAGGACTCGACAAAGGAAAGGGCTGTAAATGTGGGATAAATAATTCATTTCACATCGTACCTTTCTGATTGTTAAACCCAAATTCGAACACGGTAATCGTAAAAAATTAGGGAGAATTAGTAGACTTTAAGCCTCTCCTAATACCACGAACAGCCCTAACATTTTCTTCCCGAAAATCGCTTTTCGTCATGCATATTTTTGGCTTCAATCATTACCCTAAATATTTGACTAGATCTGCGTGCCGATAACCATCGGATGTATTTTAAAGAGTATCAAGAGCTAGAACACTGCAGGGAGGAAATATTAATAAAAAAAAACAGATAATTTGGGATTTTTGTACACACGATCTGGAACGTTAAAATTCTAAATATGGAATTGTTTTTATCATTCTTTCGTACGAAAATATTAATTCAGTGTGTACAGAAAAAATTAGAATATTCCAAGGTTGGGCGTTATGAGTTGAGTTAATTTTAATTAACTTGATTTTTTTTTTTTTTAGTTTAACGCGTTAGTCTTTAATAATTATAAAAAAAAAAAAGGTTTTTAACTCTTTAAAAAAAAATAAAAGTATTAGTATGAAGAAAATTTCTCATAAAAAAAACGCGAACAAATTTTCTCGGAAAGAAGGAAACGTTTAACACAGCTACTATAGGCACGAAACCGTGTGAATTAAATAAATTAGAACTAATAATCTTTGTATTCTTTATTTTTAAGTGAATTTTTTTTTCGTTAGTCGACATTAATTTATTATAAAAAAAAAAAATCAACTTTTTGGTTTTTCAATTAAAATTTAACGAGTCGTAAAAAATTCGTGAACTTGCCCAGCCTGTTTGGAGTGTTCTACAATAATTACCGATCGATTTTTTTGCGTTTGCGTTTGCTTTATAACTATGCCTATAGTGAAAAACCCTCCAAAACTGCGCAGACGCATTACGCGAGACGGTATGAAAAAATATATTACTATACGTTTTTACGTACGCTTTGTCGACGTGATTGTATAAATGATCTGCGAACACGAGAATTCATCATCCTTTAAGTGTGTCTAACCAAACCCTCGCAGCAGGGTGAAAAAACCGTTTTTGCGCCTGTAAATTTTTTTCTCGCGCGGGCAAAACAGGTTAATCCTGTGGCGGACACCGTACACTATTTTCGCGAAAGAAAAAGTGCTCCGCGGCGGAGGTGCCGCTCCATTTATTACCCCGTCACGCGTTATTATTATACGGATTACGCGGGGGCGTGGTTCGGCCGCAAAAACTGGAGGAGGTTATACTCGTCCGCCGTTAAACTGCCAAAAACTTTTTCGCTTCCTCCGCACGTTCGTACGACGTACAGTAATATTTCGTACACGATCATAATGATAATAATAATACGCGATATATCGTTAAAAAAAAATATTAAATCCCAAAGCGTGGCACTACGCCGTATCGTAGGTGCGTTAATTTTTCATTCATCAACCCGAAATTATTATTAAAAGTTCCCCAAAGTATTATTTCATCACTCTTCAAACAGTAACGGTTTAAAAAAAATAGTAAAAAATAGCCCCCTCCTCCCCCCCAAAAAAAAAAAAAAAAATGTTGGTCGTTAATGGATTTTCTGATACTTACATAGTTGAGTATGCGATTTTCGTTCTGAAAACGGTTTTAAACTCGTGATTATATACATATCAAGAAACATCACGTCGTGTATTAGACGTTCGGGAGCTCAACTCAATCATTATTTTAACAGTCGTGCCATTACGTTTTGTTTTTAAAAACGTCATTTCGAAATTTCCGCGATTTACTTGAGGTAAACTTAAAACCGACACTGATAAATTGAGTTGAAGACGAGAACACTGTTTTTACAAGATGATTTTGCAAATAAACAAGTTTTCATAATTTTACGGCCGTATAAAATTGATCGAATATCGTCGTAATTCCAACGTTTCAAATGTATTATTAATTGTTTCGTTAAAAATAAACATTTTCAAAAATCATCTCGTCAAAAAACATCGTTAACGAGTTCGGAACTGTTTTCAGAATGAAAATCGGATAACAATGCCTGTTAATTTATGGAACTGCGGCTGAGACTATACTTGCGTCGTAAGATCCAGCGCTGTACGTAAATCAAATAATGTCCGTTCGACACTAAATGTGTATAATCCACTGATTCGCTCGGGGCCAATTCCTTTTTTTTTTTTTCTATACTAATGCACGAGACGATCTCACGCGTTTCCATCGAATGTCAAACGTTATTCGCGTGGACTGCAGCCACTCTGAAATTCCCGCGGTGGTTTTGTTTCTTTTCTTTACAGGCATCCCGATTACGTTTCCGGAGGACTTTTGGCCGAAGGGCTCTCGGTGGCCAGATACGAGATGCCCGTGCCGCAAACATTGAACGTCGAACTGAGTTTCCAAACACTGCTGCAGGGCTACATGCCAGGGATTAGCGACAAGTATGCGTTTGGCGCCGTGGACGTGCTCGTGGACAGAGTTTCCGTTTTCGACATGGAAGGACACGTGTAAGTAAGAACGAGACGGTACCTAATAATGTTATTGCACCACCTAACATACACAAAATTATTCATTCGAGGTTTTTTGAAACGATTCGATTTTCATCGTTTTTGGTCCGAAAATCCAAATGTCGTATTAATTAATTAAAAATAATTTAACCGACTTCCGTCTGCAGCCGCGAAAACGGCCTCGAGTAAAATCTGCATCGGGGACGCCATTTGGGCGGCAGGAGTATGCCGAGCCTTAGCTTTTAAAAAAATTTTGGCCCGGTTCTTTTTTTGGACGAATTTCGACCGGATTTGTTCATTATGAATCCGCCGGTACCGCGATAAAAGTTGGCCGGTAGAAAATGCAATTGGACCACAGGTTTTTTTGCCCCGCCAACATCGAAATTCACGCCCGTGAATTCTGCACGTAACGTGAAACATGCTGACCACACTAATTATTGTAATATTTTATCATTTAGAACCGACACAAAACCTCGTTTGTGTGGTTGAAAGTGCCATCGAAATAAAATATTATGATAGCATTTTCCTCGGCATTTTTAACCAGCAAAAAAAAATGAAAAACGTGACCGACATTCAGAATTTTCGCGCATAAACAGCTGAAGGGACGCGAACGCAGTATAATATCTCTTAGAGACAAGTTGCGACGACTTTGGACGGATCCGAGAAACTGTACAACATAAAAATTGTATGGTTACTTGTAAACAGCTATAAAACTGTTTAAGGGGTGCCGCTAAAATTTGTATGAAAAAATACCAAAACGCGAACACAATTTCCGAAATATGTGATGGGCCGATACTAAAAATTTTTTTTTTTATTCTACTAGGGCGCTCGTTTTTCCGATTTCGGAATTTTGTAGCGAAACGTTTACAATTTGAAAATAAAGATACGATATTTTCAGATAAAGTTGTACCTACGGGGTGTGCCAGGACATAATTTAAAAATCACAAAAACGTGCACCCTTTAAACATAGTTTGAACTATCGACGACACATTTTAAAATCACTCCCCGTTCTATTATACAGTACGATTCTCAAAACTACTGGCATTACTCGTGTTCTAATACTTAGTTAAAATTTAAAAAAAAATTATATTTATGGTTTTTACCATTTTACATATTATCATTATGTATACTGATAGCAAAATCAACAACATTTCCTTATAATATTCAAAATAGGGCACCACAGTTCCCCGTTAACAAAGTCTTATTTTAATATAATATTTATTTAAAAATACTGGTAATATAGAAAACAACATACCACGAACTGTCAAAAATCAAAAAATCATTATTTTTACCAATATTTTTAGACGCGATAAATGTTTTTCTACTTGATTTTCTAGGTGGTCAAATTGCGAGGAAAATTCAAATTTAGATCACATTGACGGAACTACAATTTACGCCAAAACGTTTTCCCTTTCTTTGTACGCCTGTTGACGAGGTGACGGCAGAAACACTTTTTTTTTTAAATTTTTTATATAGGTATATTTTTAATTTATTGACTACTTAACGAACGACTGAAATCGCTACCTATTCATTTATACTTTATACATTATTAATATATTCAAAAATGTGTTTGTAAGAACGATAATATTATGTAAATACGGATTTATTTGCATTTTTTATTCAATATACTATTTTAATTATATTCTAAATACTCATAATGTATACATACTTTTATTTTCTTTTGAAAACGATTATAAGTAAAAATCATTTATGTGATTTTGACTGTTATGTGACAGAAAATTATGAAAATTATTCTGTAGAAAAAAATTAAAACTACGTTTTAATCTCCATAATGTTTTCTAATTTTATTTTAAACATGTTCTTCGAACATTTAAACGATAAATTCCAACTTTATCTTATTATCAAAGAATATAACCGAAATTCAACTACATAGTATTTTATAAATTACGTTTAAAGTAATAAATAGCAAACGGTTTGGTAAACTCCTTCCGAATTTTTCTTATCAATCATAATATAAAATCTCTACTATAAACGTTAAGTGCACATCAATTCGATATGTTTTACTAAATAATTGTAAAAAGAATATTTTTACGAAAACATAACGTTTGCATAGTGTTAGAAACGTTGACTTATCCAAAGAAGTGACCTGCTCCAAAGCGTAATCGCGATACATCTCAAACAACTTCTTACCGACCTCAAGTTTACTCTCATTTTTTTATTATTTTTATTTTTCATTATTATATTATGTACAATTTTTTGTGTTTTTTGAAGTCGGTTTTACTTTTTTCTTAATTTTTTTTTTTTTTCTATCCGATAGAGTTATTGTCGAATTCCGCCAGAGCGCGTTCTATACTATATTTCTGTACATCTTAGTATAGGGAAGAGCTTATGAAACAACAATTAACTAATTTTTGTTTTGAAAAATTATTACGATTTAGGTTAGTAATAATTCTTGTGCACTGACGATGAGTTTTTTTTTTTTTTTTTTCTGGGAACTTTGATTATTAAAAAAAGTAGGTACTCGTGAAATTTAATTTTCAACAACGAGGTGGTCAATTTTAAACATTATTAAAAAAAAATTGATTTTTCAAAAATTGCCCAACGACAGTGTACAGTTGTACTGCTGTAAAGATTGCACATTTTACATAGTTACGGACTACTTTTAAACTCGTGTAGGAAAGAACTTCAAAATGCATAATTTCGATTTTTAAACTGTTCAGTGACCGACCGAAAAATAAATGAAAATTTGTTCAAATCATTTACAGGCTCATCGTAAACATAGTATATTAACTATACGTCAATTAAATCATTCAAGCAAAAAAAAAAACGACGGGATATTCCTCCGTAACCGCGGTAATCCCCTTTCTATTTCTTCATTCGAGTCGAGCAGCACTAGACTGATTAATAATATCTATTATCTCTAGATAGATGTGTTGCTCCGATTGACGTCTGCTGATGATATAATTTTGAATGGAGAAAATGTGGACAAAGTCAATAACAGGCTGGATGAGTGGAGAATAGCGCTTGAAGGGAAGGGATTGAGAAGATGAGTAGAAAAGTAAAACAGCGTATGTGGAGGAATAATTTTGGAGGAAGTGACCACAGGCGCTTGACAATACGAGAAGAGAGTAACGGCGATGAGCGGTGACGTAATACGTAGCGGTGTAGGTAGAGAACTATTAAAGCACGCCCAGGACCCTTCGAACAAAGGGCTGTACGAGAGGCGTGAAACATAGGGTCGGATGAAATGGAGAGAAGCGTCGGGTGTTTTATGTGATAAAAGAATTCCAAATAGGGCCGGCTCGTGGTTCGGAGTGTTGGCGGGAAAACAGAACGGAGCACGAGTGAAACGCGTATGCTCAGATGGATGAGTAACGAGAGAAATCAGAAATAAGAGTGTATGCAATGTGAGAGACAGTACCTACATCAATATAGCGGATAAGATTTGGACGTGGAGAGAAGAAACTGAAGCGGTAAGAGCGGTTGTGAACGTTGTGGGAAAAAGAGGAAGACCAAAGAAGATAGACGGATGGGTGTACAGTTGAAAACGATACGAGGGTTGTTGATGTGCGTGTAGGTAGGGCCGGACGCGAACGATCGCGGACGTAATATAAGAACGAAGTTGATCACAGACCCCGAGGCGAAGGCGAAGAAGTCAAGAGAAGATGTTGAATGCTCGACTGGCGCTCAACACTGCGGCCCGCGCGCGGTAACAGTCGCGGACACCACGTGGACGAGAACCGCGGGCCGCACCAACCCCCGCGCGGGGTGTTTTTCCCGCAACCCCCTCCGGTCGACGGACGCGCGTTTATCGATCGCCCCTCGCCGGCGCTTTTCCGCCCTAACCAGACACCGTCCGCGACCCTCGCGTCAGTATGCCACGGCGACCGTATATTATGATAATCGCGCACGGTAATAACATGACATTCGGGTACAATAACAATAAAAATTTCTCGTTTTCTTCGAAACGATTTTTACAGGATTTCGTTTTGTTTCTCGTGGCACCTAAAGTTCCGCCGGAAACCCGATACGGCCGTAACAACGATTATCGTATCGTTATTATCATCATCGTCATCTGTTCGCGCGCGTATTGTCGTACACCCGGTATAGTACACACGCGTGATACCGCGAGCGCGCGACCCGGCGAAAAGGTATAACGTTCGCATTTCGGACGGGACACGCGTCGTGTGTCCACGCGTGCCGACTTTTACAACAATCGTTTTACGCCGACAGCTATTATTTTAACCGTGCGATGATATCGAGAGATCGCAGTTTTCGTTCGCAGCTGCATCGTCGCGATGACGGCGTATACATTTATTATTATAAGCGCGAATCGTCGGGACGATAGTCTATTATAGTGTCATTTACAACCGAAAAGAGTTGATATCTTTATCGGTGAAACGCGTCGTCGTCGTCGGTTTACGTACAGCAGCAGCAGCAGCAGCACGCGCCCGCGTCGCAGCCGGTCGCGATGGCAAAATGGTAACCGCGACCTCCAGAGT
Source organism: Hormaphis cornu (assembly GCA_017140985.1). Lineage (NCBI taxonomy): Eukaryota > Metazoa > Arthropoda > Insecta > Hemiptera > Hormaphididae > Hormaphis > Hormaphis cornu. Next base: position 10,027,961 of record CM029360.1, on the reverse strand, counting down.
AGCGGCCGCAAAAGGACGACCGTCCGCCATGCTCTGTTGCGCCCGGAAGAAGGTGAGTCGCGAAACGTTTTTTTATTCGGGGCACTGGGGAGGCCGCCATCGTCTCGGAGAGGGTGATGGTGAGGGTTTTGACAGTCGTCCCGCGAAAACAAGGGCGTATTTGGAGCCTTTTTCAAGCGGGGAGCGAATGTATTTATTTGTACACGGAACATTGAATATTTGAGTCTAGTTCCTACTTTGAATTCTGTTTCGAATGTAAATTTTACGCTCCCTAATACGCCCGTGCCCGAAAATGTGTGATGAGACTTTTACAAACGCCAACCGAAAGTGCGTTATAGTCTCTTGCGGCGAACGATTTTGGCGCGGCTATAGCTAAAACACAAAGGTTTACTCTATATTTTTCTTTTTTCGCCCACAGATCCGGGGAGACAAATAATTTTTATCGAAACAAACACGAGTTAATTTTTTTTGTATAACTCGTATTAGACATTTCGGTTATGGAAGCATTCATATAGCGTACACAAAGATTTATCGAATATGTGATTTCTTGTTGTCTTCGGCATATACGAGCCTATAAATAAATAAAATTAATATTTATAAATCCAACAACACGAACTATTCACTGACGTCGTAAAATATGATTATGATTGGCCCTCGACTTGAGCGGCTTAAGACGGTGGACAGGACTGGTCCGATGACCAAGATTTTAAGGTATTCTAACCCTTTATGTCGGAGCTTCTTCAAAATTTTTAGATTTTGTCAAAAATCATTACCCCCCGTTTCCCAAAACCATCACCTAACGTGACCTACGTAGATATTTGAAATTTTTATCTCTTGAACTTTATCGAAATTGACAGACGTAAATCTTTGAGAGAATTAACTTTCAACCGATTCGTATATTGCATTGCAGCGTAATTTTAACCGATTATATCTGTTTGTACCTTAATCGATTACAAGCTCGCCGTCGATGATAAACGTATACAATGGTTGACTACTGCATAATGTAACACTTACACAACATAAACCAGATCACCAAGAGCATCTAATCGAGTTTCGATTTTATGTTGGGTCTTGTGCAAAAATTAATAAATTCAAATGTATGTATTTTCTACTAGACGGCAAACACAATTTTGACAAAATCGATCTTATATTCGATCTGTCAATATAGCAATCATCACAACTTGAATTATTATTTTACATCACATCATCTGTGTAACAGATATTCACTAACACTTGGTCATTATAATATTGGTATATGATCGCGGTAACGATATTATTCCGATAATTGTTATGAATATTTAGCATGTTTTAGTACCACCGACCGACATAAATCGTAAATAGTTTTTTTTAAATCAATAAACTTATCCGCTCATCCAGAAATCCACTCTTCCTCAGCTATATATAAGACGTTGCAGACGCTTCTGGGGATTCCATTCCATTCGTTCTTCTTCGCCGACGTTGGTTTTATTATATAATGCGATTCAGTGGCGTAACCGAGATTTCCAAAAAGGGTGGGGCCGGCGACGCCAAACAGAAGTACCAAAACATCCTATTTGCATTTTTACGTTTTATTTACGTTTGTTCTCAGATTGTGCCGACTAAGAAGTCGAGGTATTGTTTTGGTCGCACAATTTTTTCAAATAAAAATAATATTTTGTAAAGTTTGTGTGATTAATTTTTAAAAACCCTTTACAACAAAGAATCTCGACCAACCTTTTGGTTCAACACAATGGTTATAGTTTACAGTACCTACGCAGCGTTATATAGCGTTATACGTCTGGATTTATACACAACTCATAAAAAAAAATTCTATAAATCAAAAAGTCGACGTGCGATTAATTTTTAATGGAAAAACAAATTTATTTTCCGTACAGTCAACAGAAATAATATACCTGTATGCAAGCGTTACGTAATATTGCCGTTTTATACATTCAACTCGCGTACGTTACGAAAGCACTGCAAATCGAAAAGGTTATTAACTTCCCGGGATTATCAATTAAAAATTCCCGTCCCTTTTTTCACTAAACAAATTCACAACAAAATCAACACACGACATTATTTTGAATTAATCTCAGCCGAAATACAAATTATTTCACATAAACGCTATTAATTAATTATAGTAAGTGTAATATATACCTTTACTACTTAGAAAAAAGATAGGTTTTTTTTTTAACGTTTTTATTTTTGTCATAAGAGCGCACAAATTTATCCATTTCAATTTTTCAGATGATCGTTATTATTATTGACCATCGCGTTGATTAAATCGACTAGGTATATCAAAACTAGATTTTTCCATAAGCGCTGAAACTAACCATATTTGAGTCTTGATATTATACAAGCTGTTAGTATACACTATACTTAGATATATTTGTAACATTGTGTGTAAATGATGTATTATGTAAGTGGGTAAATGTGAAATTAGAAATGATTGTTTCGTGCTGCTAATCAGTAAAATTAACGACCGCAGTCAACTCTTGATACGTAAAATTTGGTTAACTCACGTTAAAAGTATATACTATTATACTCAATAGTCGTCAACTCTTGCTCATTCTTGGTTTTTTGTTACCTGTTTTTATAACAAAGCGGATATAACCGGTAAAATAACAGTAAGTGTGTTCAGTTTTACGTCGTAAACAATCTAAAAGTACCACCGTAAAACCCGATAAAATGGATGACTCAATGAAAACTAACGAAATTTCACGTAGGTGTAGACGTGTATCGTAAAGATTGTATCGATACAATTTTTTGTAGTTGCAAATTCGATCGTTTTACCGTCGTAATAATATGTAAGGCGCATACGTCTCCGATTTCACTGTCCAGCTCCGGCTTCGCAATTACACCGACCACCCCACCGTATACGCCGATATTATTTTGTACACGTAATAATTAAAAGTCATGATATATATATATTATAATGACGATGAAAACTAATTGCTAATTACCGTGTTATTGTTTCACAGTAAGTAAAATAGGTATTGCGATTTTCCAAAACGTTCTGCAAATCGCGAATCACTATGTGTAATTTTGTGCGTTTGATATCGAAATATGAATTAATAATGTACCTATTGGTGGTATACCTACAACAATAATAATAATTGATTATAAATTAATTGTTTGTTTTCGAAAAGTCGGAAGGAACGGACCGGGTAGGCAACAAATTAATTATCAAACGTAAACGGTGCGTATTAATTATATCGTCGTACACACAGTTTTGCATGCGCGCGCGGTATAGTGTAATCTGTTAGGTGCAGGCCAACCAATCTCAATATTATAATATTATGTTGTTTACGCGAGTATTGAATCAATAATATCGATGACGAACGAACCAAATTGTTTTTTCACCGCGGGTATTGAAACACGAGTGCAGAAATAAAATGTGAAAATATTCAACGAATCAATGTAGAAAAAAAAACACACACACACACACGTTTTACTTTTAATAATTATGATTAAAAATATTCAAGTTAGTAGCAAGTACAAGCTCAGTTAGTAAAACACTCAACAAGCTTTACGCGTTTCAAAGTTCTGTAATTATTGGCTCGACATTTTTTACGCTCTTATAACGTCCAACAATGACATCCGTTCCAATAATGCGTAAACATTGAATTTAGTTTTAGTAATTTTTCGAAAGCGCCATAAATAAATTAATAATTAGAGAGAGAAAAAAACTAATCATCAACGTTTTCCAACAGCAGGTAAAAAATATTTTTAAAGTTTGTGTAAAATAGTATCTTACATATAAAAACTACAAATTTTATCGAACAAAACTTACAAAATTATGAAAACTTTAAAGGTTATTCATAGCTCCAAAACAATCGAAATTTTTACACGACGATTTGACTTCATCCGTCTGCCATTACAATAACGTGTGAACAATAATTCAATAAAGCTGAACGATTCTCGGCCAAGAATACACAATGACAAAAACGAAAAAATAACGATGTAAAAACGTCCATAAACCAAAATTATTGCAATAACAATAATTCAAGATTTATCAACCACCTAGGTATTATTGTGTAATCGCGTGAAAAAGATTTTACTCCCCACAACAATGTATACATAATTAGTTTTTGTGTGGTTTCTCTTGAACTAATTATACACATACGACCGCGGTTTTGCACGTTTTTTTTTATGTGTACCAAAAAAAATCCTGAGACGAATCTCTGCTGCTGCAGCTGTTCAAGTTGTAAAATCGTTGTTTCTGGTCGTTTTTTCCTCTACGTACACACAACACACGAGTATATTATAGTAGTTATTACGCGAAAAAACGCTAAAGGTCAGATCCAAAGAGCGTAAAAAAAAAAAAAAAATAGATATAATAAAAATCAAACCGAAAAAAAGGCGACCGAGGCAAGTTGGCTCTATAGTATAACGTGGTCTTTATACGACACAGTATGTTTTATATCATTTAACGTTATATAGAATTGGTCCGTCCGACCGCGAGGGAAGTAGGTATGTAAACCGTTTTTTTTTTTTTTTAACGAAATCGATGTACGAAAAATATTAAGACAAATTTGTTCCACCATAACTTTCCCGTTCTTATAGTTCTATACCGTCCCTCGATGATCGCAAGCACTTAAGCGGCCTACAGAATTGGACGGTAGGTATATGTTTGTAATGCAATACATGTCTTCTTCTTCTTCTTCTTCGTCTTTCTCCCAACTGTTTGGGGTCGACCATCTTCGTCCTATTCCTCCACTCATCACGATCATTCACATCCCCTGTACACGCTCATTAACAACCCTCGTATATTTTTTTCAATTGTTTCCACCCATCTCTTCTTTGGTCTTCCTCTTTTTCCTTCGACGTTCATTTCCATAACTGATCTTACTGCTTCGGTTTCTTTATCGATACTTTTAAATCGATATTTTATAGGTACACTGGATAATACAACTTTTGTACAAAGACCATTCTTAATTTAGTTTCTTTTATGACGTTTTGTACTATACCTATTTAAAGACAAAATGTCTCTATGGTAAAAAAAAAAATAACTTTGTGTACTAGTATAAAATTTTGAACTACGCATATGTTTTTATGGAGCAGAAATATTATAGATCTGAATAACCATTGAAAGTAACTGTAAAGTGTTCTGTACTTTATTGATTGTTCAGAGCCGCGTACAAAAATAAATCACAAAAAAACGATTCTGATCAGAAGACCAAAAAAAAAAATCCACCCTGTACAATAAAAACACGCACGTATATTATTGCCTAAGAAATAACGCGGTGTTTACCCGAGCTGCTCGTTGAGAAAAAGATTGGCAACGGTTTTAGCGTGTGAAAGGGATGGAAAATCGCTTTTTTATTGCCTCGCCGAGAGACACATATAGGCGATAATGTATTACATATTATTTTTATGTGCGTAAGTCCAGACACTTCATAATACCGTATAATATATTAAGGTATTATATTTGTTCTCAGACGTTATGTCGTATTATGTTACATATATATATACACACATTTTACTATAGTGTAACGGATATGCTGGATTATCATAACAAAAAAACAATGTTCATTACACAAACTTAATAAAATATAATATATGACCGTCGATTTTGTAGTCTACACTATACACGGGTCGAATGAGAATATAATATAAAGAAAATTTTTTTAGTCTTCAACAACGCAATGAAGTTGTAATGAAAAAAAAGAGCTATATAATACCCGCCATTAAATAAAGAAAATTACATTGGCCAGGACATACTTTGGGACATGATAGTCCTGTGTACAAGTAGTCCTATAGAAGGAACTATCCCTGGGGAAAAAAAAGAAAAGGACCACCAAGAACAAATTTTATATCACAGGCTTGTCGAGAACTGGGCTTAAAATATGTAGACATTAAAAAGAAAATAGAAGACAGAGAGGAATGGTGGAAGAGAGTTGTAGGAAAGCAATACCAGTCTGAGCAACCTGAAAAAGAGAAATTTCATTAATACGTGTATTACTGTTTTCGGTGAAACGTAGTCGTTTTTCTGTCTTACCTTTAATTACGTTAATTGGACTTCTATGTATTTAAATCGTTTTGCAGTATTTCGAAACATGTTAAAACGATTTCAAGAAATACGATGGTAGGTATGTATTAGGAGTCCATATGGGGAAGGGAGAGGGCAACGGAGGGTACCAGTCCACCGCATCTTGATTTTGAAAATAAGATTTTGTCCGATGTTTGAATATAATTTTTTTTTTTTTTTATCAAAAGTTAAAAAAAAAAAAATTCACTATAGTCACGTTAATTTTTTAATCATTTAAAGTTTAAATTTTAATTGATGCTTTAGTTTAGATTAAAAATATCAATTTTAAGTTCAATTTTACACACACACACACAACTTATTCATAGTTTTAAATAAAATTAAAGTGTGAATTTCTTCACAATTTATCACTTACACAATTTTATGTTCTATCAGATAAAAAAATTTTTATTCAATTTTGTCGATTCTACAAGACGGAAAAACTTTTCTCGTGAAGTCAACGCGTTGTCTATTTAAATGCATGAAAGTTGTATAAATTTCCTGTATTTGATCTTTAACAAATTATCGGCTCCAAAACACAGAATCCGTGATACCCCCGTAATTTAAGCGAAAAAACACAGTCTGTTTACGCAGGACATATTTATTCTAAAAGTGTAGTTATACTAGTAGTAAAATAATTTACATTAAACATTTAACACAGTAATATTTTAAAATATATGTATAATAGCGCAATCATAAATGGTAACAGCGACATGAAAAAAATTTTGATATACCTCGAAAATATTGAATGTTGAAAATTCAAAAGTCTCTGAAACTGCCTAAACAAAACGCCTTAAAAACTGTCGGTATCCTGCCCTCTCTAAACGGGACGAATTCGTACGAATATTAAAAAATGCTGTTCGTTTATGTAACTGTTATGATTAAATTTCGAACAAAAGTAAAATTTTAAATACATGTTCAACTACCTAAAGAAAACGTAAAAAGGATTTTATCTTTTCTTTCTTCTCTTGGTCGCAAACGGCAGAACTCACCCCTAACATCTCAGTATCTTACACCAGCATCTCCCTTCCATCATCTGAGGCTGCTTTATACAATAATATCTGTACAATATTAAAATATGTTGTTAGTTAGGTGTTTCAAAAGTGCACTCCTCAGATTCCAAATCAGCATTTTAAGAACTATAACAAATAAGCGCAATTCTGGAGGGCTTAGTCCCCTCAATTTTTTAAAATTTTTAATTTAGCTCTTCAAATTGCGTCTTTAAGGTCCTTAAAGTTTGTTCGAAACGCTATATTATGCGTAGGCACTTGAGCAGCCAAGTTTGTTGCAATAGTGCTATTTATATGGATGTAAAATATATTATTGCACTGAGCACTCTCGAGACAACCATGCGATTTTACGTCAAACACTTGAGTAAATTGTTCGAATCGACGGACCGGAAAGTAGCGTAAACACATATTAGTTGGCTGCAGTGCACACACATAAATACTAAAACACATAATAAATAAGTAGATACATATTATAAGTAAGAATATAATATACACACACACACACACGTTCTGAAGTTTGTTCAAAACAAATTGTGTAAACTTTTGTGTTACGTACGATTAATAATCGTAATTACGGTACAGCCGCCTATAAATGTATTGGGTACCAGCAAATTTGTGTATAATACTTACATAAAAAAAAAAATATTTAAAAAATAAATATGTGTATAAATTCTAGGTAGGTAATGAAAAATGTTATAAAATTATATTTAATAAAATATTTAAGTTATCCCAGTATGCGTGTATTTCAGCTAAATCATATGTAGTAATGTACCTTTGTATCATTTCCTCAAAAACACTTAGTTGTTAAGACAAAAACTTTAACACGTAATAAGCGGTTTAAACTAATCGGACTGATTACCATTTTTATTTGTACTTAATTATTATAAGTACTTTATAATTTAATACAAAACATCTTTTCTACTTATAGTTATAAAAACTAATATTGTGTAAAATTTGGTCACAATCATTAAACAATCTATAATCATTTTCAAAATAAAACCCTAAAACTATTGTTGAATTAACTCAGAAAGTATATCTGTAATTTATAAAAATAGAAAAAATTTGAAAATAATTTGTGTACTTGAGAATTGAACAAAATGTATTTTAATAAAAAATAATTTTAATCTCAGTTTATTTTCTAAATCATTATCTTGCTAAATTCAGTTCCCATTAAGGAGCCTCTGTACTTTAGACCTATAAAACATAGCTGGCAAGTTCCATCAGTACGTCCGTCCAAATTCAAGAACCAAAATAAATTATGAAAACAGATTTGGTTTCAGAATAAAGTCTTCTTTGTATCCCACATTGGCATTTATTCAATTTCTTTTTTAAAATTTATAAATTACAAAAATGTAAAAAAAAATTTTTTTTGTTTAATAATAAAAATTGTGCTTTAAAAAACTATTTTCAAAATTGTAAAAAGTGAACGACACAGACAATGTTGTTAGGTTTTTAATCCGTTTTTATAGAACTAGGAAATCTGCGTATTGTTTAATTTAAAGGACTTAAATAGGCAATTTAGTAGGAAGACTGTTGGTAAGTGGGTGAGAAAAGCACAATAATAACTTTTTTACAATTTAACTATGGATGGAATATATTTTTTTTTTAATAAAATAACAATGTGGTTCTCTAATTGATTGCTCTAAATACTTTTTAGTTTTTTTAGAGCCCCCTTAACTTTTTAATGCACAACATTTTATTTCGTATTTCATACATCACAACAGTTTTTAATTGGTTAAAATGATGTTGAACAAAAAAAATAAAGCATAAAAATATTATTAATCTTATTTATTATTATAGATGTTGATTAGCATTATTTAATTATTTTGATTTTATTGTTATACTTTAATTTAATTATAAAAAAAAGTGAATAGGTAATTTTCAACAAAATAGTTTAATCAAGTACTAAGACACAGATCATACATTTATCATTTCAGTTATTATTTGAAAAAAAATTCATAATTTTTATACATTTTGTACAACATAAAATTATTACAAAACATAATTTATCAGGCACTTTAGTTAGGTAGTTCAAAATATTGATAAAAATATACTTTTAAACACATTTATCATGACTAATTTTTGTAAACTGGAATAAAAAATAAATTATACTTGTTATTTTTAATATTAATCAGTTCTCAATACATTGAGTTTTAAATACAATAAGCTATACAAAATTTAACACGCCTATCGACTATAAACAATATTGAAAACAAAGAAACAAAAATCACATTAGAAAAAACAAACTTCATGACATTATAATAAACAACGTTTGGTAGTATGAAACATAATACAATTGCACAATGAAGTTAAAATGTTTATACATATTCCATATCGGGTTTTATAAATAAATTCAGCTCTTTTTCAGTAAAATAGTTAAAATCACAGTACTTGAACCACACTTGTTTGTTTAAAAATTTAAACGGCAGACAATGGCACTGAACAAAGTCTAAGATGTTTTGAATCTTGCCGCGATTGTACGGGCTTATGAAACCCTTACCGTGCGGTATAAAGTGTTCGTATCGTGCAGCATTGATTCGTTCGTTTGTGGTCACGCCGAGCCATACAATTTGATATGTCTGACATCCTAACAACATTGATACCCACAGTGAATGCAAAATAGCGTTGATCATAATCCAGCTGACCCATGAGTCTAGGCTAAAAATTTCCCAAACAACACTGAACGAACTGCGATTATAATACGAGTGTTCGTGAAACTGGTCCGCCATGCACAGATATCTTACACAACCAAAAATTATAAAAGCACACGCCACGAGTAGAGTTATAAGATAGCCGACAAAGTGACAATGATTTGCCACGCCAATACAATTGTTCACCCAAGGACAATGGTGATCAAATTTTGCTACACATCTGAAAACACGTAACAAATTAATTTGAAGAATACAAAAACCAAAATTTCTATCGGCCTTACCGATTGCATATACTGCAGTGTTTTGATCGTATCGGCTTTTTTACCAAACAAGTGCTACAAAATGCGTCCAAACGAAATCCAAAGCCCTCGGCTAGTTCAATTATGGCGGCGTACTGATCGTCTTTAGTGTTTGGCACATAACCCGGATTTCCGGTCCAGCTGTACATGAAGTTGTACCATAACAACGAGGTGGTGACGAAAAACCCGACCGAACACCAGAAACTCACGACGGGCAATATCCAAAATATCCAAGTGACGTACATCCAAAATTTGGTTGCGAGATACACGGAAACGGGTAGCGTTTTCGATACTACCGCGTAGGTACGATTCAATTTGTACATAATTAAGTAGCCAATGACCACGCAACACAATTTCGCCACGTATATCATTTGAGAGTCTAGTATGGATCCGATGGCGTAGAACGCTGCGGAAACAATCGCGACGGATAAGGTTTGTTCGTTGCATTTCAGTAAAAAATTCTTCGGTTTCATCCGGTCGTCCACGATTTTCAACGTGTTCAGCCCGATCCAGATCTCCGACCTCGAATCGTTGATGAGACTCAAGGCCGTGCACCCCAACGAGTTCCGGATGGTCAACGGGGAACCGCGCGTGACTAGATTGCTTATGGCGTTCGGATTCCGGCTGACCAGAGCCCAGTGGAGCGCGGTGTTCCTGTGCACGTCGTCCTGCGCGGACATCGAAGCGCCGAGCGTGATCAACAGTTTCGTGGGGTCGAGCCCCAAACACTTAGACGAGCTCCACATGAGGGCGGTCATCCCGCTCTTGTCCCGCAGGTTCACGTCCACGCCTTTGGCGATCAGATACGCTACGATCGCGGTGAAGCCGAAGTGCGCGGCGATGTGCAGACACGCGCGGCCTTCGACGTCGAAGAAACACGGGTCGGCCCCGTGGCTCATCAACAGCACCACGGCGGACAGATGGCCCTGTCTGGTGGCCCAGTGCAGCGGCGTGGCCCGCAGGTCGCCGCCGACGGGATCGACGGCCGCCCCTTTGGAAATGAAATACCTGATCAGCTCCGTCTTGTTGTTGATCGCCGCCCAGTGCAGCAGACGGATGTCGTGCGGGTCCGGCGCGTTCACGTCGTGCTCGCCGCCCTCGATTATCTCTACGCACCTGTTCAACAGCCCGTACTGGGTGGCTTTCACTATGTCGAAGCCCTTCGCGTCCTCGTCCGAAACGTTCGGTTTCCGCGCGTTTCGCGTCTTTTTCGCGAACACGGGCGCGGCGTCGTCCGCGCTGGGCTGGGCCGACGACACGGCGCCGCAGCCGTCCTGTATGAGACCGAAGTGGCCGCACAGCGAGTGCATCGTTCGTCCGGCGAGAACGGTCGAACGACACTTCCCCGAGCTGATCGATCGTTTACGATCACAAACGACGGGCATACGTCATGTCGAATTCGTGTTACTACACTGAAAAACGAACGATTCGACTTTTTTCACGCATTTCACTCGCGCGTGGGATTCGGGTCCCGACCGGAGCCGGACAAAAGACGCGCTTGGTCGGACGGCCGAAACACTATGACGCGGACGTACGAAGGGACGGAGTGTTGTTCCTGTAGCGAAACGGGTGCCGCGAATCGCTGATAACGATTTGTTGTCGCGTGATAAGGCGCGCGGCAGCGGCGGCGCCCGGGTGGTCGTAACCGCGGTTACCGCGCGGGCCACCGCGATATTGATCGCGAGTGCAGGTGGTGGTGGCCCGATTCTGGGGGCCGTGGCGTTTTTCGCGCCGTATGCTTCGGGTGGTGGTCACGTGCGTGTCGCGGTGGTCGGTCGCAGCAGGATTTTGAAAATCGATTTCAAAATTTTTTTTTTTACCCGAGAATTGTTCGAACCTTTGGATTTTAAACGTTTATTTAACTCGACACGAAGACGTATTAAATACTATCATCGCATTGGTCCAGCGTATACAACATTGCTTTTTACGTCTTTATAAAATATATGAAAATCGTGTGTTTCCGCTTCGAAATTTAATCGATTTTTGATGGTTTGTTCGGAAAAATTGTGAAAACTAATTTTTAAATCCTATACCTGCGCCAGTGGTTAAAGTGGGAAAAATTTCGAGGGTGACTTACTATATAACTTTACCTAAAATTGAGAAGCGTTCTCAAGTTCAAGTCCGTTTACTTAAAGCTAAAACCAACCAAACGATTTTGGGAAACTCATGATTCGTTTGGAGCAAATCGTGTATAAAAACAAATTTTTTCCAAAGAAAAATTATCTTACATTGATAATCGTGTTATGCCTGTTCAGCTACAATAAAATGAAATTTTTTTATTCGTTGATTTTTGCAGATTTAGAATGATATCCCTATAGTGTTGAATTTCAATTTGAACTCTCAAAACTTCAATACAGTCTAAGCAGTATATATTTTTGTACGTAGTTAAAACGACTTGAAAATGTGTTAACTCAAATTTGGTTTATAGAATTTTTGCCGAGTTAAATTTAATTTTTTTTTTTTTTTTATGTGTATTTTTGACCATAACTCCTCCAAAAATTATTAAAATGTAATTCAATTTTTGTAGGTACAATGTAGAAAAGACGAAATTTAAACGACCAATTGCTAACAATTTCGACCACTTTTGAGATAAATCCAGAACTTTAAAATGTTCAATATTTTGTTGGTTTTCTTAATAAATCACACGTTATAGTTAAAATTTTTTAGACTATCAAAACTTTTACACAAGTTTCATAACATATTTTCCTGTGTGCCATTAAGACTTTGTTAACAAATTTTGTTAGTTTGAATTCTATGTTTTATTTCGTCACTTTTGTTGCAAATTAGTCTTCCGAAAATAATTATTCAAATTAAATGAAATTATTTCATGTTATTGAAACGGGTGAATTAATAACGTAGTAAACATTTCGAACAGTTTCAAGAATTTTTGAGGTAAATAGGTATAAAACTCTGGTAATTACTATTTGTTCGAAAATTTGATTCACTAAACTTGTTTATATAGGTAATTTAAATTTTTGGAAACATTGATTTATCATCTCAATAGCCAAAATATGTAATGCTTACTCCACCATAATATTAAAATTGCTGTAATTTTTGTTTTATATTCCTTTAGTATTTTTAATAATTCAAGAACCGGCTTATGTGTTGGTATCCAGTTTAATCAATTTTAGTTGTGTAATGTTGAGCTTGAGACATACAAATTATGGTTGAAAAAAAAAAATGTTTTATCGCTCAAAATAATTTAAGAACATTTTCTTATTGTATAGCGATGGAATTAAATGGGTGTGGTATTAAAATCCTCCTTTTTTATGTATTACCTAGATCTGGAAAAAATCTGTAGTGTGAATTTATGTAAAAAATATGGACAGCCATGGAGCAAAATAGAACATTGTATACAAAATGCATCTTGTTCCCACGATGAACTACGATTTTGCTTTTAAAATTTTAACTTTTTTTTCTTCTTTACCAATTCAATAATACAATTATTCAAACAGTTATATTCCTCTCGTATAAATTAATCAACAGTATAATTCAAACAATTCAAATTAAAGTCTAAAAGCCGAATACATTAACGCCAATACGGGATGTTAAATTTTAGAAACTATATAATGTAATAAACCTGTATACCTACTTTTGCTTTATTTCAAGAAAATCAAATCAGATAAATGGTTTTTTTTTATCGTTACCAATGCTATATGTTATTTCGTCACTTGGTTTTATAGGTACATTGTAAATGTCTATGCACATCGCGTAGAAGTCGTTACCGCTAACACTTGCGGGGTAAAGAGCGAGGTATCCAATCGGTTCAAAAACTGCATCCTTCCCTTAAATTATACGGATAATAATAATTGTTTACAAGAAATTCAATAGCAACAGTATTTTTTTTAAAAAATATTAGAGTACCTAATAAAATTTACAATAGTAGTTATTGTAGTAAGTTTAGATACAAGTAAAAACGCGAATTGTTTAAATTTCTCCAGTCTGTTGATAATGACATTAAATTGAACCTACGTGGAGGTAAAGTACAAACCAATATGTGCGGCTGCGTTCTGGCCAACTTTTACGATCCAATTATTACAAAAGTTTCTTAGGTGGGAAAGTGGCAAAGTTTCTTGCCAGTCTGCCAACTTTGTTCTTCTCGTACACTTCAACACGAGACAAAAATAATATTAAATTACCGCTGCTAGCACGCCGATGTCGCGCTGTATAGAATACGGTGTTTGTTCTCGATTGTTTATAAAATAATTAATCCCAAAAATGATACTTGTACGACGACGATTCGTGGGCATTTTTTATCGAAAACGGCTGTAGGAATAATTTAAGATTTTTATAACGACACTTATTTCATTATGGACCATTCCAAGTGTCTAGCGCACAGATTAGGCTAGGTACCTACCCATATTTTTCCTACAAATAAGATGTAAGTAACTATTATCTCGACGGCGTTTTGAAAGTATCATTTTATTCTTATAAGTACTGAATATTTTATCATTTATTGTTTTATGCATCCTGTGAGATGTTTGTACAGACCTAAGAAACAAAACTAAATTACCTGTTTATAGTATCATTCAAATCTGTTTTTTTTAATTTTGACATATTTTATTGGTAAACAGTAAAAAAAAAAAATTATATTAGAAAAATTGACACATATTAGAATAATCACATGCAAATTATTGGGGTTTAAATGGTTTTTTATACGATTGATCTATATGATTGATGCGATATGAGAATTCTAAAAACTGTTGTTTGGAACAGCAATCGTCGAACGTGTTGGACCATTTTCAATTTTATTAGTTAATGAATTTATTTAGAGAGTATTTTAAGTACTCAAATTTGTCACTTGATGGCTTTATATAACATATAACAACGACTGCAGTCGACGTAGGTACATATAGAGGACTTTGAGTGCGTTTTTTCTACTCGTTGTAGTTTACAATTAAGAATTTTTCGATTCTTCTTCTTTTATACTCAATCGGAGTTCTTCTTTCGGACATTCTTCTAGTACTTCCTCGTTTGTAACCATATCCTATTTTAAGCATTCTACTGTAACACCGCATCTCAAAAGCTTATGTTCCTCTTTGGCAATTGTCCACGTTTCGCTGCCATATACAGCGCATCATGCTCCATATGACATACGTACATGTCTTCGGAAGATTTATCCTGATGCTGATATTCCTTGAATAAATAAAAAGTCCTCTTTTTTTTTTTTTTCTTGTTAAATGATTAGCATATACGGCTTACAATTGTTATCGATACAACACGCTGTAAAAATATTTTTAAAAAGTCCCAAGACCTCCCTAGAACTTTTGATTTTGCAGGACATAATTGGGGTGGAATCGACTATATATGTACGTAAAGGCGCACGTTGGTTATGACTTGTCATTATAATTGATGGACTGAGCCGCTTTTGAATGAGACTCGCTCTACCGGCAGTCCACCCCTTCGCTCCCCGTACATCCCACCCCTGCACGCGCAAGTTTCATTGACCCGTATTTTCCCGTCGTACGCGCGACACTTGGAGTATACACCTAGGTACTAAATACCTGTACACGGGGCGTCTCAGGGAATAACACTTTATCTACATCTATTAAATATTTTCAAAGTCTGTTTTTGGAAAATTATCATTATATTTTAATAATTAATCATGTTAAATTTTTTTAGATTCTGAGTGTATCGAAGAATGTATTGGTTTTCGCAAAATCTATGTTTTTTATTTTTTTTTTTACCACTATATTATGTAACCACGATAACTATTCTTCAATAGTTCTTCGATTTTTAACGTCAGTATACCTCTAATGATAGGCATACAGACACAGACGGTAATTTGAGGGGTCGTAGACTTAAGCGTCTATAAAAAAAAGTAATTTACATTAAAAAAAAACTGAGCAAAAATTACGGTAAAAACGCGTTTTTGACATAATCGATTTAGATTTTCGGCCGTAACTTCCACAATAATGGTCGGAATAACACCTAGGCACTAATATACCTATATATACGGAATGTCTCAGCGAATAACACGTTCTGCATGTATTATAAATATTTTCAAAATCTGTTTTTGAAAAATTATTACTACCTGTATTTTAATAAATCAAATGAAATTTTTTTTTTTAACTCTATGCGGGTGATTTAGTTTTTTCGGGTACCTTGGAATCGAAAGTTTCGATAAAACGGCAAGTACAATATGCGCCAAGGATATATTATAGTTGGACTTTCAGAAAACCGTTATGACCGTTATGATCGACTCCCTAGCTCCACTAATATTATAATATTAGATAGCTCGCGCTTCACTCAGAATTTAAAATCGGGTTTTACAAAAATTAACATTATAGAAAAATTTTATCCTTGGGAGCACACACGCGGTGAGACATCCTGTATACGAGATGTATACTCGTATATATATACACAGGGCCTGCAGGTCCTCGTTTTACCTCATAGTACTTATACTATTTTTCTATACACACAACGTCAACAACTCTTTTTTGTATTTGAATAATGCATTTTACAACGTAGAAATGTATAGTGTAGCACGACGTTCAAGTGCTTTTCTTATGGAAACGTTGCCCGACATCAAAGAATTCGTTTTTTGTTTTTCGTTTCATTTACGCGCGCGTAACATGTGTGGGCGAGACTCGTAGTATCGAACGGTTAGGTATAATATATAATACAAACTGTATTCGTGTTGACTATAAAACGTATGAAAATAAAATAGCCACCGGCGAGATACGGAGTAAGAAGTTTTGAATCGCGTCCGTAAATTCCGTTTACAAGCATATTATTATAACGTGTATAAAAATCTAAAGCGTTTTAAATACGCACGCCAAAACCAAACTGCACGGATAAAAACAATACGACAAATTCAATACGATTCGTGTAACGAAATGCGGCGAGAAACGTTGCAGTACGAGATTTAAACAGAGAACAATAATAACTGTGTATAATGACTCCGAAAAATCTATATTTTACGCCTGTAACACCTGAAATGTATTATACGCGCAGTCAAAACGACGGGTTTTGTACGTTAAAATTTTACGTTCTGAGCGATGCGAGGATATCGTTTTTAACAAATGTGTTATAATGAAAATGTGTTTTAACAAATTTTTCGAGACTGTAAAACGTTTTTTTACGAAACGGATATTATAAACGGCTTAGCTCGTTACACGTGTAAAATCGTGCGAATAAACACAAACAATTACGTCTTGCCCCGAATTATATAAAAAAAAAAAAAAAAAGTACGAGTTTAAATTATCGTATTAATGCATGTGGTGTATTATATCGATTGTTCGAAAAAAAAAAAACGCCACCCGATAATTACCGTAATGTTGTACGATAAATACCGTGTACGTACGTACATACGCCACCGCAGGGGTCGTTCGCGAACGGCGCAAGCGCGGTAGACCCGACGACGTACGCGCGCGGAGCTCTGCGGCGTTATGGATGGGCGTCCTGGAAAAATCATTTTCCGCGGCGCGTACACGCTCCCCCCGGCAGGGCGATGGCGGAACGTTTCGCGTTTCGCACCGAACGTTAGTCGAACGCGGAAAAAATACCGAGTGTAGAAAACTGCAATCGCGATTCCGCAGCGGTCGACGGGAATTTTATTATAAAGACGCGATGTGCGACAGGAATTCCAGTTCGGGATGCTTCTTCATATCGAGAAAGGTGACACGAAAACATATTATATATCGTAGTATCGTAACGCGTATGACACATCGTATTTATATCGTGTCGTCGTTTTCACTGTACTGCGCGAACGAACGGCTTTATAATAATGAATACATGATATGCCACGGGGGCGTACTGCTCGGGGGCGTTATGTGTTTAGGAATTTTCCGGCCTCGGGCGACGAAACAGATACTGCTGCGTTCGTTCGATTCTCCGAAATGGTAAAAAAAATTAACATCTCAGACTTACAGAGAGATTTACAACCGCAATCAAAACCGTATAAAAAGTATACTGTACCCCCTATATATACACGTTTCCACAAATATAGGTATAACGTAATGACACACGGCATTATTCGTCCGCATATAAGACATTTAACTGAATTTTCGGGGATGTCAAGAATAATCATTTGGGTAGGGGGATAAGTCCCTGTTTGGGGCTAAGCCCCCCCTCTATTGTCGCCTCCCCTAATCGCGCCGATGGTGCGGCAGAGTTTGCCGCAGCACCCGCAACACGATCGTGTAAAATATAAACACGCAAGTAATCTCACGAGCAAAACCGTAAAAGGCTGATCACCAAAAGTGCAATCTGTAGTCCAGCTGCGGGCGGGCTGATTGGGCGTAAAAACCGACCCGAAATTTTAAACGTCAAGAACCGAACAAGATTTGTTTCGATTCATACATATTTTGCCTTTCTCTATTCTTCTTGCCTCCATTACATTTTTTTGTTCTCGATTTAATAGAAAAAAAATTGTGTTTTCTTCAAAAACAACTAAAAAAAAAATTAAACCAAATTTTTTTTTTCATTCAACCACAGCCATAACGAAAATAGTTATCAATTTGTGAACAACAATTGATATCTATAAATGATATAGAAACCAAAAAACTATTAGAACATCTTGACCGTTACGAAGGAAACTATTATTTTTAAGCCGAATTTTATAATTATTTTTGTAAAATGCGTTGCAACGTCCGTAAAAATCGATCGGCCCGACAATGTTCGACTGGTCCAATTTTTTGGCAACCAATGCCCGCCAATCCAGTCTGCCCCCGCGGTCTGTGCGCAACTTTTCGCACAAATAAAATGTGGTCGAACAGTACCTGCGCAACATTATATATAATACGACGCACTTAAACATAATAATAGCACATGTGTACCCAAACATCGGGTGTACACTGTATGGGACAATCAATTAATTTTGCGTAATTGATTTATTTATTTTTTACTGAAAACGAAAAATCGACGGCATCATCATAAGCAGTATATTATATATCAACATTCAACATGCGTATTTTCGTTTACACAGGGTCGCGATCGAGCTCAAGACTTGGCCGCAACGTCTAGACACGGGCAACAGCCGTTACCGGCTGGAACGAAAACTAAAGACGCGCTGCCGGTAGTGTTACAGAGCGATTTTCGAAAAGTAATTTTATAACTTTTCTTTTCTTCTTAAAATGTTTGACAATTTTAAATGCCGATAATATGCGTATGTACACAATGTACGCCTATAGTTGAGCGGGATCAGCAAAGAGGATTTTCGACTAATCGACACTATTGAAAATGAATACGACGCGACTACGGCCGCGGCGCTCGACGCAGTGCAACGCAGGGGTGAAATGGTCGTCCGAATACTCGATCCGAGAGTCCACCTCACCAAAACTGCGACGGACGCGGCTAAAAAGTTTCTCATGCTTCAAGTGAATCAAAATTCCATCCATTAAAACCAATACACCTACTGCACACCTGAAAAAACAATAATCATTACTATCTGACGCGTACTGTTGTGTTTTGTCGTAGGACTCTAATCACATAGTAAATCTTGTCGAGATCATAAAGAGACCCGGTCAGACGTTGGGGCTCTACATTAGAGAAGGCAACGGTATAAACCGCCACGACGGCCTGTTCATATCCAGATTAGCACTCGAGTCAGCAGTGTATAACAGCGGATGTATACAAGTATGTACAACACGCGGTAATAAATCATTTGTATACACACGCAGACGTAAATTAATATAACATTAAGTTTAACGACTGATAGATAGTCTTGTACACCACATTAAGATTTCCTAAACTTTGTATGCTCCAATTTCCTTCCCTTAGCGAACGACCCCCCGATTAGATTTCATTTGTACAACAGCCGTTATTGTTTTAACTGTTATTTATTACCTATATAAGGTCGGCGATGAAGTGTTAGCCGTAAACTTAGTAGACGTCACTCGTAAAGCTGTAGACGAGGTTGTGATAATCATGTCGATACCAAGACGGTTGGTGTTGGCTTTGAGACAATCGAGAGGAATACACCGAGGCACGACTAACGCGTCGTTGGCTTCTGCCATGCCCACTCATCAACCGCCGGTTGTTGTGATAAAAAAAGACCTGAGCAGAGAATCGGACGACCAGCACGACGACGACGATGACGACATGCACGTGAAATCGTACATGACAACGGGGTAAGTACCTATCTACCCGACCGGGGTTTGGATTATCATGCGCAACATTTCAATCGTGGAAACGTTTTGGATCAAAAGTAAAATGATTTCTGTACAATACGCGTCGTATTGGTACAGTGGAAATCGATTGTACGTAAAAAAAAGTACAGCGCAATCGTGTTACTGAAAAAAAAATGAGTATAGTTTTTTTTTAAAACAGCCGGTAAACTGTTTAAACGGTGAATAAAATTAAGACCGATAACAGTTTGACTTAAAATAATAACCTTTTACGCGATTCGCCGCGTTATAACATAACCGTAATAAATTACAAACGAAAAACTATATTTTTATTACAAACAATGTAAGATTACCAAACGCTTTTACCACCTAAGCTAAGCCATTTTATTACAGTTTTCTATTTTATGTCCAGACCAACAAGATTGATAAATTATTACCGGTTTCGTTTTGTACGAAAATGATTGAAATTGATTAACTCGAAGGTATTTATTCACATACGACGTTTTATTTATCATAGAAGATTGAATCAGAGAAACAAAGAAAATATAAACGAACAGCGCCGGAGAGAATCTAGAGGGAGGTCACAATCGCAACTCGCCTTAGATTCAAACGGTGATATTTCGGGAGATCTATTCTACAATTCGAGGCCTCCGGAGTCTAGAAGACAAACGTCTACGGTACGTACACCGCAGCAGTGCACGTTAAAAATTATTAAAATTTGTTTTTTTTCTACTACTTAATTTTAAACACAACGTTACCTACTTTACTACAGTTGGATCGCCGAAATAATTGGTCGTATCAGCCTCCTAATCCTCCAGTTTCTCACGAACAACCAAAATCTCAGCACTTTCAACCGTTTGACAAAGCATATCCTAAAACTTTAGAATCCTTAGCAGAAAAAGTACATCCGTTTTGTCCAGGCGGACAATCTTCGTCGACTGGCCGAAGAATGTCAGCAACGACTACACAACAACAATATCGCCGTAACAATATTCCAAGATCCGGTTCTGACCAATATCTTCCCAGATCTGAGTACGATTACGGAAATAGTAAGTTTGAAACAACGAGTTACGATGCGCGTATAACATAATTTGATTTTTGTAAACATTGTACATTGCTGCTTTAGGGCCATTTCGGCAATCACAAACTCTAATGAGATCTGGACTTAGAAGTAGTGCTGGAGCGGGATCTAGTTCGCGCTTAGTTTCACAGTACTCGCAAGGTTCGTCTAGAACGTTACCGAGACACCTAGATTATGCGTCGGATACAGAAGCAACAAAAGTAACCTCTACCTCACCGTACTATTACAGAGGTCCTTCCCAAATACCAGGTATTATTTAAATTATTATTATTGATAGTATTTATGACAATAGGTTAGGTTATTACTCAATATTGTTGAATAATTATTTTTGAATTAACGTCTACTTACAGGAGTTTCAAATTTATCGAAGTTAGGTAGCGCGACAATAGCTAGAAGTAGTTCTTTAAGAACAAATTCGCTGCCAAGAGATATCCGCACACCGCAAACACCATTATCATCTCTCACTACAAGGTGCGTTTAACCGTTATTTGTTTTTATTTTTAAATTCTTTGTTTTACCATCCTATAGTTATTAAAGCTTTATAAGTTTAAACGTTTTTATGTTTAACAGCCTAAGGGGTAGTTTAAGACGATACAATACACAAGATAATCCTAAACTATCGTCTTCGCTGTTAAGTGATCACGAAGATAGTGATGGTAATCTTAGCGCTCCTGAATTTCAAATACGGCGCAAAAATCGTTTGGTCAGCTCCCCGAGTGTATTCACAGCTGACGAATACAGGGCGTGGATGAGCAGAGCCCCGTCGACAAGTGCTATTTACGACCGTGTACGCAACGTTTGTGACCCGTCACTAAAACAACAAAAAGTGCAAAGGTTTACATTTAGTGCTGAAAATCTACCAGAAAGAACTAGACATTCAGAACTGATGAGCTATTCTGGGACTAATGCAGATCTGAGGCCATTTAGAGGTCTTGCAGGATCCCCGGCATTACCTTCAGCCACGACTTCAACCTTAGATAGGCATACTAGAACATCTTCGTTGAGGAGGATTCGTCATCTTTTAGAACTTGAAGCTAAACATTTAGGCCGTCGTAGTCCGTCATCTGCTTCGGATCTACAAGCTGACAGAGCCAGAGTGTTGGAAATAAATCCAGCAGGTACATTTCTAACCGATATTATTACGAATCATTTTTAATCGTGTTCAATTCTCTCGTAAACAGAGTTTTTAAAATACAAGTTTGAAAAGTCTACAATAGAGAATGCGCCGCCTATAAGTGGTTTGTTATGGGTGCATCTTCTAGCTGGCCGAGGTCTCAGAGCATCTACAACCACTGTACCACTGCCAGGTCAATCTCCAAACGGTTAGTAAGCGTTACGACTTTAAACGATCGTTTTTAATCGACAATTACTGTTGAGTATATTATTGTAATGTTTTTGAACAGTTATGGCGGCAGCCGGTAGTTCAAGAGACCTCTACTGCGTATTAGAATGTGATCGTGTACACAAAGCCAGAACCGTAGTGCGAACCGGAGATCTTGTTTTCGATTGGGACGAAACGTTTGAATTGGATTTGCTGTCAAACAAAGAGTTAGACTTTTTAATATACTCGTGGGACCAACAATACAGGCACAAGCTCTGTTACAAAGGTTCCGTGCATTTGGCTTCTATAGTAAGGGACAGTCCCGTACATCAGCTCGCCTTAAAAATCGAACCTCGGGGTACGTTGTATTTGCGACTAAGGCACACTGACCCCTATCAAACTTTTATCAGAAAGACTCTAAGGACTTCTACTACGCTACCACCGAGGACGAAAGTTGCCGGACTTTTCGGTACGTGATAACTCGTATTATTAACAGCGGGATAACGTTGTGACCGGAGAATATTGGTGTTAAAAATGTGTTGTTCAACATAAAGGTGTCGATCTCGAGTCGGTCGTTACGCGTGAAAGTGGTGCGATTTCCAGTTCCTTGTCGTCGTTGGCACAAGCGCCGGCAACCGCGTCCGTGCCGGTGATCGTTCGCAGATGTATCGAGGAAGTCGAACGCAGGGGCCTAGACATTATTGGTCTTTATCGACTTTGTGGGTCCGCATCCAAAAAACGGATTCTCCGAGAAGCCTTCGAACGTAATCCGAGGACCGTGGATTTATCGCCGGACAACGTTCCCGACATTAACGTGATCACGGGTGATTATGTTAATATAAATATCATTATTATAACATATCATATTAATTACAGTTATACTTTTTTGAATACATCGCACTCGAAAACCAAGTGTTTAATCAATATTATATTTATATACACGTTTAGACAACTGATACTTAAATTCCGATTTTATTCAATTTCAGGCGTTTTGAAAGACTATTTGAGAGAACTTCCCGAACCACTGTTCACGCGCTGTCTGTACCAGATGCTTTTGGACGCGTTGACGGTGTTGCTGCCCGACGACCCACAGGCTAATGCAAAATTAATGTTATCGATTCTAGATTGCTTGCCAAAGTTGAACAGAGTACGTATCGCATAGTCACGCAAACGTACAGCAAAACATCTTTAGAAAGTGAAAATTTGATACTAATCTTTGGCGTTCTGTTCTTCCACCCAATAAGGCGACCTTGACGTACATCATGGATCATCTTGCGCTGGTCGTGTCACAATCTCCCCGGAATAAAATGTCTGCGCAAAATCTGTCCATTTGTCTGGCGCCCGTGCTGATGGTCCAGAGCGAGGCGAAAGAAAAACCGATTGATTTCCAACAACCCGTGAACGTGTTGCGTTATTTGTTAGAGATTTGGCCGAGCAAATCAGGTTAGGATAAGTTTATTTGATAGTAATTTTTTTTTTTCAATCAAATGTATACCTACTTACTATATACAATGTTGAACGTACAGATAATAAGACTCTCCATAATTTAATTCACGTGGTGTAGTTTCGCGATAAAAAAAATAAATAAACCGAAATTGTTGCTGTTCCTATTATATTACAGACCATTAATTATTCTCAATTAGCGCGTTAGATGACTGATATAAATGCACAATATAGAGTACGGTTTAGTACGTCACTCATTTTTCGACGTCATTTTATAACAATTATGACCATCCACGTTTGTAACCAATAATATATATTCTATAAGATGATTGGTGATACAAACAGTGAAAGCAGGCGCGATTAGTATGATAATGTATTGTATTTTGGAATACAATACATTATTTTTCTCCTTTCTAAACTATGTTAATTTTGAAACGATTAATTTTAAAATCAACCTTTGCCGGTTACTCCAAAAGGATTCTTCTTTTATCATTTTTTTTTCTCTCCTCTTCTGCGAAATATTGTAACATATTGAAAACTCGTTTCAAATAACGTTAACTTCAAAAGTGTTCTTTTCCTATGAAAAAACACGCGTTATACATCGAAAAGTATAAGCTTTTTTCAAGTTTTTCTTTTTTTTTTCTGGTAAATCAGAGTTGTCACGCAAACTGAATTCCAAAATTCTCCGACTTTTCCAGGATTTTCTAGAGATCTAAATAAATCGTGCTGCAATAATTTCCCTACCGGCACAAAAAAGTGATAAAACAACCAAGAACGTGTCTGAAAGAACTCCGTGTAACTATTTCACTGTGTTTTAGTTTAGTCACTAAAATGTGTATTGGTTGATTATTTTAAGTAGGAATTTGATGAACCGTCTTGTACATCTCTTTGAAACAACGTGTTTTAATCTTTGCGAATTTTCAAATAATTTTCCCGTCTATAAAACATAATGTATTAATTTACACAGTATATCATGCGTTTTGAATATGATAATAATTATATTTATGACGACCCGTGTATTGATCGTACTGCAGTCGGATGGATCATATAGTTTTCGAATAATGTACACAGTTGTACAATAATGTACGCTACGTTGATGAAACGCGCTAAACAGTTCCTAAAAAAATCTCCTTTTTTTTTTTCCCAGACTTTCCAGACGCGTAACAATTACCCTGTACTGTCGCGAGTTTAAAATTCCAAATACTTTCTTCGACATTTTTTATTATTATAACTATTATTATTAGTACTTTACAAGTACGTGCGCCACCGATTATACCGAGTATTGTGTACATCGATGAGCCCCGACCGTGTTTTCCAGACAGTTCGGGAGTGTTTGCCGCCGTCGGTCGTCAACGGCGTTTCTCGGCCCCCGCCGCTGCCCGCGAAGCCGTCCTGCGCGCCCGCTGTGCCGGCAAGGCGCGCGCCCCCGCCCGTCATAGTGGCGTCGCCGACCAGTGACACGGCCACGTCCTCCGAGGACGATGACGGCGGCTGCGGCGGAGGAGGAACGGTCGGCGGCCGCGAGACGGCCATCGAGCCGCCGCGGATACCGGCCAGGAGCGGCGGCGGCAGGACGACGAAGGCGCGGACGCCCGAACCGCTGGTGGAATACGAGTGCAGCAACGCGGCCGAGACGCCCAGCTCGTCCACGGGCACGGAGGACTCGCAGCGGGACGTGCACGCCGAGCGGGCCGCGGACGCGGACGAGGAGAGCTGCGGCGAGGAACAACCGCGGCCGGTCGGAGCCGTCAGCAGGTGCGGCGTCGGGCACGGTTCCGCGGCGCAGATAAAAAACAATCATTGATTACCCGGAAAATACGATAGGTACCGCCGACTTTGGCGACCCGTAACACAGCTGTATACATATATATGTAATATAATCGGTGGCGTATTCAGTGGCGGTGCGTTACACCCGCATTCGACGATATATTTTCACAAACGGGGCCAAAAACTGTAGCATAAATTTTTTTTCGAACAACCGTCTCAAATTTTAGAGTAACGCCTGTGGCTCGTACTTACTTTTAAAGGCGCTGCAGTACGTGCAGGAAGTGTGTGGCCCGGACCTTTGTCTCGTACTGTTCGTACTGTGCGCATCTTTTTGGAAAACATCGCGTTGGCAAAAAACGTTTCTCTTTCCTCCTCGATTTCCTTTTATATTATGGTTCACAGCGTGCACAATGTCTGCGTTTAGTGGCCCCGTAAAAATCAGATGCAAATACACACGTTTTTTTATGGATACGCCACTGTTCCCCACTGTAACAACGTGCGTTCGCCAACTTTCTACCAAGATCCTAATACGCTTAACAACAATAATGACGACTATACGTTGTGCAGCGGTAAAATTTTAGTTTCATATCAAAAAATATGCGTGTATATCATACACTTCTCATGCGTACTTTACCAGAATTCAACACGGGGCTCGGAACGCGGTTTACAAAAAAAAAATTGTATTGTTCCGGTTCACTAAAATGTCCATTTCGTGCACCGATCCTGTACAATACAGTAGAACAGCGCGATAACATTTCTTCAGTTTTGCGTTACCCGGTAAAAAAAAAAAAAAAATGTCCGCAGACTGATATTATAAGAGTAAGTTTATGACAATAAACCCCCCAGGCAACAGGTGTACAGATAAATTGAAAAATGAAACTAGAGAAAATAATCTCGAATAATAGTGAGGAACAGAACGGATCGTCTTATATTTTTCAAAACGGTTGTGTTACAGCGCTAACCCAATACCGGCAGAACCTCCATTCAACGGCGCGAGGATTGGAAACTTTTTTATTCTAAAAGTTCAGATAGGATTACAGCTCTTGGTTTATTTTTTTTGAATAAACGGTTGCAAGTGTTATGGAAATTCCGGTTTGAGTTCCTATAAAATTGTTCATAAAAAGCGATTTTAAACGGTTGGGTTCTTCTTCTTTAGTTTCTGCATTTTTACAGCAGTGTATTAAGTAAGTAGGTAAGTATTATTACCTACTTAAATGTTGCTTCAAAAATAACTAAATTTAATATTGATTCATAACTATAATTCTTATTAATATAAACTTCTATGTTTTTTATTTTGAAAAAAAAAAAAACCAGAAGTTATTATATTTTAATTATAAAATAAAATTTTACAATAACTTTTTAATATTTATACATCAAACAACCCGTATTAAAATGCAATAAATAGAATTTAAAAAACACAAGAATGAATAAAAAAACAAATAAGTTTCCTTATTGATTTCATTGAGATGTACCTACTTTCTCTTAATTATTGATCCATTTAATAAAGAGTTATGGTTCTACAACATGACGTGTTGATTCTGATATGAGAGTATGGAATACCTACGCAATTTCATTTTTGATCGCTAACATAATTTACTACTGTTTATAAATATGCAGTATTTATTACTTTTGTACTAAAATTTAAAGATATTTTACACGCACATTATTTTTAACATATATTCTTTGAGTACAAAATACTCTAAAACCTATATATATATATTCGGGCTTCACTCGTTGATAATATAACAAACAAATATTATATTTTCTAACAAATCATTGAAACTTGGAAGTTCTAGTACCGAGAGTTAAAGCGACAATAAATATTAGGTACTTATAAATAATATAGCTTTTTCAATATAATATACTTGCTTATAATTGAAAATACAAATTACAATTGTATCCATCACACCACCAAAATCAAAAATGAAAATATGTTTTAAAATTAGAAAAAATATTACCTTATCGCAATACCGTCGGTACCTATACAAATCGTACGCAGGTCATAAAAACAAAAAATATAATTCAAATCATTGTACGTACAGCATTCAATTTAAAACCTGACCATATCACGCATAGTTGAAAAAAAGAATTTCCGCCTTTTTACTATCTATGTAAGTAGGTACGGTAGAAATTTGGCAAGCGCGACATTTTGAACTACGCACATGCAGATTATGATAAACTTAAGTTAAGGAAAATAGGCACAAAAGTTACATAATATATATATATGTATTATATACATACAACTTTTAAAAACACTTTTACCTCGGATTTAATAAATCTGAATTAATACCAGTCTTCGATAATTTTATTTAAGCTAAAGCCTATTTTGCACACCTGTAATAAATATAATAGATTAAAATACAAACAGAGTACCTATGCGTTAAGTTACTCGTGGGTAGGTGTACTGTACAATCGATAAGTAATAGATATACTAACAAAACACAATCACCGAAGCACCTACAGGTTCGGTAGAACAAATTGATGTATGTTTTAATTTCCAAAGAAATGTAATGAAACAATTTTATTTGTAAATATAAAAACTGGTTGTTCCTATATACCTTCAATAAAAAAACAAAATTCATTAAATTTGTTGTACCAAATATGTCCGTCATTTAATGGAAACAACACATTTGAACACTATAAATGTGCAATAAAGTGTACTTAATAGTAAACAGTTTTTAATAAATAATAAATGTTTAACAAAACGTTTTTTATTATTTTTAAAAACCGACAAGTTTGATCTTGTTATTGTCTGACAAACCTCATTTACATAAATCACAAAAAATATCATTTTTTCTTACTATACTTGTATTATGTTTTTAAAAATAAATATTAAGTACTTGTATCTAATAAATGTTTAAAGTCATTTGATATATCACTGCAGGATCAGAACATACTGAAAAACAAATATTTGTCGATTTTGTCAAAAAGTATGAAGAAATACTTACAATTTTTCAGACGCAGTTATCTTACTGTACAAGCAATGTTTGAAATAATTAAAATTCCATATACGTACTATTGTAGTTGTGCAGTGGAGTTAGTATTAACCGAGTGGATAGTTTGTCGACAAGAAACGACTTTGCTTTGAAGTAAGTCACTGGTTTGGAAATTGTCGTTTAATGCTTGTATATTAAATTTTGTGAGCAAACGATTGCTCGCAAAAATACGATTCTAAACGGACTAAGTGAGTCAAATTGTACATATTATAATATATAGGTAAGCTAATTTTTTAAAAAAAACTTTATCCGTTCCAATTGTGTGTAAATATGTCGATTTGAATCACTGACACACTGTTTTTGGTGTTTATCAGTCAAAAGTAGGCAAAATTAAAAAAAAAAAAACTTAAGTCCCGTCCATTTCGGGCCAATTACCAAACACACTACCCAGTGGCGTATTCACGGATTTGCGTTGGGGACAGCTGAAGAATGCAAAAGTTTTTTTCGCTCCGTTCGCTACATACCAGCACACAAAAATGTTTTCTATTCAATTTAACATAAATTATTCATTACAATAACAATTCGTACTATACAAAAAAAGGTTATTTTACTATATCTACTTTTCATGTATAAAACTAGAACTTATAAGTATGTAGGTTTTAGGCAATAAAAAATCACTTACAATTTAATTTAATTTAAAATAAACACTATATTACATAAATACGTATGAATTTAAATGTGAAAAAAACAAATATCAATATACGTTACAATGACGGAGGAATCGCGGAGAATGTCACGGAGTATAATTTACGGTGTGTCGCGGAGTGCACTCACGGACTGACTAACCGACCGAGCGTCTGACCAGCCGGTATATATATAAGCGTCGATTGTTCTAGAACTTTCTCAAAATTACCCTAACGAGATAATTATAGTATATTATAGAACATGGGGTTTCCCTTTATTTACTGACAATATTAAATTTTGTAAACTAGGACGACTCGTGGTGCGTTGTTTACGTCGTCACATGTAACTGCGGTTATCTAAAGATTTCAAAGTTCTGTAAACCGTTCAAAAGTTGTACCTATAAAATTTGGTTCCTATATTTTACAGACAAATTCGTTTCACCTTTCTTAATGACGTTTAAAAAATTTAAGTTGATAATCGGATAAATTTTGAAAATTTTGACTTTTTGTTTTTAAATCGTAGGTTATTTAAACATATTAGGTAATAATAAAAATTTCAAATAAAGTTTCAACCACGGTAGGAACACTATCTAGAATCAAAAACCTAACTTTTTGGTATTATTATATTTGAAAGAAAAAAAAAACAATGTAGTTGTCATTGTAAAATCAAAACATTCTTCACTCCACTTATCGTGGCATCTAAAAATTCATGGATACAAAAAAAAGCGCTTGCCACTTCAACGCCACTGGAACTACATAATATGATTTTTATTTTTTATTTTCTAAATCATACTGTATGATCCAGAAAATCATCTTTGGGAAGACACCGAGCCAAAAACCACGGACAGTTCATGTTTTCCGGGACGTATGGCAAACCAAACGATATTGTAAATTTTAGTTAAATATAAGAATAAGATGGCAGTCGGGTGAAGTAATGCAAGAGCGGTCCGTCCCGCCTCGAACTGCCGAAATAAATTCAATTTTTTTTCAGACGACGGTGTGAAGGTCCCTTAAGTCTTATTATTGATATTGTACATTAATATTACATCCATAAACACGATTCAAAACGGACAGAGAAAAAACAAATGAAATTCGTTTAAACTGTAACATTGTTATCGTTCATTTCGTACATCGAACGTCATGTTATTTGTTTGAATACTAATCGAAAATCGGGCGCAAAATCCATTTTCAAAGTTCGCGCGCGCGCGCACACGCAATCACTATCACAGAACATTTTGAACCGCGGTCGAAGTGTTTCCGACTACCGTGGTTGGTACGTTCAGAGGCACCTTGGGGTAACCTCAATGTTTTATCAACAGATCACAACCAGCTCTTCTTTATCTAACAGTCCCAACTCCGAAGTCGACTGTCGGCCATAACGAGTCTGTAAAACCACAACTTACAGTAATTATTGCATTTGTGTTTGAAACACGATTATACTCGTATGATCGTGGTTTGAAATCAATCACCTGATACGCGTAATATCGACGTCTGACAGAACTCGGCAGTGATCGTCGTCAAGCGCCCGTGTCCCGTTAATTTTGAATTCGTTTTTAACTTTTTTTTTTTTTTTTTTTCGTTTCCGTTCCGCCGGTGACAACGATCGACGCGATGGCCGCCGTGTTGGACGATGTCGTCAAGTCCAAAGTGTCGAAGAACGCGACAGATGAGGACGTGTGCGACGACGAACTGGAGGACGCGGTCGAAGACGGGTCGGCGGTGAACAAGAAGAGGAGGAAGCGAAGGAAAAAGAAAGCCCAAACAAACGGTAAGAGCGTTTTTCAAAACGATTGGTGCGGAGGAAGGTTTTTGCGGAGCCCTGTGCTATTGAAAATTCTAAAATTCTAGGTTCAGGGTCGTCAACCAAAAAGGGGCGAAAATTAATTAAACACGCATTACAAAAGATTTATGTTGGTTAAGTTAAGTTTGCTACAGAATAATAGAATTTCTAATTTTTCGAAACAATGCATTCATATAATTATTATTTTTTTTTTTTTTTTATGTATGCATTCAAAAGTCTGGACTTTTGATGCTTAGTCACCTAGCGTCACACTGGGGGGTACAATTAAATTTTCCAAGGCAAAACTTTCGTATTTTTGGTTTTCATCATTTGTCCGTTACAGCTGATGACGAGTGGGAAATTATCAACAAAAACGATGAGGTGGACAAAGAGGTAACAAATGGTGTCACAAAAATTAACATGGACGAACAGAACGATGACGACAAGAAGAAGCAGAGACGACGCGGGAAGAAAAAGAATGCCAAAGAACAAGAACCACTGGAGGCAAAAGACAAAAAACAAACAAACCCACCATCCGTGCCCATTCACGAGCTGTATCCAACGAGTGAGTAACATATTGAAAATATTATAATATTGTTAATTTTATTTATCATAGTTAATTAAAGTAAAAAATTAGATAAAATCTGTTGACGAGTAACTTTCCAGCACGACCTATTGTGTTTTTGTCAATTGTTTGGTTACATCATTCTGTCTAGGTATTATATTTTCTTTACCCTGTAATACTAAATACACTATTTGTACATTTTTAATGAAGTTACTAATTAGTGTGTTGTACCATCTGGTTTTTACATCTGTTTGTCAACAATGCTGCTTTATTTTCACATTAAAAAATATTCTGCCTATTTTTATACTTCAGAATATGTTGTTTGATTTTCATTATTGTTTAGATTAGGTATATTTAGATAGAATATTTCTGGGGTACGATTAATTTAATTTTTTACTTGTTGGAATTAGTACGTCAGCTTCTGGCTGATTTTCTTTAGCTTCACAATATTTTAATCGAAAGAAAATGTTTTGATTTTTTTTAATATTGTTTTAATAGAACCGTGTGAATATTTTGGTATTTTTTTTTATTATTTAATACAATTTTTATCATATTATGTATAGGTATATGTACCTATAGAGAATAATTTGTTGGACTTTATACTGATTTAATTTGTTACAAAACATAGGCACCATATTATATTTTTTTAACCTAATAATATTTTATTAGATTACCTAGTGTATAAATTATAGTAGATGACTACATATTTTGAGAAGACTATTTTATTTATTATTTTCATATCCAAATACATTTTACTGCTATTTATTAAAGTATTAAAACAATTAAGTTTTATTGGTACATTTTGGCTTTAAAAAATGCAAAAAAAAGTTTACTGTTATCATAACTAATAAATTATTTTTGTTATTTTATACTTCTACAATATTCTCAGTAATTAGTGGTGTGATCATGATGCGA
This sequence comes from Hormaphis cornu, assembly GCA_017140985.1. Taxonomy (NCBI): domain Eukaryota; kingdom Metazoa; phylum Arthropoda; class Insecta; order Hemiptera; family Hormaphididae; genus Hormaphis; species Hormaphis cornu. Next base: position 9,995,433 of record CM029360.1, on the reverse strand, counting down.
TGTATGTTGTGTAACATATTATGATAAGATTAGACAATGTTAATAACACTAAAATTATCTCACAAATGTTAACCTAGTATAAAACTATGAAAGTAAAACATACATAATACTAATATCAATTGTAATCGATAATTCCTCATTTCATAAGCAATAATAATAATCTTGTTATTATTACTGAAATGTGTGCCGTGTGCTCATACAATGTATTATTTGTATACTACACGTTTTTAACTATTTATTATTATTAGCTATAAGAATTTAATTATTATTACCAACAAATTAAAGTATGATTTGTACCTTTCTACAATACAATTTATATTCATTTGAATCTTGTATACTATTAACTGGGCTATGGACACCTGCCAATGGTCTCAACCAGGTTTTTTTTTTTTAAAAAATTGGTGGTCTGCTCAACTAAAAAGGTTTGTAATAGCAGTTGTATAGTATAAAATAAAAATTAATTACATTTTTTAAATTTGTTAAGTTTTTAATTTATTTTAGTGGTCAATACTTGTGTACCAATATTTCACAATTTTGAATGCCCATCATAAAATAAATACATACATATCAGAAATTTTTATGTTGTGAACACACATGTTGTAAATTTTAGGTGAGTATCCAGTTGGCCAAGAAGTTGAGTACAATGGTAACATGGGAAAACAGCGGATAACAAATGAAGAGAAACGAGCAATAGAACGCTCTCACTATGACGATTACAATGATGCGAGACGAGCAGCTGAAGCTCACAGACAGGTAATTCAAATCCTAATTTGTATTAGCTATCTATTTTGATTGTATTTTTATTTTTGTAGGTAAGAAAACATATTCAAAACTGGATAAAACCTGGCATGACTATGATTGAAATCTGTGAAGAGTTGGAACGTTGTTCAAGGGCTTTGATCGGAGAAGACGGCCTTAAAGCTGGTTTAGCGTTCCCAACTGGATGTTCAAGAAACCACTGCGCAGCTCATTACACTCCTAATGCTGGCGATCCTACAGTTTTGTTATACGATGATGTTACTAAAATTGACTTTGGCACCCATGTGAATGGTAAAGTTTATTTTTTTCAGTGATAAACAAAATGATTGTATAATTTAAATATAAAAAAAGAATTTGTCTTCTAATCAATGTGCAAGATGGCGTGTGAACCAAGCTCCCATTAGTTATTATTAGAAAGCGGATTTTTAGGTCCTTAAAAGTTTAAATTATGATGCACTAAAAATACATCCAAATATGCTCTAAATATTCCCTTAAAAACTAGAAAATATGCTAAACTACAAAAAATATTCTTTTTCCTTTTATCTGATAATTTTTTAATTTTATATTGTTAATATTTGTATACATTATTGTTTGTTTTTTACCTATACCATATATTTTATTGAACAAAAAAAAATCTCAACAAAATCACAATAATTTTGTTACATTTTTTTTTCAAAGTTTTTATTCTGTGACAAAAATATTCAACATTTGTGCAATGTTAAATATGATATTTTTCAGACTATAATGCAATAATAATATAATGATATTGTAAAATGCAAAATACATCAAATATTCTCTTATCCCCAAAATATGCAAAATAATTTTTTTCCAATAAACTCAAGTGATTGTGATAACACATCAAGCTGCTTAAGGTTAAAAATTATAAGTGAAAACCTAAAAATTCACTCTCTAGTTATTATTTTTACACTAGGTTGCGTGAATGTTTAGAAATAAATTTATTGGTTGTAAACTTAACAAACTGAAACCAATTACATGCCCAAATTACTATCTGTAAACTGCTTACCTGCCCATTAAAAAAATTAAATGAAAATTAAAAAATTAAATGAATAATAATGTTTTCATGCAATCCAGCACTACTATTGTTTTCTACTTATATCCGCAAACATTAAATAAGATGTTAATCTATGGAAAATAAAAAATCTTTCTATGCTTGGAGACCATTACATTTTGAATTGTGCAGAAGCACACTTTTATGTTCAAAAATTGATCTGTAACTTATTTAATTTCCCATTTTTGTTAAACCTCAATTTACATAGTCATCTAAACCTTATCTAGACAACTAAAAATGTATTTTTATTTTTTCTATTAAAAATATTTTTGGGTGTTAATAATTTATTAATTAAAAATAAATAATATTAAATTAATTTTTCACAAAAACAGGAAAATGGCACATTGTACTATAATTTTTTCTTTAATTTTGCTTGATTTTCTGGATATAAACAAGAAAATGTATCAAATAATTCTAAAAGGTAAAATGTTATTAGATTAAGAGAAATTCTACCAATTTTTAGATTTTCATCAAGCAAAGTGTTCCTGCCCAACAATTTTCAAAATTGTGCTAATTTTTTTTTATTAGAATCTATAAAATACATATTGATTCAAAAAAAAAAAAAAAATGCATTTTAAGTTATTTTTAATCAAACACCACTTCATATTTAAATGGAAGTCAATTATGTTTCAGGTCGGATTATTGATTGTGCTTTTACTTTGACTTTCGATCCAAAATATGACAAGCTTGTAGAAGCTGTAAGGGAGGCCACTAATACAGGAATAAAAGTGAATATAAATACACTGCATTATCCATTGAAAAAACAATTTTAAACAAATGTTATTAATAGACTGCTGGCATTGATGTTAAACTTTGTGAAGTTGGTGAAGCAGTTCAAGAAGTGATGGAGTCTTATGAAGTCGAACTTGATGGAAAAACTTATCCAGTAAAGTCAATTAGAAATCTCAATGGACATTCAATTGATTCATATAGTAAACTCAAAATAATAATAGTATTTTTTTTATTTTTTTTTTATTATTATTATTATTATTACTATTATATTTTTTCATCAATTTGCCTTATATTATCCTTAAGGAATACACGCTGGAAAAACAGTGCCAATTGTCAAAGGCGGTGAGGCCACCATGATGGAAGAAAATGAGTTCTACGCCATTGAAACGTTTGGTTCCACTGGTCGCGGTGTTGTTCGAGACGATATGGACACGTCACATTACATGAAAAATTTTGATGCCCCGTTCGTGCCCCTTCGCCTCCAAGCATCGAACAAGTTGCTTGGCACTATCAACAAGAACTTTGGAACTTTGGCCTTTTGTAAGCGGTGGCTCGATAGGTTGGGTGCAACCAAGTATCAAATGGCGTTAAAAGATTTATGTGATAAAGGCTAGTTCTCGACTATATTTACTACTGTTTTTACTTTGCTGGTAATTCAACTAACTTTGTTTTTTGTGTGCAGGTATTCTCGACGCTTATCCACCATTATGTGATATCAAAGGCTGTTACACTGCACAATTTGAGCACACTATTGTGCTCAGACCAACGTGCAAGGAAATCATCAGCAAAGGAGATGATTACTAACCATGTAGGAAATAATTTGAAAATATGTTTTTTAATAACCGTGTGGCCAAATATTTATAACATAATAAGATAATCTTTTTTGTTATTTTGTGGCGGTCGATTAATAAAATTATATATAATTATTTTAAAAAAATTGCCGTTGTTAATATTATCACTGTAATTTGTATGAACATTTTAACAAGTTCATAATAAACTATAATAATATAGTGTTATAACTTTTGTGTAAACATGAAATTCCCATCATAGTTATAATTATAAAACAATATTTAACTATTCCAGAGTTACGCTAAAATTATACACAAATATAAAATAGTAACTAGTATTAAGTTTCCCATTTAATTTTTCTTATACATAATTTATACATGGAAATATTTACTGGCTCATTTGGTGTTCGTTGTTGCTCAACAAAGATTTTGCCATGTGTTCGTAATCGTCCAAACTGAATTGCGCAAACGAGCGATCAAACTCTATCATGAACTCTTTTAACACTTTGACGGTATCTTCTGTGCTGTAATGTTGACGAACATGTTTTGAGATCATTTCCTCTAGATGCTCGGTTTTAATTAACGGCTGCTGTTTTATCACCAGATTCAATTTCGCACCATCCTTCATATGCGGGTAGTCAATTAAAAGTTTTTCATCTACAATAACACAATGCTTGTCAAAACGTGACCAAAAAATCAACTTCTAATTATGTTAATGTTTTATGCCTGCAGCCATTCGTTCACTGGCAATATCACCCAAACATTCCACAAAGTTAAGACTAGTGAATTTATTCGTTGTAAGATAATTGGACAATTAGAAATCCTATCATATAAAACCAGACAAACACCTTTTTTATTTACAACTTTACTTTTCTAGTAATATTTAGTACTATGAAATTTTGAAGTTTAATTTTAAAATATTTCACTTAGTGCGAATAAAATAATTCACAAAACATTTATTTAATTATGGCCGATATGCAAGCACTAAATGTGCAACAGATGCGTTTTCCAACAATGTTTTTTAAAAATATTGATCATTATTAATAAGATATTACAATAAAAAAATTTTGACTTGGGATTTCAAGTTGTTTGTTACTCGTTCAACCAACTTTAAAACAAATTGTTAGTAACCGTTTTCATTATAATAGTGATTATTTTGTATCGTTATTTATTATTGAATGTAATTTTTACATAATATTTTCATATGGAATTAAATTCCATACAAAAATGTTGTCAACCCAAGATGGTACTTAATTTGAAGCATTTGTTTATTGTTTTTAAAATCAAAATCAAAATGTTTGCAGTGCGTATAATTTTGACATTTCAAAGACATATTTTTGTATATTAGGTTAAAAAATTATTATAAACGTTTTTACATTGTTTTTTGTATTATTTTTTGGAAATAACTGATTTTGCAATTAATTGTTTTAATAATTCATACAAATTATTGGATGAATAATTCAATGGTGATAAATACTTCAAAAATTTATATCTTTTCATCAATTAAATATAAAATTTTGAAATTTACAATTATATATGTAACTCTCAGTTAGATCATAATAGATAACTTTGAATTCAAAATTTTTAACCCATCCAAGTTAGTGACCAACTCAACTAAAGTGATCCATGACTCATTTTTATTTTTAATCTCGAAATATCTCAAAATTTTATATTCCATGACATATTTAAATACTACTGCTATGAAAATGTTTACTATATTTTTTTAATGAGGTTGATTTTTCAATTCAAAATATAAATTTAATAATCAACATTGTTAAATTTTTATTTTTAAGACCCAAAATGTGTCAATTTTCTTTTTTCATGAAATTAAAATCTAGTATTTTACCCAAACACTGGTTGGTGAAGAACAATTTTTTACATTACTTATTGAAAGTGATCATTTTTTATTCTTGTATAAAAAAACTTAAGACAGTAAGATTGTGAAGATTTTTATTTTAACCAAATGGTACTTCAAAACAGCTGGACCAAATTAACCAAAGTGCAAATATTTTAACTATTCATCTTTGTAAATACGTAGCACATAATTTGTATTTGAATTAAATAACTAATTAGTTAGTTCGATAATTGTTAATATCTACTTTGTTTTTTCGTGGCTATGGCTATGACCCATGAACAGATAGGGTGTTATTACTAACACCTGCGGGGTAAAAAAGAAAGGTCCTATGAGTCTAAAAATTATATCCTTTCTTTATTTTATAGATATTTATTGTAATAGTTTACCTTAGCCCATAGGATATGAAACCCAATAATTTTCAAAATACTTAAAATATTAATAATTTTAAAACCACAGCGCTTAGGTATGGAATTTACGTTAAACTTTTATAAAAATAGAAAGACTGCCAGCAATTGTGATAGGCAGCAAATGATAAAATTGACTTGAATTATAAAAAATAGAGTAATCAAGAATAATTACCACACAAAGGACGGCCGGTAAGCATTAATCTTTGATCTTTAACAGGAACCTTAAACGCTTCGGATACATGATTTTTTAGCTCTGCTACTGTCATCTCATTATGAACCTAAAAACGAATTGTTTGCATTAATAAAATGCTATTGAAAAGAAATTGAGTCTCGAAACAATTAGATAGTAGTTAATTGACAAAACTGGAGTTATTTAACTTCTAAAAAGTCCATTTACAAATATGAACCATTTGAAATAGTTATTAAATAGTAGTATAGGTATTATATTTTAGTAGTTCACTTTTTATTTCTCTCATCAGTTAAAATAAATAAAAACTTAATAAATAGTTCAATATTATATCCCGTAAACTAAGTAATTTTAATACACGATAAATGTCACATATTATGATTTTACAAGGGATACGGTTGTGCTCGTAAGTAGTGCAATAATACATAATTCAAATCATTTAGACAAATATATTTAAATTTTATTAAGTAATTAATCATTTATTATAATCATTATACTATGATATACCTTCAACAAAAAAGGTAAATATTTATAAATATGTAAAAAAAAAAAAAAAAAACATCACAAGCATTTAGTGAGTAGTAAAGTTAAGCTTAATTGTTTTGAAATTAAAACATACGTTTATGTTATAGACAAAATAGGTATATAGAACAGTTGAATTTTAAAATATCATATAAAAACTTGTTGCGAGGCCAGCATGTCAGCAAACGGTTTGACTAGTCCACGAGTAGCGAAATAAAATACTAATCCAAAGGTTATTGATATCGGTAGGGCAGGCAAAGCTCGTCTGAATATAGCCAACAACAACAGTGTTAAACATAATCCAATCAGTATAGCCACAAAGCACGCTAATGTGGTGTTCCAATCGCCGTATGACGATGCTTTGCCCACCAGAACGCTGTAGAAAATAAAATCTCCCAGGCCGAGTTTGACGCCTTTTTCTTCCTCGTCCGGCGGTGGTCGTCTGCAAACTCTAACCTCTTCGGCGTCGGTTCGCTGATGTTCTTCGACCCACGTCCTAGTGAACCCGTTTTGGCTGTCGGTAGCGCTGTTGGCGCTGTCCGACCGGTCATTTATCATGTACACGACCGTGGAGGAATAGATCAAGGCTGGAAATATTTGTTCATTGCGCTCTTCGGCCAGCTCAACAAGTATACGTAATGGACCACGCGGCGTGAGCACGGCCACCAGGTCCCAGATTGATATGGCGAACAGTACCACCCAAGTGGTCCACTCGGGCATGTATTTGATGAAGACGAGCGCCATGAGGGCGGCGATAAATATCAGATAGGACTGCTGCAGCCGCAGCGGGCCTTTCCAGTGTATGCACACCATGCCCAGCACGCCGACGTTCCAGATGACAAACAGAAAGGTGAAGTAGTCCATGGGTATGTTGTAGGTGTGCAACATTTCCTCCATGTACAGACAGGTGAACATGGACAGGAGCAGCAGCGACGACGTGATGAGCCATCCGTGTATCAGCTTGTAGCAGCGGTATTTGTACAGGGCGATCAGGAATACGGTCATCACGATCACGACGGATATCAGAATCAGCGCGTTGGCCACGGCGTTCCACACCTTGGTGGACGGCTCCGGGCTAGTCTCGTGGAACGGCGTGTACAGCAGGTACATGTCTTTCACGTTGTAAAAGCTCACCGAGTTGATGGTGGCCACAACTACCAACATGCACACGGACACGGGCACGAACAGTTTGATCACGTGCTCCGCGCCGTACTTGAGCGTCTCCTCCTCCTGGGCCGTCAGCGGAGAGTCGCAGCGGTGGCGTTGGCGGCGGCAGTCGCGAGACGACATCGTGTCCGCGGGCGCGTCCATCAGCGGCACAGTTTCTCTGCGGGTCGGCGACTCGGCTGCGTCGTCTTCGAGCATCAATCGCACGCACTCCGAACCGTAGGTGTAGGTATAGCTAGCTGGACCGCTGGTTTGTAGGATACAACACACACACACGCGCACACACACACACACTACCCACCCACACGGTACGCACCAACCGCTTCTTTTATAAATCTAAGCGTACAGCTTGTAACAAAAATATAGAGTAGGTAGGTATCGTTAATAAGCGCCCATACTCACTTCGAATGAACATTCCTGTCCGTTAAGCACTTTAATGGTGATTTTCATTGTCACTGAGTTCGCGGTACGTCACTACTGTTGCATTAAAACACTTTCGACAATAGACAATAGCGTGTGTTTGTGCGTGTGTGTGTGCACGTCGGCCGTTTTTCAGTTCGTTGTCATGTCGGCGTTTTCGGCAGGACCCGCGTCGAGAGCGTACTTTGTTTAGAGAGACGCGGTAGTATTAACACACGCACGATAAAATTGGAATTATAACGCTCAATGCTGTGCGGCTGTCATGAATTGAGTAATTTTAAATTTACAAAAAGGTTCAAATATATTATTAATAATGTGAATAAGTGATTAGTAGTGAGAATGTATAGTGATTTTATAGTGATTGCAGAGACGTGAATGCAATGAAAAACTGAAAAGGTGAGAGGCACAGAGCCAAAATGGGTACGAGACTATTCTATGGTACGAGAGAAGTGAGAACAAAAAAAAAATTTGCAGTACGAAGTGCAGTGGTCACTGGTAAGCGGTCACGTCGTCAGTGTGGTATCAATTGTTATATTATCGCGGAGGAGCAAGGAGGTCGCGCGAGTTTTGAACTCTTTGAGACTCTCGGAGTGCGCGGCGGAAAATTTGAACGCTGATAATGAAAAAGATAGAGGATTAATTTGATATCGAGTGAGAAATTGTTTGGCGTGGCGATTACGCTTTGGAGTTGGTCACTTCTTAGTGGTAGGCCGTTGTTTCGGAAGTTGTCGATTATTATTTAATATTTAAAAGCAATGATAAATCGAAAAAACAATTCTGAGCGAGCTCAGTTATCTAGTGTATATGTCCTGGCAAAAACAAAATAGAACAAAAATATCTGCTGTATTAAACTACCTATGCTAGTTGAAATACAACTTTTTTAGGTAATCGTTACGGCAAAGAACTTTTCAACCAACCTCAATTTTCCTCCTTTCTTTCTTTCCTTCTTTCTTGTATTTTTTTTTTTTTTTGTACCTATTACCTACCACGTTTATGTTATATCATATAAATGTACTGCATAAAAATATGTCAAACCAATACTCGTCTTTCCAATGGTGTTTTTAGTCTAAATTTGTGTGTTTTTGATTCAAAACTCTCTAAATATGCAAAATTTTAAAAATTTATCTAATTATTAAATCAAATTCTCTAACTTTTTTGTGTTTGAGAGCGAATTAATAAATGAATTGATAATTCTGGGGACTTAATTATGATCATAAGGCAAAACTTAGGTATTTTATATGATATGATAAAAGTTACTCTTCATCACCTTTATTTCAAACAAAATAATTCAAATTACAAAAAAAAAAAACACATTCTGCACTGATGAATAGTATTACACTCAACGTACATTTCAAACTTAACACATTGAATTTTTGAAGAATGTATTGTTTTTACAATGATTTTTCTTCTCTGTGATCACTGTTGTTCATAGAAGAAGTTTCCAATTATAAGATGTCCAGACAATAAAAAGTTTGGAAAGTGGATGTAAAAATGTCCTATTTTAGGTAATACTGATTTGTTCTTTCCCCGTTCCTTGAATTTAAAAAAATATTGTAAAATCAATACATCCCTCTGTAAATTCAGAATATAAAATGTATAACATTATTTAAGTTTGATTATAAATCCAATGTACATAGTTAATACAGGTTTTTACTTTATTTTCAGATACAGTTAATACAACACTTTTATACAATTTGATCACTTTTAAACAAAAAATATTAAGTAACAGTAATAGTTAAAAATTCTTAAAAAGTTCTTATTTACACTGATTTTGATTGATCAGTAAATTTTCCCAACTGACCACACTGATACATGAGTGACAAATGCGGGTGGACCATTAATGGTCCATTTTCTCCGTTTGCCTGCATAGAGTGCATACAAAAATGTATTAGCTCAATTAATATTAAATATTTACAATCACTAATAGGGGAAAATTATTGAGAGATTTAACTTGTCTATCCGTCCTATTGTGTATATTATAATAATATTATTACTTTCCTATCTCAGCAAGAAGTCTCCCAAAATATTTATTGTTAGTTCATCAAATAGCATCTATGTAAAAGAACATATTCTACTTAGATTTATATAATCTTAGACTTAAATAATGTACTTTTGAAAATAATAAAAGAAGTTAAAAACAATTAAAATTCATACCTTTGAACAATTTTTAAATTATTAGTGAAATTTGTCATTTATTTGTGTGGACAATGTCTCATAAGCGTGGACCGTGGTCATAGCAGCTAAATTACAAAAAAAAAAAACTTGCCTCTTCTGAGCTAATGTCTTAAAAATATGTATACTGTCGAATTGTGTTCAAAAAAGAACACATTTTATTTTTTTGAAGTTCTAATTAGGTACCAAACAGTCTCAGCAGTCAGCTTGGAAACATTTACTTAATCAATGGCTTTACATAAATTTTTAAAATTACATATTTTCGATTTGGCAAGTATAATAATAAATAATACATAGAAGAGCAAATAACAAATTTAAATAAGGTCTTTTGGATCCTACATTGAATAGACAATAGACACAACCCTTTTAATTCAAAATATTTCAGAAAGAGAAAAAGTAAAATTTCATTAGCTACCTAGTGTTATAATACTTATACATCTGAAGTTGTTATGAAACGTCTACAATACTATGTAAGTACAGTGTATTCGCATTCTGACTCTATTATACAGCCTAACGCCTTACTACTGTTCATATTTTATTTTACCAATTACCATATTTTATCATAATTTATTAATTTGTATGAAAAATAATAGCAAAAATGGATTCCATGGTAGGAAAAAGCACCTAAATCAAATTTTTGGTGATAATAATTAAATTTGCAGGTAAGCAAAGAGTTAAATATTTTACTACTTGGTGAACTATTTACGTAACTATAACAATACTGTAATTAAAATATGTACTTTTTATAGACGTACCTGCTTAAGTCTGTGATACATAGATATAGGTGTATACTTGTAGTTTTTATTTACTCACCTGTTTTTCATATATTTGTTTCTCTTCCTCTGACATGTTATCCCAACTTTCCAAAACCATTTTTCGAACAAAATCTGTGGGCAGTCCTGGTTGTGCCCAGTGGTATAGGTTCATTGTTTTCTTCACATAAATCCTTTTTGCATCACTTTGAGTCAAGCTAGAATGTTGCGCTCTTTTCTTTGGTTTATTTGTAAGCTAAAAATGTTAGAATATTAGATAAATATGTAAAAATGTTTTTAAGTAAGATACCTACCTAGGTACTGAAAGAAGTTGATAAAAGATAGCATTTTATAGTAAATTTGAAAATATAACGTATAATAAATAATAATGTATACACATAGGTACACGAAGGTGATATTATAGCATAAATGGCAAATAAAATTTTAGTGTTTTGTAAATAATAAAAATAAAAGTATACAATGTACTGTATAATGTAAATGTGTTCAGTTATGTTTGTCTTCTTAATTTATTTGTGGAGTATACACCTACAAAATACTATTTAGTTCTGATCAAGTGACAATAAAAACTGACATAGAAATATACTTTTTCTTTTTAAGTCATATTTTGCCCTTATTTAATGAATGCATTAATAAATTATAAGGGAATAACATATCAGTTATGGTAATTTATGTTGCGATGAATTCATTGAAAAAATCTTTAGAAATACGAATAAAAGATAAATTTTTTGGCTTTCACACAAACCAAAATATTCTTATTAATGATTTTTTAAACTTTTTGAACAATGCAATTAATTACTTGAATAAATGGTTTTATTTCTCAGATTTAAATTGGTTAAAACAAGTAAAATGTGTTAACCTTTCAAGTGAATTTAAGTATTCTGAATTGTTAAATTTGATTAGTGAGCTCAAATTAGAAAATAAACTTTTTTTGAATATGAATGAACTGTATGACGAATGCATTAGAATAAATGAAATGTTACCATTATTAAAATAACCTAATTCAAAATCATGTAATAAATGGCAAAGTTTATTTAAAATTGCAAATCTTGAAAATAATAACTTTTATCTTAAAAATATTTACAAAGTTGTTAGTTTTATTTATAGTATTCCTGCAACATCAAGTTACTGTGAGAGAGTATTTTCTATGATGAACTTAAAATATAGAGATGAAAGAAATAAGTGTAGGCTTGAACTTATCAAATATGAATTAATTATCACTCTTCATGCTAAAGAAACGTGCACTGAAATTTATGATACTTTTTTAAAAGATGAAAAATTACTAAAAGCTGCTAAAAGTAATAAAAAATATACATTTAAAAATATCGTTAATATAAATAATTTATAATATATTTATAGAAATAATGTAATAATGTAATAATGTTTGTATATCAATAAATTCACATTTTTTATTGTTTAAATAATTGTTTTTTTTTTTGTTCTGTACTTTACTCATTTGGTTCAGTATTTTCACAGTTTATTTTGTGTGCAAACAAATTTCCATAAGTCATGATGTACTTTATTTTAAAAACAAAAAGGTGGCAACCCTGCGTTGGAGTGAAGGTACAAAGTTAAAATTTGTATCTGAATACATAAGACATGAGCTTTTATAGATTATAAAATACATGGAGTATAAGAATAAACAGGCCAAGCAATCTGCCTATAGTGAAATACTACAGAAAAGTACGAATATAACTGGATTCGGCCTGAAAGAGATTCAATCGAAAATAAAAAACATAAGCCGTGGTAATAAGTTGTATTGCTTTATTTACTTTTTTCTTTTTTTTTGTAGACTATTCATATTTACAATTATATTTTATATGACCGTATATAATGTATACACAGCTACACTCGTTCAAAGCACCAAAACGACTACTAATGTACTAAACCGTAAACATATTTCAGTTACTAAAGCGTTTAGTAGTTTTATAGTAAATCACTCGCTACTTGACATACTAAACTACTAACATAGTTTGAACTAGGCCCTAGTTGTTCCTATTCAACGGTACTTAAACGGAATTATTGTAAATACGAAACTTTTTATTAAAATTTATAGATCGATTTTCAGCACGTAAGCAAAACTTGTGTAAACTGCATTCTTTTGATGCTTGCATACTATCATATTATGCCGAGTAGGTATTTTAATAATTAAGCGTTTAAATACGTGGTCTTCCAACATATACAATAACTATTATGGCACGCGACGATGCCATAATAGTTATTGACCGACCATCCTATTTTATTTTTATATTATAACATCGTCGTATCGCCTATACGATATTACACTATGATAATATATTGGTACATATAATGAAAAAAGAAAATTTTTAGTCGCAACTCCGCGTTTGTTCAATCGGTTTCGGTCGACGGGCACCGGCCGCGCGAGGGACGAAAATAAAATTATAAAATATACTTCGTCGCGGCGATAAAATCGACACCATCAGCACTGCAGTGTTTCAACGAAAAACAAATAAACTCGTTGCGTATGAAGTAGGTATACCTCCACTAGAAGTTTTAGATTTGGAGTGTAATTATTAGGTAGGTATAGTATTAGCTGTTATTGTATTATAGTTTCAACATGATGTGCGTGTTTTTTTTTTTTTTAATCACTATGAAACGACGTAGTACGGTTACTTTTTTTAAAAATACTCTATCCATAAGTACTCATATTATGCATACATACTTGCTGTCCCGACCCGACGCTACCCGGGATTTAGTTGGTCAAACCTGGGGGGTCAAAGCTTATAGTAATTAGTAAATTAATTCCAAATTAAATTTGAAAAATGAGTACACCAAGTTAAACAAATTTGGAAACCCTGTTTCATCACCTTAAGAGAAGAATTTTTAAAAAGATTTAGGGGTTGAATTTTGAAAAACCCTTTCTTGGTGCTCGCGTCTTCGTTGTATAAGATGAACCTCTGTGCAAAATTTCAAGTCTCAAGACCCAGTGGTTTGGGCTGTGTGTTATATCAACACATGAACTCTTTTAACCCCTTTAGGGAGTGAATTTTGAAAAAACATTTTTTAGGTGTTTGCCTACCTTATATAAGGAACTTCTGTGCTAAATTTCAAATCTCTAGACCCAGCGGTATGGGTTTGTGCATTGTTCGATGTATAAAGCCCATTTTCCAACCCTTCAGGGGTGGAATTTTTAAAAAATCCTTTCCTAGTGCGCCCCTGCATTGCTTAAGGAACCTCTGTACAAAATTTCAAGTCTTTAAACCCAGCGGTTTGGTCTAGGCGTCGATGATTGAATAGGGGCGTTCTCCTATTTATTATACGTACCTACCTATGTGTATAATTTGTGATTTTAAAAGCAAATTAATAACCAAGACAATTTTTATTATTTAATGACTTGAAAATTTAATAATAATTTAGGTAAAACGAAATTTGCTATCTGCATCTAAAAATTTCAAAAAAATCCGCCCAATATAGTTTCTGAAAAGGCGTACAAATAAGTAGGTGTGTATTGATTATTAATTATTATAAATGGTATTATTTGAAATTGAATGACAGTGAAATTACGCTACATTAGTATCACATTAGATACTTAAATCGTAATAACTCCTCAAATAGTTTGATAATAGACCCCTGCCCAAAACGTTTTCCTTTGGTCTGTAATCGCACCAACAAGCTTTCCACCCGACCAATATAGAATTTCTCCTATTTTGTTACTATATTCCAGTATTTTAAATTTGTTGTCTTCTTTTTGTGTTATTACTGTACAATCACTGCATCGAAATATACGCTTAAAATTAAATTAAATTAAAATTATACGCTAATTACCCTGCGCGCGCTGGGCCGGACCGGAAAGTTGGCAAACGCTATGGATCCCGGGACAAAATTGTCCGGCAGACTGAAGTGCGTTGAGTCGTGCGATTTTTTGTACGGCAGGAGCTTCCGAAGCTGTTCCTCCGTCATGTCGGTTGACAGGTTCGTCTGGGGGTAAAAGAATTAAATCCGAGTAGTAAGGGTGAAATCAATAAACCTGCCAACTTACTATAGCCATATAGGCACAATAAGGCTGTGCTAAAACACTCCTAGGTACGTAAGGGTTCTCCCACAGATTCAAAATTAGCACCCCCCAAGATGTTCAAACTAGTACTTAGTCAGGTAGTAGTTATTTAACTTTACAGTATGTCTAAGAATAATTTTTAGGTACCTAGAGTAAATATAGAAAACATTT
>CM029360.1:9933852-9980389 GCA_017140985.1 Hormaphis cornu | reverse complement strand
GATTTTTATTAAAACTAATTTTTTACTTTGAAACTGTATTTTCTGTACCTAGATAGGAAATTAATTTAAATTGGCTATAGAAATATTAAATTTGTATACTACTAAAAAATATAATACATTAAACAACCTAACCCACATATTTTTAAAGTTTTTTATGTTTTTAAAATAATATTTTATTTATGCTTGTACAACAATTCATCTTTTTATAACAGTACCTTAGCAAAGTAACTAAAAAAAAAAAATAAGTTGTTTTGTCTACAATAGCAGCAAGTTGTCTTAATTGCAGCAAAAATCAATGACATATTTATGAAAAATCATCAAACCTGCTCTCGATACATACCTAATGCTTACATACTATTATAACACTGAATGCAGGTGCAGTTAGGTACTTTAAAGTAAACTGTAGATTATGTTGTTTTAGAACTTACACATGTAATAATTATTGCAAAATATTTTAGTCAATAATAGTCACCTATATCATATTATGTTAGACGCAACGTATAACTATACAGTAATATTGAACCTACTTATACAAAAATACCTAATTGAACAGATAGGTAAGTATAAAGAGTAATGACAAAAGCGTAAAAGAGCATAGACTACTAGGTACCTACTGAGAATTCCAACAATAGCAATTACTGCTTACTTACCTACTTGATATTTTTATAAGTTTAGACAATAATAAGTAAAAAGGTGTTACTTAAAAGTTCAAGATCTATGTGAATATAATTCCGATATCATACTACAGAAAAAAAAAAAAAAATTCCTAAACACAACTCTGTACACATTATTAGTTGTTTTCTTATATTTATAAATTATTGTCAGAGTAACCGTGAAAATTATGAATAAAGTGCGAAATTCCTCCTGAAATAAATTGAAACAAATTACAAGTACACTTAATTGTGTTATAATTTATAAATATTACCGTTTTACTGTTCATTGTGTTTGAGATTTTCAATCTTCTTAAAGTGTATCAAACTTTACCGATGCAATTGTCAATAAATAATAGGTACGCTTTTCAATTTTCGTTATGAATAACAATGTTCAGTACAAAATGTAAATTGTAATATTATGGATTGTCATCTACCTATATCTATTGTAAATTTTCATTTTTGTATTAGTTTCTCTACTGCTATTTTGCCATAGAACTCAAAAATAAAAATTGCCAAGGACTTTGACAATCAGATATTATATGGAACGATTTGATTACATGCATGGTATAATCACAGAATAAATGAAATTTCATTTATTCTGTGGTATAATAACCATTTATTAGTCATTGGTGCAGCCGGGCTATAATATTATCTGTTATATTTTGTAATGGCAATCACAACCATACAGATGTTTATTTACCTATTTCTACGATCAAAACTAATAAACTGAAACCGGCCGTATTTTAAAATTGTTCACGTTATGTTACCACAGTACTTGTTTGAAATGTGAAATGATTTACCACCAAATTACCATCATTGCTTTTGATTGCACTTCGCAATTTCATGTGCAAAAAACAAAGATCTTACGTTATGGTTGGTAGGTGCTAGGTGTATAAACCAATGTAAGTACTTACTAAAATTAAATGTTTTCAATACACCAAAGTTTTGAGTATTATAATACTGTTTTATGTTGTTAATAGAAATTATTGATCTCATATTAATGATAGAAACAGATGAGTTGTATTGTGCCAACAAATTATTGGTATGTATATATATATATATATATATTCTTTGCATGTTCAAGTTTGTCACAATTTAGAGGTTACCGTCTTCCCTGCTTTTTACTGACACTAATATACCTCTCTATACCCTAGTAGTGTTAGATTTTTCAATGCTAACTTAATGATTCTGTTTTCATAAAATCTCTTGTCAAAATTATGTTAAGACAACAAGCCATTAGACTGCTTCAACAGGTAAATAAGACATTTTTTTCAGACATGCTATTAACATTTTTCATTTTAAAAACGATTAATGTGTACAAAATAAGAAATCTGTAAACAAAAATTACAGTTTTGGTCATAAAACTCCAATAGTAATGATTGTTCTTAGATACCTACAGGATTTTAGAGTAGAACTAATCAATTTTTATTACATACTTTTTATTTGATGTTTGTAATTATTTTTCAATAGTTTAATATCATAAATGAAAAGTGAAAGTAATACAAGTGTAAAGAACCGAGTGTTATATCATTGACGTTTCAAATATTGTGCAATTTTTATTTTAAATTTTTTATGTATTGACAAGTATGTTGTCTTTTAGCAACCCATGCTTTGAGCAGCTTGTAGTATTATTTATTAATAAAAGTTGTTTCTTATTGATTATTTTTATGCCTTTGGTCTATTAATTATACATTGCCTCTACTATTTGTTTGCTGTAGTTATTGCACACTGCAGTGTTTAAAATATGATATCAAATATGATTCAGGTTTCTGAGTGATAGTTTAATATAATCCCAGTAATTTTATAAGCATATAAAACTAATACTTATCAACCTTTAAGCACACAAAATAAACGACTTTTAAATTTGGAAGATTTTAATGCTAGTAAAAAATTACACAACAAAATTATATTTTTAAAAAAATTTATAACTTTTAAATTTAACAATAGATATAACAGTAATAAATAAAATTATAATAGTTTGTTTAATATCTTGCATTTAAAAACAAATTACATTTGAACACAATACATACAATTAATTCTTAGTTGATTCAAATTTAACATAAATTAATTATAAGCAATTGACACATAATATTTATTATTTACTATTATCACAAAAATGTGTACATTGTTTTGTAGTACCTACTGTCGACTTGTGTCAAGAAGGTGTCATTGACTGCATGACCTAGCACTTAAACCCTCTTTGGCCAATCAGTTCTACATATTATAATTATGAATAACAAATGGTAAAAAGTCTTTTCTGGAGTATAAAATCCACCATTAATAATATATCAATAAGCTTTAGATAATAAGTTTCTAAAAAACTTATTTTCAGAATAATCTCATAAACATCTAACGATTCCCTATTACCACATATGCATTGGACTTGATAAACAGGGTAATTTTTTTGTTTTTGGTTAACTCCATAACCTGAAACATAACAAAAAGTTAAATTAAAGTAAAAATGAGCAACTCATAACACCCAAGCAAATTTAAACTACATCGATACAATATACAAATTTTAAAGTTGTTAATGAATTTAATAATTAAAATAACTTAAAAAAATTATATTATATGGTTAGAAAACTGTAGTTATTTTTCAATTAACCGTGGGACAATTTACTATAACAACAACCTGACACGCTGGAAATTGGTTTTGGCCAATAACCCAACAGACAACCTGATAATGGCTAATGGAACCGTTAGTAAATAGCAATTAAATCTTATCATGCTAAATAATTTATCTAATTCAATTCAGCTATGCGCTTTGATTCTCCTTTTACTTTAAATGCATGTTGGACCGAAAAGTGTTAACCGCGTTGCTAAACAATCCTCATAACGCAAATTGGCATTGGTACACAGTCACAGTCATTCAATTGAAAATATAAATAATAAATATTATAAGATACCTATTATCATGGATTTTTTTAAATTGCTACAATAAGAACCACCCTAATATACATAATACATTCATTTACCATTTATTCAGCAACAATATCCAGCTGTAGAGGAGGTATTAACTTCCATATGTGTTGCTTTAACGTTTGGCACTGGAAATTCAACTTATATTGTCCAGGATAAAAGAATACCACACCACATTCATGGTATATGTTATCGTGTTCATTTACCTAAAAAATATAAATAAATTAAATAAAAGAAACCTATTTACATGTCTATTTATTTGCTCACTCTAGCTTTATGTGTTTTCGTCAATCCTGTGGTAACTAATTTATTTCCTAATTGATTGTTAATAGTTCCATTTAAGTAGTCCTGGTAAAAATTAAACTCCAAAGTGACTTCATCCAATGGAGACATCAAAGAATTGTGCACCCAAATTTGAAGTCTTAGCAGCTGGCCAACAGAGTATTGAGATGTTTCTGATGATAGTTTTTCATCACACTCACTCACAAGTTTTTCTTCATTTATGTTAATTTCTAGTAATTAGAATAAAAAGTTAATAATCATAAACATTTTTAATTTTTAACATTCTACCCCAATAAATAGGCGAAGTGCAAACAATATCCAACATCTGAGGACACAATGTTAGTCCATGTAATTTGGCGATGCCCCATTTGGGTGGTAAATCATCACACAAATTGATTGACCATCTTAATAGAACTTGCTCTGCAATGTGTTTATTGCATTGGGTTACCATATCAGCTTGCCCTTCTTTGCTATTACTGATCTAAAACCAATGTTTTTTTTTATTATTAAAAAAAAAAATGTTTCCAATCATTAATAAATAATTACATCAGACCTGTTTTAAACTATGGATTAAAAATCTATCAACAGGAACTGGAATACGATAAGATTCTTTTTCTTCCATTAATATGCTTTTATTTGTAGCATATTTAAGTTCCATTTCTTGATTAGTAACATTGATAATGTCAAGTACCAAATAAAATTGATTATTTCTAATACATAATACAAACATAAATATATTTTTTTTAATATTAAATTATATATATAAATTTTTAACTTACGTTTCTGCTTGTAAAACATCCCAGCCAGTCACTAACACAGAATTAAGAATATTAACTGATAAGATACATGAAATTATTCTGCAATAACCGGCAGCCATGCCTTCACCTCCAGCATATTTCACTTTAACAGTAAACTCAATGATCTAACATAATATAAAATATAAGTTATAAACATTTTAAAATTAAATACAACTATAATCACTAATTTGTAACACCTAAATATTAACGACTAGTAGTCAGAATATATTTATGAAAATTAGATCTAATTCTACTTGTATGTTTAACATATTAACATTTAACTTAAATGTTGATGTGACCCTACTCAAGACAGGTTTGATAGAAATGAAACAAAGGTTATTATTGGAAAAAGTAAATTAACTAATTTGTTAACATGTTAAGCTTGAATAAGTTTACTATACAATTATGTAAAACATTATTTTACTATATTCTAACTAGGTAAGGAAACAACAATGGATTCAAGAGAATAATAAATAAAAATATCAAACCGGTTAAAAGGTATTGAAGTTTCTTAATATGTGGCCATGTGGGTATCTTTGATTGTTATATATTCTAGTCATAAAAAAACAATAATTTGGTTTACTATCAGTTATATGTTTTAACTTTTAAATTTTAATATAATTATGTCAAAATAAAACAAAAATTATACCTAATGAATATCATAGTTGTAATAAAGTAAATATTATTATAACTGAAGGTTATGTATGAATTTACCATAAGTACAATTCAATTATTCATTTTTTTACACCCATATGCCTAACATAAATTTAGATGATGTTTTTTTTATTTTCACTGCTCCCAGTCATCTGTTAGTGCAATAAAACATTTAAAAATAGATTTCAATTAATTTATTAAAAAAATGGAACCTAATAAAATTTGTTAATTATATATATATATATATATTTGTATTGTGCTCATTTAAATAAATAATATATGTATTGATTTTGATACATAAAAATTACAAATTAAAAACAAAAAATTGTTAATATTTTGGTCGTCAACTTTATATTAATTTTGTAGCATCAGCTCAATAATGAAGAATATCACAATATTCAGATATCAAAATTTAACTAATACCAAATAACATACCAATCCAAATTGATAACTATTACAAGTTGTAACTAATTTACAGACAAAACATATGATAAAACTAAATTCTTTTATACTAAACATTATCATCTAAATTATAAATATCACTGTATTAAAATTCATATAAGTTTTTTTTTTTTGCGTTGGAATATACCTTGTCACTTGTACCTTTTTTTATAAGTGATCAAACTATTTAATGAATATATAAAGTGCTAAAAAACGTATATAATGAATAAAATATTACTTTTAGAGAATTTGAATCAGTTGGACTTCTATATCTTGAACAATTGGAGTTCAAACTGCTTTCTCCAGATCTAAAAAATGACCAACAATTTTATTTTTAAAAATTTATAAAATACATTTGATCATAGTTATATTAAAATAAATTTACCGAAACGAGGAAGGTATTACTGGAGAAAATCTTTCATTTCTTTGTTTAGGGCTAGGTAATGATGGATATGAACTTGGGCCGGATGTAGTTAAGCTACTTTTTAAACTGTTTAACTCTATAGTAAAAAAACAAAATTAATTGTGTTTAATATACATTCACAAAATACAAACTCAACATAAAAAATTTATGATTTTATAAAAATTGAAATTATTTTAAAAACATTATACCTGCAAGTGAATACTGATTGTTGGAAAGAAAATTTAGTGCCCCAGTTAAATGAATCCCCAACACAATTTCTGAATTGGGAGCAATTGGTATTTGATCTTTAACACTATCGGCGTCAACTTGAATAATACTATTCTTTAAGGATTGTTCAATAGTTGATTCAATAGATATTTCCAATAGATCAATCGGAATTGGTCCAATGTTTGTAATTTTCAGGTTATAATGCACACTGAATAATTAAAATATTATAAAAAACAAAATCTAGTGATCTTCAAATAATTATGTACACACCTTTCACCAGCAAATAGTGTAACTGAAGATATATTATCATTTTTAGAATCTAAAATTAATGCTTCTAAACAAGGCATTGAAGGAATCACTTGAATACTATACGTAGATTGTGGTACATTAGGAATATTTTTTAAGCGACAATTTGATTTTACTCCTAGTGTATGAGTTGAATACCCATTTATTTCAATTTCCCCAACTTCTTTAGGAATACCAGTTAACACAACGTTCTGACGACTAATTTCTGGTGGTAATTTTATGGAGTATGGGATACTTTCAAAAACTGCACCATTAGTTAACAGAAGCTAAAATATATCATGTTTTTACTAACAATGTAAATTTTGTTTTAAAATAAAATACTCACAATATTCGTAACTTCTAATTCATAGTTCAAAGGATTACTAAGTTCAAGTATAACTTCGCAAGGTTCATTTATTACCCAAACGTATTCCATTTTATTACTCTTAACATTGTGTTTTTCTATTGATCCAAACTTTAATGGAGTAAACAAAAATGGTCCATAATCTTCTTTAACTTTTACTAACTTATGTGGCCTCAAATGAAGTTTTAAATTTTGAACAGAAAAACTCCTAAAACAAATCGTGAATTAGAATATAATATACTTTTATTCTTTAACCTTAAACTATTTACTCAGGTTGTGGTATGTTTAAAAGATTTGCAGGCGGTATTACAAGTCCATTATCCAACACAAGAGGAACCGGTGAACCTTCACACTGTGCAGATAATACAGATAATTGAGTAGCATAAGTGCTCTTTTCTACTTTTTCCATCATCCACCACATAGTTTGCAACAAAAATGTACAATGTCTTGTTGCTAGACTAGCGTTTCCTACTCTTTTTGCAGCCAGTACAATTTCATTTACAACTTGTTGTTGTAATTCAGGCCATCCGATTTGACCACCTGGCAGGTAATCATTTGGATCCAAAGACAACTTATGACCAGGTAACATTTGCAATAATAACTGATAGCACTGTTCCCATGACGTATGTGGATTACTAGCAGCAACATATCGCTTGGATGCCAACCATCGGAAAAATGATGCTTTACGATGGAAGCCAATTTCCGAATAAAGTTCTGCCAATTTCATTAAACGTTGTATCTAGACAAAAATTTAACACTTTTAGAAAATTTTCATAATGAAATGATAAATAAAATATTATTTTACTTTCTCTTCATCAGTCAATGTCAAGTTTATAGGCAACACATTTTGTAAAAAATAATGAGCGTGAATACAATGATGATGAACTACAGATATTCGAGCAGCTTTTAAACTTCCTTCGGTTAATATTACACCAGCATTTAAATACTATAAAGTAACAAACATTTTGAGAAATGTAATAAATTTGATAAATAATTAAGAAATGTATTGAATTTCACAAATTATATAGAATTAGAACAGAAATTTGTGATGGGTTATTTGGAGATATATCAAAGGTTATATTAAGTTATGTTGGTACAAATCCTAAAAGAAATCAATTGTTTTCTGTACTTTGTTTAAAAATACAAGTACGTAATATACATACATTTATACATAGTATTTAATAAATTAAAGTACAGTTTTATATTGTAATCGGTAAACATCTTTAGAACAATAACAATGCCCGTTAGCAACATAATATAAGTTGTGTAATAATTTTTTGAACTAGTACATTTCAACATGATTTGTTTCATTTTGTAGATGTATATATATTAAGATTTAATTAGATACATATTTCTTTTTTCTAACTCACTTTACTATAATGTTTAAGAGCTTCTCCATAATTTTTATAAATATCATCAATGTTAAGTAGATTTTGAGGAGTCGCCAATCGAATAGCGTTGTCATCTAGAGACGTACACCCAGAATTTGTAGATAACGGTCTTAACCTTCAGAGCAAATAAAAAAAGATTACATAACATCACATAACTGACCGGCAGTAAAAATTGATAAAAAAATAACATTTACTTAAATCTAGAATGGTGTTCTTGAAGCGAAGCGTTTCTTTGAAAATTGTATTTTAAAAGTTGATTTTGTGGTTGTAATATCATCAGAGATGTCGCGCACAATCCTTCTAAGCTTCCTTTTAATAAAATATTGTTGTTTATTTTATCTTCACTCAATTATTCAAAATCACAAACAATATTAAAATTACCTCCTAACCAAAGCCAATCATTACAAGAGCGTAATGTATCTATGGCAGTTTGATAGCAATTAAGAGCGTCGTGTAAAAATCCAGTTTGTAAATTTAAATCGGCCAAATGTTTTGTAACACGTCCCACACAACGTTTTTTGTTTGCTCTAGACTCCATATCCAGACCAATGATGTTGCGTTTTTCAAATGGAGCAATTAATAAAGTGGCCTTATCCAACTGAAATGGACAGTAAAAAAACATGAAAACAAATTGTGTTCATAAAAACTTAGAATTTCTGAAACAACCAACTACAAAAATACTTTTTCTTTGGACTTTTCAAGACGTTTGGCATCCAACACCCAAAACAAGGACGACAGAAACTCGTTCAAATGCATTTCCATCGAAGGATTAGGATCGTTATCGCTTGTATAGTATACATCTCTTGATTTAAAATTTGATGGTGTACTGAATTCTGGACAATTTGGCGCGTTTACACCAAATATTATACATCGTGAATCATACAAAGTAGATTGGTACTTGACTTTCAAACTCTCGTGTAACCTACATATTTCATTCAACTCGATTTGCAGTTTACATTTAGCTAAAATAAGAATAAACTATGCGATTACGTTTGCTGATAACTGGGAGGCACACACGACGTAAATAAAACAGTGAATACTTACAAACAGTTATAAGACCCAAAAGTCGTCTGTGTGTTTGAAAATCACCCCAGTCGTTATTGCCCACAGGATAATCTTTGATGTATCTAGCTTGAACGTATCGCTCGGCGCCGGTGCCGTCCACTACGCGCAGTTGGTTGACCCGGCAAATGCGATCAAAATAACGATTAAAGCTTTTCGATGATAATTCTTCACCTTGAGAACAAACAACAACAACAACAATAAAAACAGAGTAAACAACAAAACAGAACCTAAAAATATAGGCAAGAAAAATATACGCGCCATCGCACTGTTTACCCAGGTGTTTCACCAATATAAGTAGAGTACCGTGGTCATACACAGTCATCTCGTAGTCTGGATGTGACATGTTTGGGTCTTGCGTTGGAGTCGACAGAATGGCACTAACCGAGGAACGCATTGATTCCTGAAACCCAGTCCCTACGCGTTATATTTATTATGTTATCGGCGGTGGTCCCGGGGCGCACGTTGTTCGACGCAAACACACTCACCGATTTCCGAATCCGCTTATGAACGACGAATAATCGCAGGTAAGCACCGCGCAAACGTATTAAAAGAACACGATTTTTTTTTTTTTTTTCGTGATCTACGACATGATATTGTCTTCTCTACGTGGAGAACGAAGCAACAAAATATTACGGCGTCCGGATCTCGTCGGTGTTGGCCGTAGATAAGTAGCGTTTACAAAATGTATAGTACTATATATCTATTTTATTTGGTGACGATCTCGCTTTTTCGAAATAATCGAAAAAACAATTATTTTGTTTACATCGCGAACGCCGTGATAACGTGGCCGCGACGTGATAACGAATTGTTGCAGCAGCAGCTGATGCTGCTATCGTCGAACGTCTGATAATCCCGGGCCACGCCGGCTATAATAGGTACAAAAAAAAAATACACATATCAAATGTGTCAATAATAATAATATACAAAATATATGTAAGACGTACGCCAGCCGCTTGCTACGGAATGACCGAATTCTACTGAAACCGATGCCGTCAGAATGTCAGATCAAATCGTACAACACCACGTCGCGGAACAAACGATTTAATTTGAAATTTCGTACGTTCCGCGATAAAAGTCCGACGATTCACGACTATTTTCCTGGTGGTTTTTTACTCGCTGCACGCGGGTGTACAGTAATACTCACACTGTAACAACTAATAGCATGCAAAAATTGGAATCGAGCTCGAGCGTGTAACGCGGTGACCACGACGAATCACGATTAAAATTTTTAAACATTTCTTTATCACGACAGAGTGATACTGTATTATTTTGATTTTGACGAAATGCAAATTACAAATAGAATTGCAAAATGTTTTATAAAATTAATGGCAAATGGCGTGCCCACGGCACGAACAATTTCTATAGTGGCAAGCAATGCCAAGCATCGTACGGACTGCAGCGGTACGCGGTCTTGGGTTGTCCGGGTCCGGACGCTCGCGGAAAACGGCGCGCCATCTAGCGGTGTTGCCGACGACTCCGGACGGACATCCCTCCGTAATATCACACAGACATTTCCTCGTCGCCGAAATTCTCACGGTAGATAATCGCGCTGACCGCGGCGGCCGTTATAACAATGGTATCGCGGTTCAAAAATACGGCGATCAGTACGATCCTAGCGACCTCGATCGGGAACTTGTGATGCTCCCGGCTCCTGCATGCGTCCGACGATGTTGTGAACCGCTCACGTGATAGTTCCCATGCGCGCTGCGTGGAAGTCTGCGTCCCGTGATCCGCTTGTCTGCACTCGGCATTTGACATTTGCGGTGCGACCGTCGTCCGTCACAGTCGCTGATAGTTTTTTTTGGTATTCGTTATAATTGTTATACACGTCTTAATATCGAGAGATTAGTTTGCTTATTACGTTTTTTTCTGTTTTTTACTCTGGCGCTAAACAACGTACAGAATCCGTCATCGCGCTATGGACCCGGGCTCAATAAATTTCCGAGGACAAAAAAACAGAAACAACCCGCCAGAAATAGAACAGGAGCTCCTCAACAATTTCCGTAGGCTGAGAGCGTCCAGGGACGGCAGCAATCCGGACCGGCAGCAATCACGGTCCGCCCGCGACACTCCCAGCACGGTCTATTACAACTCAAAACGATTTCCAAATATGTACATGAGCTCGTCGTTTTACAACGATGTCATGAATATAACGAACGAGCACGTCAGTTTGTACGGTAAGGTACCTCTGTCCGGAGTTCCTCGAATTTTGTGCTCATTTTTAGTGTTATGTTAAAAAAAAATTTTTTTTTCTACGACGATTTTTTCGCGTATTAGCCGTTTCATTTGAGAACGGTTATTGCGAGTCTTATTGAATTCGCTGAAGACGAATTTGGATGTATCTACTTGTGTACTTGGCAATTTTTTTTTCTTTGTGGCTTTAGTATACACCTATCAGGTCTTTTGCCACAACCACCACTTCCCATAAATCCGTCTCTATCCGTGGCTAGCTCTTCAGCGTTCAAGATTCTCAGCATGCCCAGTTCTGTACATGAATCTTTGTCTTGGGTGGCCGAGCGATCTTTTGTTATTTGGCTTCCAGCTGGTAACTTGACCAATTATCTGTTATCGACCTCGCCGTTCATGACCTGCCCAGCCTATGCTTTTACTTTTCACTGTATTTATATTCCCCCTAACATGCTTATTACCTCTTTGTTCTTGCTTCACTCGTATTCTCTTGTGATTTGATTTCTTCTGGGGTCAAAAGTTTGTCGTAACACTTTTCTTTCTCTCAAGTCAAGGGTTCTGCTCGTCTGTTCTTGTTGTGTTCCTGGTTTCACACGCATGTTTGTCACTTGGCATTTAAAATTAAAAATAATTTAAAAAAAAAAATTGCACTGTTGTTTTTCCTCTAGGTAAAGTTACACTAGGTAACAACACAGTTTGTTAGGTACCTACCATCAATATTTTTTCTTTCTAATTTACAACTTGATGTTCCTACCTTGGTGTACCTATTTATTAAATTACCAAACAAGCGAGATTTATTTCACTATTATTTTAAAATTTAGCCAATGTAATATATATTGTAATACTTATGGCTAAGTATATTAATATATATATATCTACCTAGACACTGAGACTCAACATTTACTAGCTAAAAATAAAGTTATGTACGTTTTTTTTTTTTACAAGAAAGGAAGAAGTTTTTAAATACTAGAAATTTACTTAACTCTTGTGATTTAAATTTTAATTCAAGAAAAAAGTCAATTATGTTGAATCTCCATTTAATCCAATAGCACTTGATTGCATGTTTTTTATTCTCTACAAAGCCTCCATCTTTTTGTAAAAAAAATTCTAAATATAAGCTTTCAATCCTAGACCGTTTTTAATGCCAATCTTAAAATCAAAACTTAAGATTAGGGTGAGATTAGGTAATAAAAAGTGGGTAGATTTTGATATAAAAGATATTAGACTACAATATTGGGTGAGTGAGAGTCGCAAGAAGTCCAAGAGTGGAGCTGGTAAAATGTTTTAAACAAAAAACAAGAGTTGGTGAAAAGCATTTGTTCCCTAATCTTCAATCTTGTCCATCCTTTTATTATCTTCTTCCAGTTTTTCTCTTACCAAATCTATATTATCAGTAAATATCATTCACCTTATATCTAGTTTGTAATTTGATTTGTCACCACAGAAAAAATTTCTTAAACCGATCCCTAGTGTACACTTACCCTTTTGTTAAAATCTTCTGTTACTACAAACATAGTCTTGACACGAGTATATTTCCTATATTAAACACATATTTTTGACATTTCCTTTTTTATTATCTTCCACTTTAAACCTCTCGTGACACGGTCATTGGCTTTTCTAAACCATTCATAACTTTTTATTCTTTTCCCAATTTTTATCAGTTATTTCTCAAACAATGACTATTGTCAATTTTCCTGGCATAATACCAAACTGATTTTGCAAAAGTGACGTCTCACCTCTTATTCTCTTTTCTAATTTTTTTTTTTATATAATATTATATTTTATATGAAATACTAAACAGAATTGTTGAGCTTATAAATTATAGTTCGAACCTATTACTAAACCTGGGGCATACTTTACTTTAAAAAAATATTATAATTGATCAAGTATTGATTAAAAATTGTATTCCTATATCAAAGTTTATATATGTAAAATATAATAATTTCTACTTACACATTAACATCAAAATCTAATAATATCGGTACATAGTATGAATATTAAAATACTAGTAAAAATTAATGTTTTTAAAGTGATTATTAATAAAATTATCATACTGTGTTTAATTAGTTAGTTTTAATTGAATTGATGATTATTATTTAATTTAAGCTACCTTAGCACTAAAACATTTACCAACTTTTACTGACAAATTTTATTAGGTACGCATTTTTAAAATAAATATATTAACTTTTTATGTATTGATTTACAGAGTCCCGCTGGTTAGATTTTGGACAACATAATTCAGAGCAATTGAAAGAATCTACAACTTCATGGAATGATCAATCAATGATGGAAGCAAGTTCGACATCATTTGCTCAAAGAGTTGATAATTACAATTCCTATAACATTGAGAAGAATTTCATTAATAGTCTTGCTTGTACAGATCAATTTCGTACCAAACAAAGTTCTGTTTCAACTTTAACTCCCAGTTCATCTGAATCATATTCAGCATCAAGTTCGCCTTCAGATTTTGAAAACTCAACTTATTTTAATTTAATTTCTTCAAGCAATAGAAATGCTAAAAAATTGTTTGAAGAAAATAATAACAAATTAATTGTAATAGAAAATAATAACCATAAAAGTGAGAGTATCAGCTCAGATAGTTCTAAATCAGAAACCAATGATGAAAAAACGGTTTCCTATGCAGAAGTCATTAAACATTCTAAACCAATAAAAGCAAAATTACTTGGTAAATCTGAACTGAATATTGCTGAAGAATCAAAAAAAGGAGAATTTGTTAAATCAAATAGAATACCTCCATCTAAAAAAATATCGTTCCAGGTGCTTGCGCCGGACGCTCCATTTTTACCAAATAATCAGTGTTGTGCATTTTGTAAAAATAATGGAGAAGAAGAATCAGTTTATAGAACACATATTGTAAAGGATGATAAATGTGAGGTTGTATGTCCAATTTTATTTAGGTACACGTGTCCTAATTGTAAAGCCACTGGAACTAAAGCACATACAGTTGGTAGATGTCCATTAAGTAGTAAAAATAAAATTAATAAATTAAATAAATATAACAGTGACAAATAAAAGTTCATTGTAGACAAAATGATATTGTTTTTATTCTATATTTTATATTTGTAATTATCATTTGATTAGTTTATTGTGTCTTTTATCTTATAGAGCAAATAATAATAAATTTAAAATTAAAATAACTTTGCTTACTAGATATTTTTTTTAATATATTGTTTTAGATTTTGTTACAAGCTTATAATAAGAGTTAAGACATTGTTTTGTTATGTCATTCATAAAGTTTTATATGTTTTACAATTATATTATGATATTGGTTTAAGAATAAATAAATTAATAAATATAAGGCTGTATGAAAGTTTTATTATTTAAAAATTTCAAATTAATGAGTTTGTTTTATTTTTCTACATATATTTCTTATTTGACGTCAAAATGTGATGTTAATGTATTATTATTTTTTTAATAAAAACGTTAAAAGTACAATTACCTAAAAATTGTTATAGATAACTTATACATGGTAGAGCATTTTTGGAAGATGTAATTCCTATATCTAAATTTAATAACTTACTTTAATCAGACGCATAACAAGTTAATATCTGCTAAAATGCTTGATGTATTTAAAAGAAAAACATTCAAATGTTGAATATTGCAACATACATGTTAAGGCTATATTATGTTACAGATATGTTATATATTGTTGTACTTTTGTACATTTGTTAAGGCGTTAACATATAAAAGATGTGTTTATGGGGCTAGATATTCTCTATCTGACTGTGCTTTTATGGTTAGGTACTCTCGATCAGTGCTCAAATTTGAAAAATAATAAGAGTGAGACAATGTTGCATAAACATATAGATGCCTTTTGATTTACCTATACCATTATAAGGAAGTAAATTTGAGTACCTATAATTAAATAATTTATATAAATGAAAGGCTTCCTCGCCTTTCCCCGTCAATTTGCTGCAATGAGTGAAAAATAAAATTGAGTATTTGTTGTACAACCTCAATTTTTTAGATTAAACGCAACCCGAAAAATTGTTTTTTTGAGGGAAAAAAACATCAATATAAAATTCCAAATTACTTACAGGTATACTGTACGTTATACAATTTATTTAAGAATCTAGGTCTTGTATAGTAATATTTATTTTTTTCAATGATAGGTACAAAATTGTGTTGAAAAATGTGTTTACTGTTTATTGCACATCAGCAAACTTTTGTGTAAGTATACCGATTTCAAACAATGTGTCGTATCTGTTTGTTTTGTGACGTAGGTGTAGGTAAGTTTTTAATAATATTTTTTAGCGGTCTATTATAGTGTTCACTACATGGCAAATTAATGAACAACTAAATTATGGTGGTTTATATTTTCCCGATCGCTGTAGCAATTTTACGAACGTGTTTTTTAAATTTGACTTTGACCGATACAAACTAGTGAAAATTAAATCACGCGTTTTCAATTCAGAAAATCGTTTTCAAATAATAATAAAATGATGATGATTGCTTTCAGGTATTAAATATACGTTTGAACCACTACCATTATCCAAACCGCAGCGACCCACTCAAAGCGTAGTCGTTATTCCGTCAAACTACCCACGCGATTTAGAGCGATCCCGGGTTTTTAGAATTTTGATTTTACATAAAGTTAAACTGAACAATAATTTTTTTTAACAACATTAGGTATGCCTACCCAACGAGTTTTATGAATACAAGAATAGTAGCCGCAGCTGCTACAGTCAAGATGCGTCCGCCTTATATATGTTTCGGTCGTACCACGATCACAGGTAAACTAACATCATGGGTCGTACACGTCTCCTGCTGTTTATACGTAAAAGCCATATTTTTTCGAATAAACTGTCCATCTAATCGATAACCATCTCGGCAACACGGTATCGTGTGTGAGACTTGTTTTTTTCTCTTTTTTTTTTATTCATTTTTCGGCCGTCTAGACACGTCAGACCCGTTTTGAACCTATGTCACATAATATACGACCTGCACCACTGGGCCGGCGACAAAAGGAATTTTAATGCATCTATACCTACCTATACCTTGTTCTAACTTAGTAACAATGATTTTTCCCCCTAATATAATGGAACATTTATACACTATACCGGTCCCGGCGATCTTCAGGACGACACGCCTTACAAATTCCCAGACTGACGCCAATCGCATTAGTGCACAGGGTCTTAAATGGACAAAATACAATGTTTTCTCACTACATGACAATATTTCTATTATGCATTAGCAATGGCATTTAGTTTATTTATTTCACCGATAGGTTAGTGTTTTCATCCGGAAGCAGTAGCGTATTTAAGGGAGGGGCACAAAGGACCCGTGCCCACCGCCCATAAACCGTACTTATTTTTACTTTTTAAGTTTTATTATTTCACGCAACAATCGAATAATATTTGTGTCTTGAAACCTAATCAAACTTTTTAGTTTTTCTCATCCTGTATTTTGAACCTTACAATCCCTATTCGTATTACTGCGTAATCCATAATTTATGTAAAACTAATGAAATTATTTTTCAAACGTTATTAAAATATATACGTGTTATAAATTTAAAAACCACTCCGAATGACTTGACATTTTCACAGTTTGTTAGAAAACTGACTTTCCAACGAATTTTTTTTTTTTAGTTGGTAGGTGGTAGCAGTGGCGTAACTACCGGTGTTCAGTGGGTTCCACGGAACACGGGCCCCGCGGCTGTGAGGGCCCATTGAAGGGCTTTTTTGCCTTGAGCAATTGATAGGGGGGCAGATTTTGTGCACTCGAACACACTAAAATCAGAAGTAGTTACGCCCCTGGGTGGTAGGTAAGGTTAGGTTAAATTGCGAAATACTTAGAATCATTTTTTCGAAAGCAATGTTTTATCATTGCTTCCATAATTTATATGTACGTACTTTATTACACCATCCGAAAAACTGACTCACTCGGAGCAGCGACCTTCGATTTACTGCACCGGAAAAACTTTTTTTTTGTGCCCTCATCCCATTTAGCAATTAAAATTTTTTAAACACGCCCATGCCTAGAAACAAGAATGTTCCCATGGGGTATAATATAAATACGCCGTATACGCTTCTAAAGATAGTTTTCCAAAAACGCGTATAGGTACTCTCAAATATTACACAAAGGGCAAAATTTTGTTTTTTAGAAAAAGCCTCAAAAATATTAATTTAGTTTATTTTCGAAATGAAACCAAATACATACTATAAATGACTATATAAATTAAATACTATACATTTATAGTAGGTATATGATTAAATTGAGCAATTTTTCCGCAATACAACAGTGTTGCGTATTGGTAATTACATTCGTATTGACTTTAATTCTAATATATTTATTCTTAATTACGTTGAGAGCCAAATAGATACTATAATAGTACTATAATAGTATAATAACTTATAGTACTGTCGCAATCACGGTTTACGCGTGATTATATAATATAATTATCTGATACTCAGATAATAGGAAATATAAAATGCCAATTTGCTGGATATGTAAATTTTTTTATCAAATTTAATTGAATTTTATAAATTTTCTATGTAAACATAAAAAAGATATTTCAAATGTTTAATTTTTTTCGTTAACACGTCATTAACCCATATAAATCGTAAAAAAAATATTTGTACTGTATTATGAATGTATTCATGTTTGGTAGGTACCTGATGGCTAGGTATACTTTCACCAAAATTATTGGGAACACTACAGCCTGGTTAGGATTTTAATTTTTTTTATTTTAACCTTGAAGTGCATGGATGCTGCAGAGATGAGAAAAATAGGTATACTAATATGTATTTAAAATAAACAGAACAGGTTAAATTTAATTGAGTGGCGGACTGTTGTTACGGCGCCTCACGTGTATTAATTTTATTTCCTAGAATAGGTACTGTAAGTTACAAAAGTAGTGTAAGTTTTGTAAGTCAAAAAGTTGAGTACAAAAATTTGGAAACGTAATTTTATAAACAAATTATTAGAAATTTAATGTAGATAAACATTAAACTTCAACTTCCAAACCTTGACCGTGACCCTCTCAATACTGTGACATGCACCTAACGCTTACTCCAAAACTAAGTATACCTAACGACTCTAACCAGTGGCGCAACTACGGGGGTGCTATGGGGTGCTGAAGCACCCCCAACTTCTTTTTTAGCACCCCCAACTTCTTTTTTAGCACCCCCAAGATTTGAGCTCTAGTTGCGCCACTGACTCTAACAGACAACAAGCTATCCACCCAATCGATAGTTCAGTAGTTGTCATATAGTGATGGTATATCATTGATGTGTATAATTTTATTTCTTCTTTATAAAATATAACTGTAAAATTAACACTCAACATAAATTAATTAATCAAAATAACACCAATTAGCCAAAACTTTTTTTAAGTTTTTTTATACGCTTTCAGAAACTACTGAGCGGATCTTTTCGAAATTTTGTGATGTCAGTATAAAATGTTTTTTTACCTAGGTACATTAAATTTGAAAGCAATAATATGAGTCACTTCCTTCAATAAGGTTACAATTATTATTATTGTTGTTCCTAAAAGACGGCTCTGCAAAGCCAAAATAATCAATGCTCTAGCTTCTAACTCAATGTTTCTCAAATTTTTTGAGATCACAGAACACCAAACAAAAGTATTTTTTTATGCGCAACCCATATAAAAATTATCTTTTAAAGTAGGTTTTAAAGACGTTCAAATATGATTTCTGTTCAGTGTTGATACACTGTTGCAGCATTATAATAATTACACTATAGTCTGTACAATATACATTATTATTTATTGTACAAACATTTTTTTCCCCCAACTTTTAATTCGATTTTTTAGTCATTTTCTTGAAAATGTTGACAAAAAGCACTTAAGTTTCCGCAGGTTCCACGAAACACGTTTTAAGAAACTCTGCTCAACTTTTAACTAATATAGTACTAGTGTAGTAAATATTTTTAATGTGTACGTAGATCACTCAACCGCGGTAGATCACCATATCACATGAACGCCCACTGCAGGCACAGATTATATACTAATATTGTAATATATTGGTCTGTTCGGTACAGGTGTGATTGACTGAATTTTGTGTAATAACATTTTATTCGTTGCAACACAATATTGTACACACAAGTCTTTAACTTCCAAGTCTTTTTATTATTAATGCAACGTACCACAAAATGTTTTACATATTTATAGTTTTTAGCCCGAATAGTTATAATAAATAGCTTGATTGCCATGACAGGTTATCGCGGGACCGCTCTGCCGCGTCTATAGGGTTTCTTATATCGTCTCCCCGGGCCTCTCACCTCGATTTTCTCTCTCTCTCTCTCTCTCTCTTTGTCACACGTAAATCACAAGACTGAAGACGGATTTTGGTTCCGACATACTGATTAATCTATGATGCTAGATTATAATCTATTTTCACTACTTTTTTTGTACGCTTTCAAAATCTACTAGGCGGTTTTTTTTTAAATATTTTTATTCAGATATAGCAAACTTTGTTTTACATTACATATTCAATTTTTAAATCTTAAATAACAAATTCGTTTGAGTTACAATTTTTTTTCAAAGTTATATGACCAATTTTCGAAAGTAATCCAACTTTAAACAACTAAATATAAATATTGTGACTACGGATTTTAGAAATCTTTTAGTAGCATATGTAATTTCATGTTGAGAATCTTGTATTAAAATTTTAAAACGTTACATAGTGGTAAGAAAAAATAAATAAAAAACACACATTTTGTAAAAACCAACACATTCGTCGCTACTCTCAGAATCTAAAATATTACATAGGTTCTTCAAATTACAAGTATGATAATAATTTAAAAACCATAGCTCGGCTCTCGCTTTAGTAACTAACCGATTACTGTGATGTATAAAAATTTTATAATTTACAAAACAAAAATTATGTTTGTTTAATGTGCTCCCACATTAAAAAATAACTGGATTTTTAAGGTTTAATATATATATATATTTAGTATATTTAATGATACTTATAATTAGTTATTTAGAAATACTCACTAAAACTAATATATAGGAACAAATATAGGAACTAACTAATTTTGGGCAACGCCGCGGAGTATACCTACTAACAAACTAATTGTGCATAAATATTAAAAACATTGATAATCATAATATATAATAAGTATTTAATTTTGTCAATATTTGTAATAATAATATTTGCAATTGTACCTACAATGTAAAGTAAAATATGTTCAAAAACTTATAAGTATGGCGCGTTCATACGTAAACTTATTCACCAATATGTGTGACGAGTGCAATGAGTTTTTAACCAAATAGTCACAGCACTGCTGATATAATGCAATGAGTTTTTAAACAAATAGTCACAGCACTGCTGATATAAGAATTAGTTTTTCTTAGAATTTTTTTTTCAATTCAACGGCAGTGGCGCAACTACGGGGGTGCTATGGGGTGCTGAAGCACCCCCAACTTCTTTTTTAGCACCCCCAAGATTTGAGCTCTAGTTGCGCCACTGTTCAACGGGCAGTAGCCCTTTCCAAAATATAAGAATACATTAAAACAACAACCAAGATACATATAATATGAGAAAAGTAATAATAATAGTACAAAAAATTCAATAAAAATATTATATATATAAGACACAAAACAAAAACAAAATGACACTAAAGTAGTATGGTTTTTTTTAGATACAAATAAAGTATTGGTTTTAAAACTTTTCCGTAAAGAATTAAAAAAAAATCATTTTAATAGAAATCTTGAGGGTTATAGTACACTCACTGTTATAAATATTTTTTTACTCTTTTTAAGAAAAACACGATAAGACACCAACTCATATTGCATTATATATTTTTATGAGCCAATATCTATAATCTTTTGAATTTCAACAATAATTGTAAACTGCAGAAGGTCAACCGATAAGATTTGAATACACGCCAGCATAACAAAAGTGGTCATATAATAACCGGAACGATTTTAGGTTCAACGTGGCCATAGAGCAACAAAAAAAACTGAAGTAAATCCAAGTTAAATGCTTAATGCACTCACAGTCACACATCAGTCGTAAGCATACGCATATGTACAGTGTGATATTTTATGCATAGGGATAACTTGGTACCCGCAGTTCTATAATTCTATAGTTCTTGTACAGTAATTTTAATTGTTTTATAAACGCACACCATTTATCTATATAAAACTTTTATTTTAAAAATTGAGTGTTCTATGATAGCACAGAATTGATGATAGTAAAATTTGGTATATACTTTTAATTAATATTTAAGGTAAAATTATCTGCTAATAACTAATAGTTTGATTTGATTTTTGAGGATTCAATCATACTTCCAAAATCAAACATAGACGCGAATACTTACGATTTGCACAATAATCTAGATTATTTTGAGTTCGCCACGCAGCTGCTAACAGCTGCTAACCAGTGCTTGATTGGAGCTGGGACGGAGATAATTTAGCGTACCCCTTTCAATTTGGTATCCTCAATGGTCTAGTACAGGCAAAACAGTAACACAAAATATACTTGATATTTAATCGTATCCCCCTATAAATGGATGGTACCGATCACTATTTTTTCCAAATCAAGCACTGGCTGTTATACCCTGTATACTAGAAATTTACATTTGTATTTGTACAAAATATAATAAACGAATATTGGAGAAGTCTAGCGGGTCTGTCCGACGATAAGAAATAATGACCATATGTGTTGTATAAAACGTACGGCTGACACATGTGAGGAGGGTCTTGATAAACCACATTCCACACAATACATAAATTAGGTAGACCTGTAATCCGTAATTCAATATATGTGTGTGCGTATTATATCATTTGGATATACTTATAATATATATATATATAAGAATATATACCTACTATTTAATGTTTATGTGTAAAATGTGCACCGGGAATGAATTCAGGACCAAAAGCAGGTGCAGGTGTTGCGCCCATCTAAAATTTATTATATCAGTGCACGTGTATTAGGTCGGAGCGAAACGCACGATTTTTACTGAACACTACACATCGTTCGGTGCAGGGGGGTGTCTCGGATCTCGGTGACAATACAACAGAAGTGATTTTGTATTTACGTGCGGGTCAAAAATAGCAGGTACTCGCCTCTATACAGGTCGGAATACGCTCATAATACTGCACGTCTTGTAAAATTACAAACTAGGCAAAAACATAATATAAACGGCCAAAAAATAAATACTTTTCATCAATGGTAGCTGGTTTTCTAAATAATTTTGATGATTTTCGGCATTTGATGATTATAGGTATTATCATATTGTAATAAAAACATCGCTCGATTTGTGAATTTTTGCAGTTTTTGTTTCATGAAATCTTCAATTTACAGTTTAAATATATTTTTAGATATAAACCAATAGTGCCTACCTACAACATAAATAATTATAAGTTATTATTATTGTACATCCGTGTGTTCCAAAAATATATTTTTGATGGCACCAGTGAGAACACCATATTGAGCGTTGATAGCAAGGATGGACGTGTTCTCTAAAATAATATACTTTAGAGCTCAACATTGTGTAAAAAAGAATATTTTTCTTTTTTACTTTATAGGCAACTTAAGAAAATAATATATATAACTACTTCAGTGTAAAAGAAAGTACTAAATATTTAACATAATATATAATACAGACAATTCAAAAAAGTAAGCGCCGGGATTAGTCTAGTTCGCGTGGGTAGTTAAAAACTATTACTGTTGACGGGGTAGCGACTACGCTTTAGATGGGTCACTAGTTTAGAAGTTGTGGTTTAAACGCATTATTTTACTTCTGAAAGCAACGATAAATCATTGCCTTCGAAAATACGATTCTGAGCGAGCTCAGTTGTCTAGTATACGTCGTGATAAAAACAAAATTTAGCGTGAAAAACTTTTATCAAATCTGTATCTTTCCTATTTTGGCACTGTATAAAAGTTTCAGCTTTGTGCGATATTTATTTTGGATGTTTTGATCAAAAAAATTTAAATCGATGTGGAAAAAACACGTTTCCCGTAATTATTTGGACCTCCCGTAAGAAATACACGGCCGCCCAAAATAACGAAAATTTCAAAGTTCCATAACACTCATAAGACCCTCCTAAATAACATATATATGTATCAAGTCGATCGGACTTGATACTTATATAAACACTTCAAATAAAGTACCATCTCGGATCCATTATCTATCTTTTAAGGTAACATACGTTAAAATTGGTGCAGGTTTTCTAATAGAATATGGACCACAAAAAAAAAAAAAAAAAACATTGTTGTAAAAACAATACCTTCTTTGCTAACGCTCAATATCTAAAAAAAAAAAACATCATTGTAAAACTAATACATCCTTCGCTAACGCTCAGTATCTAAAAAAATGCCGGAATTAGAAAAGGTCGTGTGGCCGGATAGTTTGACAAAGTAGCGAATACGCTTTGAGTGGGTCACTGGTTTGGATGTTGTGGTTTAACCGTATTATTTAATATGTGAAA
Source organism: Hormaphis cornu (assembly GCA_017140985.1). Taxonomy (NCBI): domain Eukaryota; kingdom Metazoa; phylum Arthropoda; class Insecta; order Hemiptera; family Hormaphididae; genus Hormaphis; species Hormaphis cornu. Next base: position 9,956,294 of record CM029360.1, on the reverse strand, counting down.
GCAATGATAATCATCGCCTTTGATTTACACAAAAGTAATGTACATCGAACAATTTATTGAATCAGTCGTTTAATAAAAACAAAATTAAACACATAATAATGCGTGAACAATCTATATCTATAGTTAATTCTTAAAGTAACACACTTGGTAACTTTTAAAAAAACATGTGAAACAAAATATTTGCACACTTATAACAATAAATATAATGATTATTGGTTTAAAATAAAAAAAAAATTATCCTTTTAAATAGAAGACATATTATGGTGACAAAAAAATCATTAAAAAAAAATTGAAAAATATAACATTTATATGAATTCATATAATTTTATAAATTACGGACTTTTGGATAGCGATTCACTTTTTTCGATTTAATAAAAACATTTTTTCGTTGATCAAATAAAAAAAACTTCAGTTACTTATGAATTATGATTCAATTACGTATGTACCATCTCGGGCCTGTCATCACATTCAAAGATTGGATCTATATTATAACTATATTATAACTGTTCTATAATTAATGCAATCGTTCAGGCAAAAACTGGCCTCAAATACGGACATTTTAGCCTACCGTGGTACCAGGGACCCATGATCCGCATGACGTGGCTCCTCGAAACCAACACGACGTTCGCGTACACGTGTTTACGGCGACGTTTTTGTCACGTGGTGCACTTGAAACGCGAACGTCGACTTCATGAGACCCTGTTATCAAAAATTGATAATTTCGCGGAGCAATAATCTATATTTTTGATTAAATTATAATATTATAATTATTCTATAATTATAAATATCATAATTATTCTATAACTACATTAAAATTATTCTATAAATATAATTTTAATAATTTATATTATAATTTGTATTATAATTAACACTACCACCACCGTTTACACAAAAACTGGCCGCAAATACGTGTATATTAGCCCACCGTGGTACCAGGGACCCATGATCCGCATGACGCGGCACGAAACCGACGCGACTTTCGCGTGTTTGTGGCCACGTGGTGTACATTAAACGCAAACGTGGTTTCATGGGACCCTGGTACCAAAAATTGATAATTTCGCGGAGGGATGAGCTATATTTATTGATTAAATTATAATATTCTATTATTATATACATTATAATTATTCTATGGCTATATTATATTTATTCTATAACTACGTTATAATTATTCTATAGTTATATTATAATTAACACCACCACCACCACCGTTCACGCAAAAAAAAAAAAAAAACTGATAACAAATCATCACATCTTATCAATGCCATCTAATATGTTTTAACCACATAAATAATATGTATTTACTATAATATGTAATTATTTGTTTTTGGTATCCATATTTATTTTGTCAATTTACTATAAATTTTACTTTTTATACTTAATTTAATTTATATTTATGTATGACGGTATTATAACTTCCCCGCACAAATAAAATTTGGGAAAGGACACCAATCTTCCGTTCTTTTCAGAAAATTGACCAAATGAGAAGTGAAAAGAAACCGCTGCAACGTGACAAAACCAGTATTGTGCTACAACCATTGTTCATTCGCACACGTTTCTGACCCATTGAAGTCGCTATATTATACTGACAATAATAACGAGTTTCAATAAAAAATTGTCGTAGGAACTCAACAAAATATCGAATTTAAGACACTGTTATATTTAGAACATCGTTATTGAATTCACAATGATCTACGAAAAAATAAAAAAATAAACATATAAGTTTGATTGTTTTATTGTACGTTAATAATTTTCAACAATAATGTTTATCTAAAATTCAGGTCCAGGGGCGGGATTGGATAGGTTCTTAAGTGGGCTATTTAAACCCTAACATAACACTGCATAATATTCTGCGTGTCACTTATAGTTTCAAAAAACTTAAAACAGACCTACAAAAAAAACAACTATATAAAGTTGCTATTTTTATCAAAAATACAATAGGTAAACGTAAGTAGTCTGACTTTGTTTCGTTTAACCAAATGAAACATCCTACACTTTAATATACTTTTATGTTTTATGTAAGTACTTTAACTTATGAGTCATCTAAATAAATAGTTTTATTGTATAGTGTACATGTAAATGTAAATAAGTGAACAACATTTGCTTATTTAATGACGTTAATATAAAATATAATTTATTATATTCTGTGGTCCTACTATGTCTATTAATTGTATTTTTTTTAAAGAGACTGGATCTCTGACTTTCTTTCTCAGTCTATCACACTGAAATCATAGAAATTTAGACGTATCCGTAGTCAAATGAACCGATTGATGTAACAATGCGATAAGGATTCTGAAAACTGATTTGAATTTGTCATAAAGTGTATTTGAAAATGACTTTCCCATTTAAATTCAATTTGTAAAAATATAGGTCTAAATTCAAAAATGTGGAAAAGTCGTTTTGAAATAGACTTCATAACAAATTCAAATCAGTTTTTAGAATCCTTATCGCATCATTAGATAAATCGGCAAAGGAAACGTCTAAATTCCTAGGATTTTAGTGTGATAGACACAGAAAGAGAGTCGATGTCTCCAATCCCCTTAAAAATAGGAACTTATTACTGTCGTAATATAATTATTTAAATTCTTGTAAATATATATGTATAGTTTACGTGTAGATGGGTATATTACTGTACGAGCCAGACTTTTTGACTGGCAACAATAACGTCTGAGCGATTATCGCTATAATTATTTACTACTAATTCGTAAATTTTTTGCAGACAGTGGCTCGAACGATCTGGGATTTTTCGATTTGTCCACACTTTTCGCGGATAAATTTTCTGCCACCACATTATCATTTTTTTTTTTTTTTTGTAGTGAGGTTTTTGTTTTTTAAACTTATTTTTATTTCACACGTTTTATTTTAATTAAAAACATAAGCCTCAAGTTTTGGTAATTTTTTAAGAGCACTAGGCACTAGCCTATAACAAACACTTGCAAGATTCTATTAATAAGTAACAGACAGCAGCAGACACCTATCATTATAGTTGAAATTGGTCATCTTCAAGGAAACATTTTAAAATGACCCTTAAAATGTGATATATAGACAACTTATGTTACTGTAAACGCATTTATTTGGTCTAGACTGTAAGAAAATACTATTTACACGGTAAAAATTTTCATAGCATGAACACTCGCGTGATCATAACGAATCTATTAACACCTCATTTGTTAAAATCAGTCCATTAATTAAGGCTCTATAAGCGAATATACGTACAAACATTACACCTAAACACATTACCCAATACCCTCCATACTTCATAGTCAAGTAAAAAGTAAAAATGGCATGTTTATTTCTACATTGAAGAAAAATCACGATAAAATTACAAACAATAATTATGTTATCTAAAAAAACAGTGAAATAAAAAATAAGTTTATAAAAACTAAAACCTGGTAACTCAAAAAAAAAAAAAAACAAAAAATAATTCAAAAGTTTCTATAAGTTCGACTATATGCGTTTCTTTATTGTACTTAATAAGTTATAAAAAAAAAAAAAAATATTAGTACCTACATTTAATATTAATAAATAAAATAGGAACTTGTTTTACACTATTTTTTGCTATTTTTTTTAATAGTCATGGTTTTATTTCAATGCATAAGTATAGAAAAATAACGTAGATATAACAGCAAATGTGTACTTACTTAAATTCAAAGCACATATGAATTAAATATTGATATTTTTCTAGTTCAGAGTACTGTTTTAGAATAACACAAATGATAAATGAAAATCACTGTTCAAAATCATTTAAAATTTATATCGCGCTTGCATTATACAAAATAAACGTCATGTTGAATATGAATCGTGAAGAGTCTTGGAAAATTATTCAAGGAGTAGTTGAAATTAATTAAATGTATAGAATAAAAACAAACCCATTGTAAATTAAATTTATTTAAGTGCGCTAATGTGTAGGTACAAATAATTGTTGCTGTATAACAAACTAACTTAATAAACGATTGAAAAAAATTATTTACAGTTACCATGTAAAAATTATCGATTTAGATAACGTCATCCACCATTCATAGTACCTACATATTATAATATATAATATTTTTCACCCCGCGCGTTGAAGTCTCTCGTTTGTTTCAGATTGTATTTTTATTGAAGCTTTTTTGAAATTTCGATTATTTTAGCGTCTGAGTGTAGTAAAAAATGTATTTGTGGTAACATGAGGTGTTTTTATAGTTCTAAAAACACAATAACGGCTTCAAAAATTTTTTTTATTATTAAATGTCACAATACAACCCATTTTCATATTGTGGCTTATATCTTTATATAGTTGTTGTTCACACGGTATTTTGCGATTTGGTTTTTTGAAACTTAAACATTTTTAAAAGTTAGATTCAAAAACTTAAGAAAAAAAAAACTATAAAATAAACGACGTTCGTGTTTTCACAAGTTCAATTTTGTTATTAATTAGTCATAATTTCCGAAACAATGAGTAAAAAAATTTGAAATTTTCACACAACGTTAACATAAGTAGGTAAATAAACTACAGGCCCGTTTTGAATTTTAACATACTTCAAATATTTTTGATAACTATATAAAACTTAAAATTTTCACAATTTTAAATTTTCTTATTATTTAGATTCAATAAAGACCTTAAAGAAAAATCTTGATAATTTAATATAAAGTTGATAACATATATTACGAATATAATATAGTTAATAATAATTTTTAGGTATATTATAGGTACACACACACTAGCACTCCTCATATATTATTAATCATTCTCAATCGTTCTCATCCATCTCTTTTTTGGTCTAAAAGTCATGTAAAAATTTTAATTAATTAAAAAAATTATTCTAGAAATCATTGCAATTTTCATATGGCAAAATCCAATCGTATGTAAAATAAAGATATCAAATAATCACGCTGTATTGTTATCAAAATAATTACAATTTTATCAGTACTTGTCCACACGCGGCTACCGGAAACTACTGGGCAGATATATTTCAATGCGAATAAAACATTTTTTTAACATAAAATACTACATTTTTAAACCTCAAATCAGGCACGTAACCAGGATTTTGTCAACAGGGGGGCCATATATTTTTGGCCCCCAACGGCCAACGGCCTCAGCCACTAAAAACTATCTAGAGACAGGGGCGTAATAAGAAAAAATTTCGGGGGAGGGGAGTTTATATATTTTCCGGGGGTGCCAGCTAAGGGCCAATGATTTTTTTAGGGGTGCCCGGCCCACCCTGCCCCCCCCCTGGTTACGTGCCTGCCTCAAATAAAAAATTGTATTGATGACAAATTGTACACTGAAATATAGGTTAACCGTTTAGCGAATTTTTCAATCTAAAACATATTATCTACTATTATAAAAATTACGACAAGTTATTTTTGTTCTACAGTTACATAAACACCAATCTGAAGTGTTCTGGAGTTAGTATTAAATATTTAAACCTTAATATACAAACATTTTTAATGTAATTTTTATTTTTGTTAATAACTGCACGTCTGTTGAACATTTTACAGTTTTCGCCCATTTACCTATATCAGCATGTTTATTGACCATAATTTTTTCAAAATGTTGAAATTTTAAAAACGCCCTCGAATGTAATGTGCAAACAACTAGCACAAATGTAACAGTCTGAAAATGTTCGACAAATTTATAGTGGTGTCGTAACAATAATAGTACTATATAACAAATCCTTCAATATTCCGCTATTTGGCTTTTTCCATCTCGTTCTACGGTCTCATCACTGCATTGACGTCTGAGTCTTTATGCTAGTCCTAGTTAGCGTAATTCTGAATATTTTAATCCTGGGTTTTTTGTTTGTTTATTGCGGTCAACTGGATACGTTAGTGCACACAATATTTTTATACATATCTTATACATTAAAAATATATTTAAATACCCCCATAACATAACACGTACCTTTTACTTTGCGAGACAGGTAACAAATAGATTATGAAATCATTTCCAATTTCTCGGAAAAACACCGACGTAATAGCAACAGAAACCAACAAGTTATTCATAATATTGGTAATAATATAATAATGACCATCGACCACGGCCGTCATTTAGGTTGATCGTCTCCGTCTCTCTCACCTCGACACGAGCTATTTACATTGACATTCTTCCTTCCCCCCCCCCCTCCCGGCTGGAGGCCTGCCAAAATATGAAATATATATATTCCACATTATTACGCGTACTTCAAAATTTAGTTGTAACAATACTTATTGACTACTATTTAGTTTATAGCCTGTGTACGTGAATTTTGAACGAATAAGTCGTAGCAAATACTTAAAAATGTCATTTTAAAGTCGTATATAAAACCTATAAGAGTAAGAGTAGTAAGAGCGATAATGCACGTAACATGGAAGGCATTGTTATTTTTCGGTTATTATTGTGTTTTCGGTAATAACTCTTCCAAAAATAGCGGTTAAAATTTAATGACATTTTCACACATTATTGCGGAACAAATATAGACGTCAAATATAAAAACTCATAACTATATACTTACGACTAGAGATACGCCTATATCTCTATCTACTACCTATACGTGTCTTTATTAATATTACAAACAAAACGTTAAAACCTGTAAAATGTTGAAGATTTATATTATAGCTGTATAATATAATATAATATGTATATTGTACTTGCTATATTTAGCTCGAAAATAGTTAAAGATGTTTAAACGAAGTTTATAATTCTTTTATTTTAATCATGGATGAAAACTAGACAATTAATTTAAACAACTTTTTGAAGGAGTTATGGAAATTGTTTGAATTTCAAACAGTTTTCAACTAAATATGGACGATGGACCTTAAAAACTTTCGGAATTATGTAGGATATTATGTTAAATAAATCACGTAGTTTTTAAATTTGACCCGTCATATTTTTCTACGATATAATATACTGTTAATGTATTATCGGTGTATATAATAAACATATATATTTTTTATCTTTTATTATATAAAGGCCTATAATATAGGCATTTTATAATATAATAAAATTAATAATTTAATATTAGTCAGTCAATAACTTTTTACTCTGGTCTTATCCAGCTACAATCGACAATATTATGATCGTTTTATACTAATAGGCGTGCGTACGTGTGATATAAAAGAGAGAATCGAGAAAAAACCACCACGCTGACGTAAATGAGGTATGCGATTAGGCCATTTTATCAATGCTACTTTTTTTTTTTGTATAAATAAATACCAAGGTCACGAACGTAACATAATATTATATTGTGTTATCTATCGGTCAAAAATCAAGACACAAGTTCAGTACTGTTTTATTGTTTTTCTCATTAAATTCTTTATTGAATTATTTTTAAGAACAACACGTTTACATAAGATGCGTATAACATCCGACCGTTGTTCTTTTGATGTTACAAAAAACTTTTAAACTTTTGTTAGTAGTAAATTCTTTGGCTACTTTTAAATTCTACCCTTTCATCTTCGCCAACTATATTTGACGGTTCGGTCCCGATCATTCGCATCCCCAATTATTTGCCATACACACAACGCTCGTAACTTTTTCAACAATATTACATCGCAGTTTCCGTCCATAACGTTACGCGTCGTTTAAATCATGAAACGTACGATTCCGACGAATCTAAAAAATTAACAAAATGACGCGTATAATATTAACAATATTCGTTCCGCGCGTTTATTTTTTCAACAACAGCTCTTTCTACGCGTCGTCGAGCCCGGCCGTGCAAAGTGCACCGCGCGCGCACAAGCGCACGACCGTTCCCCGCGCGGAGAATATAATATTAGTAGTATTATGAATGTGTAAAATAAAAAATATCAATACGTTTTATAAGATACTCCGCGGTAGAAGCGGTGTGTAGACCAGCAACGACCGTGGTCGAATCGACGATATTTTTATTAAAACATTATTTATACTGTAGTATAGTATTATTATTGTTTGTAATCTCGTTATTGTATTTTGTTATACCTATCTATTGTATAAAATACAGTCGTAGTAACCCGCACGAGACGCGGTCGCGCGCGCGCGCCGCTGAACCGGTCGTGCTTTTGGAAGGGGCGGACGAGAGCGTGGCCGCTCCCATCGGGAAACGTCGTAAAATGTTTTTGTTGTTCGGTGTTTATACAAAGTGCGGCGGTATTACTTACGAGCGCGATTCGCGTAGACGACTGTGCACGATACCTATATGTAGGTAGTGTATATTATATTATACCGATCGCGATCCCCGGATAGTCGTCGACCGCGCGTGCACGCGAAATATGCGTTTTATCGTTTTTTTAAAAAAAAAAAAATCTTTCTCCGGAGACCGCGAAAAGAATCAGTCAGCTCTATTATTATAACAAAATGCACGATAACACCCCGCGCACAGGCATGTGAACTATAGGTACTCAAACATGGCGACGTTTGTCTGTCGTCGCGATTCCGGCGGACGGAAAGCGTGATCCGCGCGCAAATCGACCGCGTCGATCGCCGGTTTACCATTGCATCGTCGATCTCTGTACCAGGTAGCGTCTATTTTGTTTTTTGTTTACAATTTTCGCTGTAACGCGCTTTTGGCCTCCACTTGGTTAGATAATTATGTCTTGTGACGCGGTAAGAAAACTATACGGGAAGCATATCACGTGCGCTAATTTTTTATTAGATTTTATTAATTTTTTTTTCGCCAAATCCTATCCGGTGTGCTCGTACAAAATGCAGCCGTATTATAATATTTAGTCTTCTAAAATAATAAGCTAACCGTTTCTGTAGTAGTTTATTGTTGTTGTTAGAACATATCGTTATTCGTCACATAAAGTGCCTACACTAAACTAAAACGATGGATTGACAAATTTCAATTATAAACTGTGTTAGTTTAGTGTTCATTTTTAAAATATACCATAGCAAACATATTGTGTGACGAGTTTGTTACCGTGCTGCGTGCATTTTGCTGTTACACAACGTGGCGTGTAAAACGCCCGAAAATGGGCTCTGTGGTGTAGGTACGACAAACATCGAGGCTGAAAACGTCTGAAATACGGTCGCTGTTTTACGGCAAAAACTATTACCTAATTTTGTATTTTTTTTTTTTTTAATCCACGGATTTACGCCACAGAATCCGACAGCCTCTATGGCGATGGTCGATTTGTGTTTGCTGCGCGGGTTATGCAACCGCGGTGGATTACATGATACGTGTAGCCGCCGCGCTCCCCCCATAGAGTTACTCTATGGCTCCCTCCCGCACGTGGACGATGGCCGCGGAGTGAAATCTCGGTCGAGCAGCGCCGACGTCCGGTTCGGAAGAGTTTAGCAATTCTGAGTGTAGCGAAGAATGTATTGGTTTTACAGTGTTTCATTTTTTCTATCAACACTTTTTCGTGTGTATAGAGAGAAAGGAGGGCACGTGTTCCGCGATTTTTAAATTCGGTAAATTTTCTGATATGAATGGTGATACTTTGGTATCCCAGTTTTTTTTTTTTGTTAAAATTTCGCTATTACTTTTTCAGTTATACCCAAATAATAATAAAATACCCTTGTGTTGACGTTTTTGTGTAGAAGTAATGCTCCGATCTTTATGCATAGAATACCACAAAAAAGTCGAGATTTTGGCTTTAAGTTATATTTTGTTTGAACTTTGAAACTTTTTTTTCTTTCTCTGAACACTTTGACTTTGAGCGTGCGTCCAATCAAAAAATGTCGTAGCGCAAAAAAATTGAAAAGTATACCTATTATACGACATAACACAGCAAACGTAGTTTTGTATGAGAAAAACAAAGGAAGGAAGAAAAAAAAGAAACATGGTTTATGCCATGGTCGTATACCAGATAACCGAGCTCGCTCAGAATCGTTTTTTTTAAAGATTTATATTTTTATCATTGCTCTCAGACACTACATATCTATAAACAGTGCTTGACTTGGGAAAAAAATAGTAGAGGTACTCTAGCTACTTTCAAAAAAGTAGCGACCCTAGCATTTTAATATCCCTCACAAATCCGAGGGGGGCTTCGCACACCCCCCTAAGAAACATTCATAAAAAACCATTAAGCATGTATCATAACAACACAGAATAACATAATAATTGTTTAGGTACAACTTGTCGATAGCATATTGTTCAAAATATGTTCAATGATAATACTTTTAGGTCAGTGGTTACTGGTTACCTGAATTTATAGATATTTTATATATTGTAGTTGTTGATGGGTACCAAGAACTACATAGAACTAATGAATAATTTTTGTTCGTGGTGGCTACTTATCACGTATCACATTTTAAACATTTTGTAAGATTTGTATATTTAACACAAACATGTAAGTTGAGTAATTTTATAAAAATAGGTAAACTTAAATAATAACCCGTTCCATGCGTTCCCATTATAAAATAAGTAAGGGTACGCTGGAATATTCAAAAAATTAGTTGAGGTACTCAGTCCCCCCCTGCGTCCCCCCCAAGTCAACCACTGTCTATAAATTTTAACCACAATTTCCAAACCCTCCCAAAGACCAAAGCGTAGCCGTTACTCCGGCAAACTACCCACGCGATTTACAGAGTGATCTTGGCTTTTTTTTTTTATTTTCTACCATTATCGAATCACGAGAACTACTTCCATAGCAAATTACGGAAAACGTGTTTTTGACATAGTCAATTTAGTTTTTTGGCCGTAACTTCCAAAATAATGATCGGTATGAGCTGAAAAGTTTTGAAAATTTAACACAAGGTTTCCAAGTTCCAACATATAAATCTATATGCAGCTAGAAAATTTTTCAAAAATCCATTATCGCCATTGTTTTTTTTAGTCGTTTAAATTTGGAAAATTTTCGAAAATTTGTCATACCTACCTGTAACTTAGTTTTGGAAAAACATTCGTAACTCAAAAAATTTATTATGTAAGATTTTAAAATTGAATATGTTAAGTCAAACAAAATTCGCTATCATCTGAATCGAAAAATCAGCAGATTAAGAAATCGTACAAAAAAAGAATTGAAAACTGTGTTATTTTCATTACAATTCCAAATTTCAATTTCATTCACAGTTAAATTACGCACTGTTGTACAGTTGATATTATAAACTTTAATAACTTCTTAAATGACGATCCAAATGGTTTGAAATTTTCACACATTATTTAAATAAGTATTCTTTATACCTGCGTGAGTTCGATTTTGGATCAATTTTAGTAAAATTCTAAAAATAGACCCTTCAATTACTCAATTTTTGGTTCAGTTTACAATAGCTTACAATTATAACATACAATGTCTAAATCAAACCTTCCAAAATAGTGACCCATCAAATTACCTACGCGATCTATTGTGATTCCGGTTTTTTTTTTTTTATAATAAGTTCTTTCAATATATCCAATAGAACGTTGTTGACAGGTTACAAGTAAAGGTAGATTTCTTGCCATTTAAAACGAAATTGTTTTACTTAATTATATCAAAAATGATTTTACAAGTTTAAAAATAAGTGATAGACAACTTCAAATATGTTACTTTATTAAACCAAAAACGGAAGTCAAATCGGTTCAACCAATGTTGCTGTGCCGTGTCAACAAAATTTCAAATCCACCACCGCCACACAATACCAATCGGCGATAACGTTAAACGTTTTTTCACAAAAACTATTCCATGGATTTCGAAAAAATTACACAATATTGTACTTAAAATAAACGGATTTATTAATCAGAAAACAGAAATCAAATTGGTCGAACCGATTTTGCTCTGTCAAATCAAAAAAATTACACTCTCCAATCGATGATAACTTAAAACTTTTTTTTCTCAAAAACTACACGTTCGTTTTTGATAAAAATTATATTATGCACAGCTTCAAATATGTAGCTTTATTTTGCTGAAAACAAAAATAAAATTGTTCCATTCGTTTAAGAGTAATTGTGGCAACAAAAAATGTCAATATATGTATCGGTATATATAATTACATAAAAAACTTTTCAACGGGGGTGGTTTCAGTGTCTGGGGAGTCATGATTGTCAAAAACAATTATCCGTATGTCCGGTAATTGAATCAAATACAATAGGTAAATTTTTTCTATGAAAATTACCTAATATTGTATAATTCTTAAATTCAATTTGACGTTGCTCTGGTTTATTGCGCTGTTATTATGTAACTGTCACAAAATTATTATTAATATTTGCAAGTATAATGTTGGTACCTACATAAATACATAACTAAATATGTGTTTTTTATTGACGATCATAATAGGTTAGTTTATTCCAAAATCCAAAGTAAGCTATGTTGGTGAGCATATCAACTTTATAAATTATATAGTTACATATATAATATTTTATACAGTTTTTATACCAATGATCATGATTTCTAGATTTTTAGGGGTTTCAAAATTAGTGTTAAGATTTTTATTATTCTTAAAGGTACTACTATATTTATAGGTATAGACATTGATTAAATATACAATCTAGGTACCTTTTAATACACTTTATTTTGTAGATTGTTTGAAACTACTATGATTTAAAAGCATTGACTTCATTAAGTATTCTATTTCATTTATTATTTAAATTTCATAGGTACACTATTAGATACTGCAGATCATCAAACAAGTTGTATAAAATAAGTTGAAAAAACCCAGTCAATTAATACCATGAATATTATACATGCCTTTAAATACTTTTATTTATATTAATGCTGTGTGGATTGATATTATTGATTGGAGATGTGCTCCCCATTGATTGTGTACCTAATAAAAAATGATTAACAAACAAATTTAAAATAAAATTCATATTTTGATTTCAGAATGAACTTGTTAATCTTTCTTGTTGTAATCCTGCAACTACTTCTTGGCCAAGTATCAACAGATTTGGCATGCTTAAAGACTAAAAAATGTTCGTGTATGAAACATATGGACAGGGAAGAAATCGAAGTAAAGTGTAACTCTTTAACAGTCAAAGCCGACTTGATGTCTGAGCAGCCTTTCGTTGAAACTACCTGTGATTCAGAACAAATTCAGTGGGAACAGTATTTTGATCAAATTAATGTTACAAAATTCTATTCATATAATTGTCCATTGGGTACAGAAATCTACCGTACATTCTCTATACTTGGCATAAATAATGTTAAAGAAATGCAATTGGTTCGTTTGAAACTTAACGGAAGTCTAGAAAGTTCTTACTTATCAAGTTTTGATAATATTATTAAATTGTCCATTAGTGATTCAAAATCAACATTAAAGTTAACCAATGAATCTTTTATAGGAACACCTTCATTGGAAATATTAATACTCAGAGGAAACTATATCAAAGAATTACCCAAAAGTGTATTCAAAAACCTTTTTAATTTAAAAGTATTGGATTTAGGAAATAACGAAATATCCTTAATTGATAGTGAATTATTTGACGGTATTTCTTTAAAAGGTTTAATTATGGATTCTAACCATTTAACAACTTGGAGTTTGAATGTTCCCAGTCTAAAGCATTTGGAACTGAGCAACAATAAACTGAATACAGTAACAGTAGAAAATCTTCATAACCTACATGATATATCGCTAAACAAAAACACTTTAGTTACAATGCCTGATCAACCATTTAAAAACAATTCTTTGGTAAGCATAAGATTTAATTATGGCAGCTTTACAACCCTACCTAAAAGATTTTTATTTGGCTTGAATCAACTACAAAGAGTTAATCTTAAGGCTATAAATTTAGAAGTTGTTCCGGAAGATATGATTTGGAACTCGTATAATATCACAGAGTTATTATTAGCTTCAAATAATTTAAAACGAATACCAGTGAAGTTTTTCCAACATTCTGGGAACATTACAATTTTAGATTTGTCAAGAAATCGGTTGGAAAAGATCGACTCTGATTTACTGAAACCACTGTCAAAATTAGAAAACTTGGATTTATCAAATAATTTGTTGGTTCAGATTAATCATTATAGCCTTCAATCCTTGTACAACTTAGTGAAGCTCAATTTGGAGTACAATGAAATATCAATAATTGAACAAGAAGCATTACATTTTCCAAAATTAAAATCACTAAATTTGGCTCATAATAAAATAAGTAAATTATCTTCAGATTATTTATTCATTTTTCATTACTTAAATGAAGTTGAAAAAGTGGATTTATCAAATAACTACGTATCTTTTATTGATTCAGGCTGGATTAATTTGATTAGATTAAAATGGGTGAACCTGGCAAATAATAACTTTACCGTTCTCAGCTGGGGAAACATTCAGTATATAAATAGAGGAGCAGAACTTATTCTTAATTCTAATCCATTCGAAATAATTGATCTATCAGGATTAGAATTGTTTGTTACTACACAACAGCTATCAAAATCAACAGTGGATTATGACTTTACTGATACATCAAAAAAGTCTCTGAAAATTAGTTTTTCTGGTAATAAATTGATTTGTGATTGTCATAATTATAATTTTGCACTGTTTGCACATAAACAAATGCCTACTGTTGTTTACGATTATTTGGAAATCAAGCAAAACTTTACTTGTACAAATGGAAAAATATTCAAAAATGTAAATTTAGACAGTTTAACATGTGATTGGAGTTTACTGGATGATTCCAACAAGATTGATTGCCGCCCAGATTGTGTGTGTACTTATCGCCCCCATGATAAGTCGGCAATAATGAACTGTTCAAACAAAAATCTAAAATTATCACCATCAAAAATTATTTCCAGTAAATCTATTAATTATACAGATGTAATTTTAAGAAACAATTCTATTGTTGAACTGCCAAATTATGAACATTTTAAAATCAGAAAATTAGATGTTGGCTATAACTATTTATCTACCATTAATTTTACGCAGTTACCCAAAAATCTAGTGGTAAGTTTGGCAGCTACACTTATGTACTCTAATGAGAAATTATAACTTTTTCTTGTATTTTTTAATGAAATATCTTTGTATTTTTAACAGTTGCAAAATACTGTTACAAAACATTATATTTTTTTATTATTTAATCATGTACATGTACGTATTCTTCTTTAAATGTACTAACTAAACATTTGGTTTGTTTACATTAGGAATTAAATTTGGAACATAACAACCTAATGCAAATTAATGAAGAAAATATGGATGGTATTTTAAGTAACTTAAATCTCTTAAAAATGAGTGGAAATCCATGGACATGTGACGGAAATAACATATTCAATTTCATTCGCCACTTCTCGCAAAAGGTATTATAAAAGCTATGTACTATGCAGTCATATTACCTAAATTTTGTTATAAGTTTTGAATATTTTAAATTTTAAAATGTACATTATGTATAGTTAAAAATAAAACTAACAATATATGTTTATTGTTTAATATATATTACTAATAAGTTATTAGTAATAACTTTGTAAGTTTATAGCCTTACATTGCAGCTATCACAGATTTGAAACTGTTATAAAAACGTTTTGCCTCAGATATTATATTTTAAGTCAATTTGTTTGTGTAAAATGTAAATAATCAATTTCAAGTTTTATCTACTTGGCGTAGATCAAGATGATGACCAATTTTGCACACTAGGTCCAAAATAATGGATCTCACCATAGCCAACGCACCATTATGCATTCTTCATTTAACATTATAATAAAACAGAAAGTGCATAATTGTTACAGTCTTTGCTCAAGTAACACAGCTGGTTATGGATAAATTATTTGTCTGCCGCCCAGATATCTTTTTGTTTTGCGCCTTGTGAATGATTCTTTTAAAAATGTTTTAATAGAATTAAAATAAAAAAAGAATTTTATTTTATGATTACATTTAGTAAATCAACTACATAAAATTTTATGTCCTTGCAAAAAGATAGTGCGTGATATAGGAGCGTATACAAGGGTAGCGCCATCCAAGCCATGGTGAAACCCATTGTAAAACTTTTAATTTTAAATTAGGATCCTATTTTAATAAATAACGTTTATGTCATATAATTTAATTTAAAATAATTTCCCTCTTGAATTGCCTAATGGCTCATAATTGAAAGAGTTTTTAAACATGTCATTGACTTATCGTGAAATTTAATTAAAATAAATAGTAATTATTAAATGACTATTTTTTGGTGTAGCTCAGTCAGCACCATTGCTTTGCCCCACTTACACGGTCCTAGCTTTAAGTGCAATTAAATGCTGTAAGAGGGACTCTTTAGCATTTATGAGCAAATATGTTAAAAACTTAATGTATTAATGTATTGTTTTTTTGAAATTGCAATCATATTAATTTCTTTTTTTTAAAACAGATTGTAGATTTAAACAACATAACGTGCCCAGATTCTACTCTGATAAAAGACAAGGCAAAGAAAGAAGAAAATGTTGAATTTCAAAAGTTTAAACTCTTAGTTGGAGCTGTTTCTTTGGCCATATTTGGGCTATTATTAGTTTTATTGTGGGCTTTGTTTAATGGTTATAAGACTGAAATTAAAGTGTGGCTGTACTCTCATAATATAACATGGCCTATATCTGAAGAATCTCTAGACCAAAATAAAAAATATGATGCGTTTATCAGCTTTTCCCACAAAGACTTGGAATTTATTGAAAACGAACTTGTACCCGGTCTGGAAGGAGGCAGTACACCGTTTAAACTGTGTCTTCATTATAGAGACTGGGCAGTAGGGGGTTATATACCCTTTCAAATTGCCCGTTCAGTTGACGAATCGCGAAGAACAGTTATTGTACTTTCACAAAACTTTCTGGAGAGTATGTGGGCTGGATCAGAATTCAGAACGGCCTACATGAGTGCCTTGAAGGAAGGGCGATCTCGTTTAATTGTTATACTTTATGGAAATGTATCGACTGATAATTTAGATCCAGACTTGAAAGAATATCTGTCCATGAACACCTATATTGAATGGGGAGACCGTTGGTTTTGGAAAAGGTTAAGATATGCACTACCGCATAAACAGGAAAAGAAAATTAAGACTGAACCCATAATACCAGACAAAATAAATCCTCTCCAATTAAGAGTTGATAATTGATCATTCCACGTTGCGTGTCTATAAACATTTTGATAGAATGCTGCTATCTCATAAGTTTAATATGCATTTGCTACTTTTGTAAAGTTAAAATTCATTTTGTACTCAATAATTTGTATTTTATAAAATGTAATATTTACATTTACAGTATGTACATTATGTGACAATCTACCTTGATACTTTTTATTTAGTCTTAAGATCATACTTTGTTACTATGATTTTTTTTTTATTATTAAATAACCATAATGTCAACAAACTTAAGTTAGTTGTTACTTTGTTCTGAATAAATTATTCAATATTATATTAACTGTATGTACTTATGAAATTGGAAATACATAATATAAATTTTTTTTTTTTTTTTTAACATTTTATATTTGAAAGAAATAAACATTACAAGTCTGAATATAAAAAGTGTTTCTTGATAAAAATTAAATATTATTTGAAAAAAAAACACTTTTTTCAATTTAATTATTACTTCTACCCTAAATTAAACTAAATTAAAAGATGGTAATTGTAGTTGTTAATATGTTTTTTAACAAAATATTAATGAACCCAAATTTTATTATTAATATTGTTATATTAATTATTGACTAAAAACTAGTGTAAAATACACACTATGAACTTAGTGGAGATAGTGTTTTACTATACATCTTATATTTTTTATATTTTTTTGAGTGAAGTATATCCAAAATACTACGGAAAGATCAAATACAATTTTCATTTCTATGATTTTAAAATTCATTATTTTCTAGATGAAAAAATTCACCAACATTTTTTGAAAACTTACTTTAAAAAAATTCTTTAGCACAGTATTTAGTGTACAGCCAAAAATAACACAAATAAAATACTATAATGAAATTGCACAATATTACTAGGTAGGAACTGAAATCATACTCTTCAGATATTAGAAAAATTTTGAATTATTTAGGCTATTTTTTCTATCACTCTTAAAATACAACAATTAAATACCTACTCAATCGTCCATTTTCATTATGCCGTTTTAATCAATGACATTCAATCAAACAATGTGGACCATTTTTTAATTTAATATTTATCTAATAACAAAACCTCATTGAAAATATATTAATATATTTTTTTTCATTTATCAATCTAAATATCTATAAAACAAAATTTTTTTAGTTTTTAAAGATTTTGACCACATTAAAAAATTTTCTAATTAAAATCCAATTATTATTATTCTAAGGTATAAATAATTGTAGCATGTTTTTTTTACAACACAAACTAACTATTTAAAGGTTTTATAATTATTTCAACACAAACTGTTGATATTTTTTTTGTTCAAATTATCATTAGTATGAGGTATATTTTAGTAAGTAAATTGCTAGATCAGAATCATTATTTTTAAAGGCAATGATTTATTGTTTCTTTTAAATTTGATGTTGAGTTGTCTAAACTGAGTTTACA
This sequence comes from Hormaphis cornu, assembly GCA_017140985.1. Classification (NCBI taxonomy): domain Eukaryota; kingdom Metazoa; phylum Arthropoda; class Insecta; order Hemiptera; family Hormaphididae; genus Hormaphis; species Hormaphis cornu. The sequence goes on along the minus strand of CM029360.1, from coordinate 9,938,019 downwards.
GTATTATCAAAATCTGATCAGTATACTATACAGTTTATATACAAAAATTATGGCCTGTTTTCTGAGCTAGTAGTTTCATACTAGCTATTAGTAAATATATTTTATTAATGGTATGACTCCAAAACATGACTTAATAATTCATATTTTAAGTACGACAACAACTAACAAATTATGGTACATGAATTTATTTAAAACGCGTAAATAACTAAAATAAAATTCAGCTACTTATACAAAAATTGACTTTTTAAGCATATGGTTGTTTTTTTGACATTTTTAGATGATCAACAAATTTGTTCTTAAACAACTATAAAAAAAAAGTATCTAAACATGGTCCATTAACTAAGAACTAAAAATATTTTCTATTAATTTCATTTTTATACCTTAAATGTTTCCAATTCATGTAAAACTAGGCTAAGAAACATGATTCACTAATATAGAGTACAATTTTAGTATACATTGTACAGATTTATTAAAATTTCTTTAAATGTACAATTATTGATTTAATAAAATTTTAAAACGCGCATGGCTACACCAACTAGTAAGTAAAATAAATAGTTTTTATAGTAATTAAAGAGTATTGATTTTCAGCAAACTTCTGAAATAAGCATTCACAGGTTCACATTACAATAGAATAATGTCCAAACAAAATTTACAATAAAAAAGAGAAAGTAAATGGGAAGTAATATGGAGCTACTGAAAAGATTTTTCTAGATTTTTATGAATAAAAAAATTAATTTTGAATATGCTGACTAATGATAACATATATAATAAAAAATTTAAAGTATTATTTATTTTAAAGCAGTGGCAGAGTAAGTCCTTGAACAACATTTGTATTGTTAAAGAATATATTTTAAAATTAAATATTAAGAATATCAGTTAACTTTAACACTTGCAGTAAAACATAGTAGTAAAGAAAAACTATAGTCTTCCAAGTCAAGCATATCAGAATATTTTTGTATGATAATTATTGCGTTCAACAAAGGGCATCACTTCCTTTCAGGTCATACCTTCTCCAAGCAAAGCAGATCAATGGTAAAGTTCAACATGTTAAGACAAATAATATAAGTTTTATCATAATATTATGTTTATGATGTATACATAGAGAGTAGTTTGGATCATTAGTGTTTTAAATTTTATGAAAGAAATTGTTATTGCAAAATTATAGTTGTTGATTTGTTTTGAACTCTATGAATAGTTAAGGCTAGAGCATATAAATATTTAAATTTTAGTCGTATGAAAAGGGCTACAGTATCCACTAAGCACTTTTTTCCCCTCTTAAAAACATGCATAATGATACACAATATAATAGATTCGTTTCTAATTAAAAAAATTAGCTACCTATCCTATGAACTCTGTTAGCAAATTAATTTTAATTTGAATAGATAATTAATTAGCAATCATAAAATTAAAACATCTTAATCAACAAACTTGAAATTAGATAATATAAATAAATAAGTAAGACAGTTAAAACAATAACTAAATACAAATATTTTTTTGAAATAAAAAATATAAAGCCAATATAGTTAAATAAAAAAAATTTAAATTAGTAATACATTGTGATAATATATAATACACATAACAATTAAATGGACGAAAACTTTAAATTTGTAGTATAATATACTTACATAATAGCACATTGTTAACAATAGAGAATAGAAACAATACAATTAATGTAATAATATTCTATTTTTAATCAACTTGAGAATACAGCCTATTAATTCACTAACAAAGGAATGTTTAACATAGTTTTTTTTTGCAAAAGTAGTCAACAGTTTTTAATAACATAATCACAAACAAAATACCTAATGAATCATAGTTCCCAGATCTAAACAACCTTCTTCTTCCATTTTAGTCAAGAACTTAATGACTCGTACTTTGGGATCTGTTTGACGAGCCATATCAATCAAAGCCAACAATTTTTTTATACCAATGAACACTCTACAATAAAAAAAAAAAAAAACCATTTACAATAAACTATTCAATTTAATGAATTTATGAGGATATTGCTTTTGTAGTACTAATGAAATTAGTTATTAATATACCTAGTTGATCACAATTCAAATATTGTAAAACGTCTAAAAATTTATATACCATGGATGATTTATTTTGGGCATCACTTAACAGAAATAACATTAACATTTAGCATCCAAAATGGATAGGAACTCAATAAAAGAAGAATGTTGTGCATGCACAAAATATATACTTTTTTTTAATGAGTAGAAATTAATAATTAAAAAGTTCAATCAATTACCTGTGTCCTGATATTTGATTATAAATCTTGTGGATATCTTGTTTGGTAAACAAATCATACTGTTCCAAAACAGTAACAAGTTCTTCAGGTTGACTAAGATTGGGGACATGAAGTATGGCAGTAAAAGCAGATAACATTTCCATTTCTTCTAGTACTTGCTTACGACTGCTAGTACAGAACACTAAAAGTTTTTTACCTTTAGGAGGTTGTTTTTTCAATAAAACCAACAGAGCTTGTAAAGTAAGATTGGAATATCTTGGACCAATTGGACCATAATCTAATAAACGTTCAATATTATCAACTAAAATACAACTAAGTTGAGATCTGTAAGCATCATCAAAAATCTGAAAACAATAAAATAATTATGATTATTTAAATAAAAATTTAAAATATACCATACAAACACACAAAAAACTTACTTTTCTGATTTGTAAGCATTTGGCTGTTTCAGTGAACCCAACCATGTCTTCTGGAGAACACACTTTAACAAAGGGAAAGTCTGAGTTTTTAGCTAACATAGCAGCTAAAGCTGTTTTCCCAGAATTTGGTGGGCCTTCAATGAGTACAGAAACAAGGCCAAAAGTATCAGCCATACGAGCTTGTTGTGTAAGTAATGTTCCATCTTCTAAAATTGTGCTGACAGATGGACCCCAGGTTATGATACCACGAGCTAAATAGTGTTCCAAAGCCTCTGCGCTAGCGCCAAAGGCTGGTTTTATATCGTTTTCTAAAGCATGTAAAAAGTCGTCCTTGCAAACTTGAAGTTTTTCTGATGCATCAGGATCAACTTCCACTTTATTGTTGGCTTTTATCAAACGATTCATAGCTGTAGATTGTGCAGCACGAACTAGGCCTTCCAACTCTGCCCCACTGAAATTTTTAGTCCGTACAGCAAGTTCCTAAACATTAACATGTAAAATGTACTTTATCATACAACATTCAGAATGTGAAATTGTTTAAAAGTGTTTTAACCTTCATGTCTACATCATTGGCTATTTTTTTAAACTCTTTCATCCGTGTTGTATGAATATTTAAGATTTGATATCGTCCATGTTCATCGGGTAAACTTATTTCCATTTGTACCTAGATAGTAGGATCATTTAATAAATTATAAACAGTCAACACAAATGACAAATTTGATAAAAAAAGTCTAACTTCAAGTCGACCAGGTCTCAATAACGCTTCATCAATCATATCTCTTCGATTTGTCATACCTATGACTAATATGTTATTAAGTTGTTCAACACCGTCAATTTTAGCCAACAACTGATTAACCACAGTGTCGTGGACTCCTGTATTTCCACCAACAGAACCTCTTGCTTTGCAAATAGCATCAATTTCATCAAAAATAATTATGTGCAAGCCACTGGCTGGACCAGACTGAAAATTAAAGTTAAAAATCAATACTTTTACGCTATAAATATTATATATTACACATACTCTTTTTTCTTCTTCTTCAGCATCAGCAAACAGTTTTCTAATATTGGCTTCGGATTCACCAACATATTTATCCAAAATTTGAGGACCATTAACAATTTTTGGTTCACGAGCATTTAACATTTGTCCGATTTGTCTTGCCATCAATGTTTTACCAGTTCCAGGAGGACCATACAGCAAAATACCTTTGACGTGTTTACATCCTTAATTCATAAAAAAAAAAAATATTTAGTTCAACGTCAAAGGTTTTATTTATGATAAACAATTAATTTAAACATACCCAGTTGTTCAATAATCTCTTGTGGAAAAACTCTAGATGCAAAAGCTCTTCTAAAAATAGCATTGAATTCACTATCCAATCCACCAATTCCCATTTTGTTAAAATCAAAATCTGGATTTATGATTGATACTCGAGATTGTTGGCTACAAATTTTAAATACAATTATTAGAGTATCAAATTATACATTAATATACCAGAT
>CM029360.1:9826952-9930254 GCA_017140985.1 Hormaphis cornu | reverse complement strand
TAAACAAGTATGGAAGAAGTTTAATGAAATTTTTGATCACCGTTTTAGAAGGTACTAAGGCAACACTATTAAATCCAACTGTGTCGTTAGATTTAATTTTAGCCAAAGGGCTTTGTTTTTTGTGCTTAAAAACAACATATTCTAATTTATGTAATATATCTTCCATTAAATATCTTAACTCAGATGGTCCTAATTCAGGTGAAAATTCTTCATCCTAAAAAACAATCATGATAAGAATATGCCATAAAAATAAATAAATACAACTAACATGTTCTGGATCAGGGTTAATAACAAAAGGTTGAGTCAGAATTAGCCAAGTATCAATATCAAGTTCACGAAAATAGTCATGATAAATACTGATGTCAACTTCATCCTCTAAATTTTGTTCTTTATCATCTTCAACTAAATTGGTCATGTTAAAGTTAGGTGTACTTGTTGAATTGAATGAGTCATTTTTTTGGTCTTTTAAGTTTTTTTTTCCTTTTTTGTTAGCATTTTTCTGTTTTGATTTTGATGATTTTCTGGATAAAGAAAAAATAACTATTAAACGTTCTTAACAATACTAACAATTAACATATTTCTAGGTTACTTCTTATTTTTATTGAAGTTTGGCTTTTCTACATTTAATCCATAATAACAGGACGGTGGGATATATTCTGGTTCATACATTAATGGCAAACATTTTTTAATTTTTTTAATCAAATAAATAATTGTCCTTAATCTAATAAGTACCTAATAAAAATGTAAATAACACAAAATATTAAAATTAATCTTAATGAGGGATAAAACAATTTGGTCATTAAATATTGATTTACTTTGTTTCCATTTTTTTGTTTAATCATGTAAGAAAAACAATTAATGACTTCACGAAACCAATTTACAGCATGAAAAAGAGTGTCTACTACGACACTTTGCTGTTCAGGAGACAACATTTCAAATTCGTCAACTGTATTGCGAGTAGGCATAATAAGAGGACATCCTAATAAAGCATCAATTTCACTTAAATCTTCACGTTCCAAACCTCTAACCAAACGAAACATTGATGTTAAAGCATTTGATCGGCAGCTTTGCAATCCCATAATTGCACTATCTTTTTTTTGAATTTCATCAATGACCTTTGGACATAATTTGACAGCAATTATGTCATCAAGTTCTTTGTCTAAGCAAAATGTCAAAGTACAATTGACAAAACTATTTCTAAAAATAAAAAAAATATATTTATAATTTAGTAATATAAACACCAGAATACAAAATGTTAACCGAGAACATTTACAAAACTTAAATATTTTTACAGTAACAAATCATTATAAATAATTATAGTTTGTTCCAAATGACATAATACTTCTTACAGTTTCTGTGTTATTCACTATGTTTTCTTTAATTTTTTTTATGAACATCAACTATAATTTAATCATGGAAGTACAACAGTTGATCTACAACACTGTTACACTAATCAGTAAGAGAATGTCTACTTGGCCAATATTGGTCCATTCTACAGACATCTAGTCTTAGGGATACTAAGATGTCAACCATATCTGATTTGGTATACTTTCGCACTAGATGAATTATAGATGTAATGCGCAGAAATTGAGAGCTATCTTGTGGAACACAATAGGCATATGAACATATTATGTTATAGGCAAAATATTACAAGGGCGCATTTTTAAAAAACGTTAAATATTAGTTATGTTCTTTTTTATATTTTGTTCCCTACTTTTTGGGGTTGGCCACTCTTGCACTAGACCTCCACATGACACAATCTTCCACATTCCTTTAAATACACACCACCAGCGCAATTCTAAATTTGAACCAACCATATATTTTTTTTGTCTAACTCATTCTTCACCACTCTTATCGCTTTCATTTCTTTTTTCACATATTTAAACCATCCGTCATTCTTTTCAGAGCTATTTTTTGAGGGGCGGGGGTAACAGGAGTCTGTATTTACCCATACTTAATTTTATGAAAGGTTTTAGAGCTGTTCCTGATTTGGGCAAACTTAGACCAATATGTTAGCAACCATAGTCCATAAGTTAATAGCATTGGAATTGGTGAAAAGAGATATCTGTCGGGTAGCTCGATGGAAGAGCGCTCCTGCCGGCATGTGAGAGGTCTGGGTTTGAGTCCTGGTCTGACGAGCAATTTTTTAAGCTCTTTTCTGATTGCTAACAGATATGAGTAAAATTTATTCAAAACACACTCTACAACTCAAGAACCAAAATAGGCCAAACTGTTAATTATGGATTGAAACCACAATATAGTATTGGCAATATGGCTAATAGAAAATTTAACTATTAAACTAATCATATTTTTGTCCTGCCTTACCAAATTTTTAAATGATTGTCCACTATCAATATATTATATACATTGTAATAATAATAATAATAAAATATATAGTAAGTGTACTTTGTAATTTATTACTTACTCATTAGTAAAATCATTAGCTGCTATTAAAAAACTATACTGAAAGTCTTTTTTTATAACTGAAGAAACGGCAAACTAAAAATTACCAAAATATAGAAATTTATTACCAAGGATAAATGTACAGTTAATTATATTATAATATAAGTATTATGTAATATGTAATAAATAAAACAAATTACCACAAATGTCTTATCAAGTAAAAGACCACGAAAAAGCATAAGAGCAAATTGATCAAAAAACAAAATTTGTGAGTCTGTATTTGATTGGGTTCTTGTTACTAATAACTCTATACACAAAAGGAGAATAAACATTAAAACAAATACAAACAACAATTATAATAAATAGAAAATACCTATAAGAGAAAATGCATCTTTAGCTTTTTTAGTAAGTGAAATATCTTCATTTGACTTATCAATTGATACACTTTCTTCGCTGGAAACCATCAGTACTATGTGTTTTGTCAACATAATTGCACCAATAATTCCAATTCTTTGAGATCTATGTAATGATAAACAAAATAAATTTAAAATATTTTTTTCACTCTCCTAATTTAACTTATTTGGAATGAACAATACGGTGTACTTACACAAGATCAAGGGAACAAAGTTCTTTTTGTACAAATATATTGATTTCATCTTGAAACACTGAACAGTTATTAATACCATCAGGACCTTCCGAATAAGCAATTTTGCACAACATATCAAATACTTGAGCTATGTCTTTTGTAGAAAAATCATAAATTTTGTTCATAAAAACTGACTGTGTACACAAATATTTAACAAAAATAAAGATTAATAACATTTTTCAACTATATTATAACAACCAGGACACAAAAAATATTGTTTTACCATTAAACGAGAAGCTAAAGGCTGAACTTTGTCAATTCTTTTATGAGTTAATTCGGTTAGAATATTTAAAACATTTTCAACAATCAATTTATTACCAGTACCTAGGATGACAAGGAGTTCGTCAACAATCCATTTACACCAACATTGATCAATATTACTAAAACAACAACTGGAAACAAAAATATAATTACATATCTAGCTTAAGTTTAACACTTAATTTATTAACTTTTGTAAATAAAAAAAATTCTTACACTATCATATTACAAACAACTTCAATAGTTACATGATCAGTAGCTTTTAGAAGTTGAGAAAATAAATCAATAAAAGTTTCAAAATTTTGTTTGAATACCTAAAAAAAAAAAAAAAAAAAATTAATAAATATTTAGGAAGAAATGCAGTAATCGCAAGTTGTTTTTCTTAGTATTTAGTTATACAGTTTACCAACCGGAGTAAATGTTTGGAATGTTTTTTCCATAGTGTCAGAACGAATGAATCCATTTTTTAAACGTTCTTTAAAAATGGACAATACAGTATTCTTTGTTGCTTGATCATTAGAAGTAGCTGCATATGCCAAAAACATAATAACAACATCTAATGGTCTAAAATGTAATAATAAAGGTAAATTAATGATATAAAATACTCCAAAAACTAAAAAAAAAAACATTTATAAAGTAATAATTAAAAAGAGGAACAAATCTACTTTTCTGACCACCTTTTTTTTTTTCTTTTTCATGAATTACAATTTATGATATTAACAAAAAATTATTGACTTCAACTTGGTTTAAGTATCATGAAAAAATCAAAATCTTTTAACTCATTACAAGAAGTTAATAATCTGTTAAATGAATAAAGCCTATAGTTGAACGATGTGTTGGTCTATAGAACAATAGAATAAAGGAAAAACTTTGGAATACTTATTAGTATCAATATTTAGGACTAAGAACAATCTATTTTCCATTTAAGATTATAAATCTATAGTACATCAAAAAACTTTATAACTCTAAATTTTCTAATTTGAATTTCCTAGCATTAACATCTATACTATTTTTGAAATGAGAACGCACCGGACGGGCAGACAAAAACCGGTCAAAACTCGCGCATGTCCTTCCCATTTCAGACAGTTAGCCACAGGCGCTGATTGTGACCAATCAGAAAACAATTACTAATTTCGTGGTAGGGGCGTGTGGTTCTGCCTTTAATAATGATGCGCAATGCGGTGCGTTCTCTTTTGAAAAAGAGTATAGAAGACTTTCAACTGGTCTGTCTAACTTCCATTGTAAAAAACGTCTCTGAATGCGCTCTATTTTTCCAACTAAACCTTTCTAATGTGGACTCCATAACACCAACCCACCAATTTAATTACTCTCGCAAAAATGTCTCAAACTCTCATCTCTCATTGAACAACAGCGTTAAAGTGAGCATGATTAGGTAAAATGCATTTGTTCTGTGCCAGATAAACGCTGTGCGGGGTAGTGGTGCTAACATTATTTTTCTGTATCCCTTCAATTTCAATGTTTTAAAAACAAATTATTTAAAACCTATTTGCTTGAGAGTGCAAAAGAGCTTACTACGCCTCCTGGACTTGCGGTTTACTTGCACATGGGCAGGCGTGCGCGCTAACGTACATCGGTATCAGCAGATCTTTAAATGTTTATAAGTTCCAAACTAAGAGCAAATGGACCAAAATTTATAGATATTTGTTATCAGCTTGAAAATTACTATCAAAATCAATTAAAAAATAAAAAAAAATAAAAATAGATGGCCAATAAAGTAGATTTAAACCATAAAAAATGTTAATGTACTTGTGTCCTGCGTGAGATGGCACACGACTAATTGTTTTCATCCAAACATCCAATAATAGTTTGCATGATAAAAATCTATCATGTATGCAACAGAAAATTACAAGTTGAATACTAGACAAATTGCTATTCATTGACACTTGAGAGCTGTTTTCAAACAATGAAAATTGAAGTTCAGACCTTATTCCACTCACAATCTGTAATTTAACACAAATGAAAAGGATTACTTCTACTGTTATTAGTATGTTTTAGAAAAATTTAATTTTAAAAACCACACCTTTTCGGCTACTGTGCGATCATCCACTTTAATTAAAAATCTAATTAATGATGGAAGTGTATCAGGTGGAGTATGATGAATAACTGGTATCATATCTATTTGAATTAATGCAAGTTCTTCTTTACTAATATTTAATTGACCAATAGTTTCCAAAATACAAGCCATTAAATCTTTATCATTTCTAAGCAGTTTACTAGAAATTATTTTTTATTTAAAAATTAATGCTTAAATTAGCCAATACATTTACTATTTAAGTAGGTACCATAACTCTTCATGAGCATCATGATCCTCACTATCGAGTACGATATCTGGAATTGACAAAATTAATTCCCTCTTGATGTCGAGATCAGATATCACGTTCAGGTTGTCAAACAATTTACTGCAAACTTTTCTTAGGTCTATAATGCTGTATAGTTGCTTAAATGGCTTTAATAATAACCGAATCCACTTTTTTACGGATAAAATTGAACAAATTCTAAAACAGAAACATTAAATTAAGAATAAAACTTATTTGGGTAAATTATTGAGGTAGGTAAAAAGTACTTTTGTAGATTATAAATTAAGTGTGCTTAAAAAAAACTTTACTACTTTGGAACATACTCAACAATAATGGTAAAAAAAAAAACTTACGGTGTATCTTCTAAACATATTTCTGCCATTTTATCAAAGAAAAAATCAATCAAATTTGATTGAAGTTGAGGCACTTGAAGTAGAAGACGAGCTAGGGAATCTCTTTGTTGCTTAAGTTTATTCTCTGAAACGACCTAAGTAAAGAAATTTAATTTTTATTAATAGGTATTTTACTAACCAAAAATGCCAATGGGTGTACCATATAAATATAATCTACCTAATATAGTTTTCAAGTGGACTTACTTTACACGGAGAAAGAGCCACTTTAAGATTTGTTCGGTCAGCATGGTACGCTTCAAATTGGATAAAAAAATTATTTCCAATACTGATTCCTCCGATTTCTTCAGAATCGTTGGACAGTTCAAATTTCAGTTTTTGCAAGAATTCGTACTCTTCGACAGCTAGACGCAACAAAAACAAAGTTACGATAATTATTATTGTACAAGAAAGTACAATTATTGTCAACATTTAAAGGTTGAGTACAATAATGTTTTTACCCAGTGCATTTTGTCCACATTCTAAGTGCAGGCCGCATTTCAACAGCGTTTGTTTAAAACAGTACAGTGCATCGTTGCAGTCGTCGTCAAACAAAGGCTCTGAGCCCGTGTCAATATTATCATTAACGTCATCCTGCGTTTTTCTTTTTTTCGCTTCCCCCGAGATATTGAAGAACTCATCCAGCATTGACGGAGATGGCGGCGTTTCGTCGTCATCCGAAACGTTCCTTCTGGCTGAAGTACTAGTGCTTGCGGAAAAATTCGAAGACGTTTTCGTCAGTTGCGACGCTAATTTTTCGGCCGCAACGTTTGTTTTTGTAAACTTTCTTTTGTACATACTTGGGCCGAAAATTTTTTGAAACGTGCGAACGAAAAACCGGAGCAACGGACACAACCGTTAAATAAATGGGACGAATTAATCAATACAAACAAATTTCGGCCATAGAGCCACGAGACGTATAATTTATAAATATCATAATATCATAATCTATTAAGTGGATTGTGACATAATTTAATATTATTAATAAAATAAACCACAGTGCATATCTAAATTTTTAACTTTAACCTAAAATTGGCGGCAATTTGTTATCTTGTATTATCAGTCTACAACCTATACATCATCAAGGTTAATAGATTGTACAGGACGTTGCCTCGATTAGAAATTAATAAGTAGGAGTGGGGGAAAAATGAAAATACGCCGTGACGTCAGCCGGCGGGAACAACATTTTGTTTATATACAACTCGGCGGTTTGCTTATGACTTTTCGGCGTTTACGTTCAATGTTTTGAATTGTAAGTTTTAACTTGCTTATTTGCGATTGAAACTAAAAAACTTAAATGTGGCACCTCTGCGCTGTTGCTACATGCAGTATTTGTTCATCAAAATTGAGAAACAAAGGGATTACTAATATATAATTTTCAAGGTATATTTGACTTTCATGTCATATAATATACTGTTTCTGAATACTTCAAAATTTGTTTTACTATTATACAAAGATTTCACATTTCAAGTAAATATTTATGCTTACAATACTTATGCATTAAAAGTATCTACTATAATTTTGTATTAAAGTTTCCAAAGACCCAAAACTTCAAAGAGAATGGTCATAAAGGTGTAAGATAAATAAAAAATGAAATCCGAGTACGTCTTCAATTTGTTCATACCATTTTGATGAAGATGATTTCATAAGAGATCTTAAATCTAAATTGCTTGGCTTCACACAAAAGTGTCGCGTTAAGTCCTCAAATAATGATGAAGAAATTTTGTTTGCTATTCTAATGATTATATTATATAAATAGTGGTGTATAAGTGCAAAAATTAAAATGTATATCATTACTTATAAATAGTATTAATTTATTACCTTCCTATGTTTTTAATTAATACACCATTTTTTGTAATAGTAACCAATGACAGTGATATAATAATAATAATATTACTAATAAATAATAATAATATTAAAGTTGTTTGGTACATTTTAAGAAGTCCGATTAATTCTTGTTAATAGCATTCTTGCTAGTACACAGCTATTCTAACTGGTTTATGTTCATAACAAATTATGACTGACATAACAGTGAAGTATTAAGTAATTATATTTTTTAGTTCATCAATCATCACTGAAGTGGTCCAAAACAATAGTATCTAGCCTAAAACCAATAGTTACTATAATAATTACTGCATTTGTCAGAAAAGTGTAATACGATTCACAGTTACACTACATCAAACCACACCTACTTACCTTTAAATAGGGAAATGTATTTTTATTGTGTTTATGATCATAAAAATTCTAAAACAAACATGTCTCAGAGTTCCAGGTAGCTTAAGTAAGTCTCAAATATCTGCATGACCTAAGATTTACTGACTAAGTCTTAGTTGGCCTGTCTAAATTATGCACTTGTAATAGATCTGAGCTATTAATTTAATATTGGTCAAAACAAACCAGATATCAGAATACATACTATACATACTGGGTCACCTGGGCAATGAATAACAAGAGTTTGATCATATCTGTCATTTGACATTCAAATAAAATAAAATTTCAAAATTAGGACAAAGAAATAATAATACAAAATTATAAATGGTACATTGTTAATGAAAAATAAAAACAATACAATATCTTTTAATTTTTACGTTTTTTTTTCTTCTCTGGAGGTTGTACAAATTTGAATACTTTTTTATCACCTTTATTCATGTTATTGAATTTTCCCAAGCCACCACCACCGTGTCGTTTTCGTGGACGAATGGCTTTTGCATTCAATTCTACAGCAGGAGGAGTAGTAAATCCAAATGAAGCCGCTACCTTGGGAATATCTAATGTCCCAACGTCAAATATTTGTTTTAGATGGTGAGAATCATAAGCACGTACATATGATTTGAATGCTTCTTTAGCTGAGATATGTAAAAAATAATTTTTGGCTACAAGTTTTTCTAGTTGTAACTGAATATCTGATATTTTACTCCACGAAAACTCAAATTCGTTTAGTGGTACTTTTGCTTTTTTTAAATATTGAAGAAATCCTAATTCTTCAGGACGTAAAATTAATAATGCATGGCCACTGCTACCTTCGCCACGAGCAGTACGTCCAACACGATGTATGTATTCCTAAAAAAAATTCAAAATTTAAATTATGATCACCTAATAGAATAAATTCTTCAATAGAGAACGCACTTTGGGATCATCAGGCGGATCAAACTGAACAATCCAATCAACTAATGGAATATCTAATCCACGAGCAGCAACATCAGTACATAATAGTATACCAGTTTCTGCGTTACAAAACTGGAAAAATGTAGTTGTTCGCTTTTCTTGTTTTTGTTTACCCTATGCAATATTCAATTTGATAATTATGAATTTTAAAATAAAAATTAGTATAAATTCATAATAATTTATACCAATAATATAATAATTATTATAATTAAACTATATTTTACTGTATTAATATAATAGTTTTGTTCCTTACATGTATGCACATAACAGGTAAATCAATGTAGTTTAATAATTCATGGAAATATTTCACTGCTAAACACGAGCTAAAGAATACCATAACTTTCTTCTTTCTATTTTTTTTTAAAAATGTAAATAACAATAGGAAGCGTTTTTCAGACGGACATACAACATATCCTTGTTCTAAACCATCAACTGTAGCTTCATCTTTACTATCATCAACTCCAATATAAATTGGTTCTTTTTTTAAAGCAAAAGTGGTCAGAGCATCAGTTTTAGGTGTTTTAGTAGCACTGAAAAGCATTGTCTGTCTTCTTTCTATAAATCATTACATCATAATAAATTCATGTTTCAAAGTAAAAACAAGCACAAAATATCAAAAACTTACTTGGCAATAAATTTATAATTTGCTTTATTTCTTCTTCAAATCCAATATCCAAAATTCGATCAGCTTCGTCAATAATAAGACACTGAAGATTTTTGTACAGAAAATCAGGGGAATTTTGCAAATGATCTAATAAACGGCCAGGAGTAGCAACAATCAAATTAATTCCTATAAAGTAACATAATAATATTATTTTAAAACTTAAATATTATATTTATTATAATATAATCAACTATTTATTTTTCTGTTCATTGACTTAAGAATCTCAATTTAAAAGTTCATACACTCAATTTATGTTCAAAAACTATCATCATAAAATGAAATTAAGAAAAACTCAACAAAAAGAAACTAATCAACTTTCAAATAATAAGTTAATAACATACACATGTGCAAGTTGAGTACAAATACTAACATACATTTTAAAATATGGTAAAAAAATTAATTTAAAACAATGAATTATGTACTTAATGGAAAACTTATACTTTTAACTGTATGAAGACTAATAATAATTGTCAGTTACAAAGAGTAAACAATCAACATTTGGAACTCAAACAAATACAGCAATACGTATACTATTACACAAACAAATAGGACTTATTTAATTTGAAGAAATACTAATTGAATATAAAATAAAGTCTTTAACAGTAGGTTGTCTTAAGTCACTACATTAAGATTAAATTTATCTTATATCAATATGTTTAAATTAAGATCATATACAACATATATAAACATTAAGTAATAAATACCTACCGTGTATTGCATATACACATAGTATATTCATATATATTTTAAATTAATGTATAAGTTCTTACTTCAAAAAATTAAACCTTACACCAACCACTAGGTATCATTTACCTAGGTCATATGTATATTTAATTAAAAAAGAGGGGCAACCCAAAAATAAAGATTTGCCTGTTTGTATAACTTTGTTCCTCCAATACTATGTTTACAAACTAACAATGCAATTCTGACTTTCATAATAACTTGTAAATACTTAGAAGTTCTCTTAAAATCTTTGAAACATGAAGTTTTTATGTTGTTTAAAATAGGCAATAACTCTCTTAATATTTTTTTAAAATATCAAAAATTTGATCATTTTGTTTTTGAAAATGCAAAATATTGTATTACTATTTAGGAAAAGATAGGTGAATAATTTAAATAATTCAGTTTGAATATAGTTATTTAATTATTTAGTTGATAGTAAAAATGAATTATAATAGATTATATATACAAATATTATATTTACAGTGTATGTTTAAACTTTAAATTATCAAAATACCAATAGAAGTAGTATGAAACATGTTTCTCCAAAAATATATTTTTAAAAAATTAATAATTTCAGAAATTATCTAACTAATTGAATATTAATAACTCCTAACTTTGTATGCAAAATATAATTTTCTCTGAATTCTATGTTTTACGAATTATAATTGTAAAAATATTTTACTCCCATTTAATATATAATATAGACTAGAAACAATTAGGTACCAATGTAAAATCATAAAAATTTGGCACATAAAAAAGTAAAGAAATTAGTAAGTTTTTCCATAAAGGATTTTCAAAATAAACATTCACACTTAGTCAAAAGCTTACCTTTAGACAGTTTGGTCGCTTCAGTTTGTCTGTTGGCACCTCCCATCAACAGACCGTAAGTGTGATGATGGTGTTTCATTAATTCTTTTAACACACCGTACGTTTGCATGGACAGCTCTCTTGTAGGAGATATAATTATGACGCCAGTTCCATTTCTAGGCATAAACTTAAGCTTGTATATCAATTCGACAGCTGGTATCAAAAACGCCAGCGTTTTTCCGCTGCCCGTTTTCGCGGCTCCGACCAAATCCCGTCCTTCTAACAACGGCGGTATGGTCTTAGCTTGGATCTCTGTCATCACTGTGAATCCCATGTCCGCAATACCTTTAAGCGTGTTTTCACACACGTGGTCTTCTAGGCTGGAGAACTTTCTGTCTTCGGACATTATTTTCAATTCCAAGTCGGAACCCGGCAGACCTGTAAAAATCAAATCATGTAAGGAATAAAATACGAACTCAAAAATTTTTAACTTGAATACTTACAAATTTTGTCGTCGCTCATATTGTAAGATATGTACTATTTATTTAACATTAAAAATTATAAATTTGTAATTTCACATTTGAATCATCATCCTTTCATAACTATGACAAATTTTAATTTGAAATATTATCTTAATTGTTATAGAAAATAATTATGAGTGGAGTTTTAGGTTAAAAAGAAATAACTACAGCTCTCCAACCAGCTACTTGAACTACACAATATACCGCACCACGCATCATGTTTCGTGGTATCACAGATAAGCATAAACAAATTTTTGTTATCGTTGGTAATGGTGGTATCTGTAAATTAAATATATCTGTGGTAAATGATTATAACCATGGTCTTTGTCATAGAACGTCATGACTTTGACCATTGGTAACAATCACGGTTTACGATCTAAACCATGGTCATGAATTAAGATGTATCTTAATTCGTGGCCGTGGTAACAAACAATCAACCTTGGTAACCACTATTGTTATAGGTTATGTCCATACAACTTATTGATAATACAAGCCCATCCAAATAAAGTATTCAATTATTATTATTTGAAAGTTAAAACATAAACAAGTCAAGTCGTTTATTATCGTTCAAAAATATTTTTTCGTTTGCGGACAATTAGGTAAATTAAATCTTTAAATTAAAATTATTTGCGCAAACATTTAAAATGAGCGCAAAAGATGCAACTACAGCACCGGAAAAAAAGAAAAAAGAGAGTATTTTAGATTTAACAAGGCGAGTTATTCGAGTTATCGAATTGACATTCATTGGGGCTTTCTATTAACAATTGAATGGTTTTAATGTTTTTGATACTTTTAGGTACTTGGAAAAAGCCATTAGAGTTAAATTCTCCGGAGGCCGAGAAGTTTCTGGAATTTTGAAAGGATTCGATCCATTAGTAAATCTGGTGCTGGACAATACTCTCGAGTATTTACGTGATCCTGACGAACCCATGAAGCTGACTGAAGACACGAGGACGTTAGGTTTAGTGGTTTGTCGTGGAACATCTATTGTATTGATTTGTCCTGTTGATGGAATGGAAGCCATTGCGAATCCTTTTGTGCCACAAGACTAAATTTTGTAATGTTTACCTAATTATGATTTAATGATTTGATTCATAACTGTTTCTGCAATTTTTTTTTTTAATTTATAAAACCCCTTTATATGCATACCAAAAATGCATATAAATTATAAAATGCATACAAAAAATTGTGTATTTGTTTTGGTTTTTAGATTACTTAAATTTATCTAAAAAAATTCCTTCACTTGTGCTAAAAAATGATTTCACTAATATAAACTAGGTACTATTTCGTTATTTTTCTACGTGTTTTGTTGTAATAATAGTTAAATTAATGCAAATACAAATTAAAATCTATGGTCATTCATTTCAATGTTAATATTATGTTAGTATTGATTAAAACAATACACTAACTGTAATTTAATTATAGTTGTATAATTAAGTTATTTTATCAATCTATGAATTTAATTAACTATTGTTACCTATTACTGTATAGTATCAACATCATGTCATGCATGCATACAATGAACATATACTTTGGATAAGTATAACATTGATCTTATAATACATTGATGTTTTTATCGAATTGAAGTTTAAACATTTTAAATTATTATTTTTTTTGTATGATGTACCGGAGGTTTTGTGAATTCCAGAGTAAAGTTTTTTCTCAGTTTTACCTGTTGCTCTATTAGTTACTAATAAGTTTAATAGTTTGTGTGAGGGAAGAGCACATATATTATTTATATATGTGTAGGTATATAGGCTTTGTAGTTTGCAGCCCAAGTAATTAATAAATGTGCGTAGTGCAAGCATGGATGTACCATAGATTACACAAACAATTCCATGTAATCTGTGGTTGTTTTATGATAAAAATAGTATTTTATTAAATCGACGACCATGTAAGAACAAAAGAAAATCATTCATGATTATGTATCTTCTTCTTCGTCTTTTTCCCATCCGACCATGGGGGTCGGTCACCCTTGTCCTATCACGATCATTCACACCACCTACATACATATTAATTACCCTTGTATCTTTTTCAATTGTTTCCATCCATCTCTTCTTTGGTTCATGATTATGTATACAAATTATTAATTATCATTGAATTTTCTAAATTTTTTACATTGTATTGGTCTAATTGAATTGACAACGGTGTGAATAAACCTAATGAACACACTATATTTTCACTGGTTTGTTGAATATGCCCTGGATATTTCTGTGTGTGCAGAGCAAAGCGCCAATCAAGCAAGTGTCTGAATTCTGTTATTATACTTGGTCGTAAAGGCATTGAAATCATAATGTCGACTCTGTGTTTATAGTTTGGAAAATAATAATAACGTACAGTTTTTTTTATTCAATTCATCGTCAATTCGATTAGACCCATCCCAATTATTCTAGTCACTTTCATCACCTTTCCCACGTGATTGGCGAGTACGATTACCTGATCATAATACTGTACACTTGTTACAATGTTTTTTCTCAGAATATACTAACCTACCAAATTGAATTAGATTATGAAATAACATTACTTTTAGAGTACATATTAATTTTTATTTCACTAAATTATTGATGATACATTTAACATCATGTTTACAAATATGGCTAAATGCATATTAAGGTATATTATGTTATACTAAATTAATATTTTATCATTCTGTTTACTACTTTTTATGCACTATATTAATACATAAAAAACAACTCTAAAATATTAATTATACTATGTTATTTTAATAAAAAATCATAAAACTATTCAAACATGGTTTAATTCACACATAGAGCTGTCAACTAGAAATAAAACCGGATCTTAAAAAATCGTCTGTGTTGGTTATTTTATGGTTCAGTTACTTCATTATGCAAAGTTAGTGATCCACAATTCAATGATAACAGTTATCCAAAATATGTTAAGAAATTCTGGTGTGTAGTTACTTATTCGACATGTTATATGAGAAAACACTTGCCGACAAATAATTGTTTGCCTGAACTGGTATAAAAGAAATGCAGCAAAGTTTCTGCAATACTAATTAAATAATGAATAACTATGAAAATGTCAGTGCAATTTTTTCACACCAATATAGTTACTATTTGTCAATAAAATTATAAGTGCAATATGTAATGTGCTTGTTAATAAACTTACATACAATTTGTACATTTATTCAATTATATAGTAAATATATGTATAAGTGTGTTTGTGTATAATTATATGAATCAATAAAATACAAATTTATAACAGTTAAATAACACATACCTAAACCTATCAGAAGTATATACAAATACAATACATGTTATGTTTTTAATAAGTAAAAGTAGTCGTATAAAATAAAATGTAATTATAAATAAGTTGTACAAATAAAATAAAATTTCAATACAAAGAACAATCCCATTATCTAATGGGAAACATTAAACAATGTTTGGGAAACAATTATACACGACGTCTCCAAGAACCTTTATCTCTTCGGTCGCCTGATTTCTTAAACTTTTTTTTCTTGGGTTCGTGCTTAGAATTGCTACCGGCCCAAAAGCCTTTTCCTTTTTTAGATTTTTGTGGATAAGGTGGTGGAGGCGGTGGTTGATACAATGGATTGTAAGCGTAACTACTAGTCTGATTAAAATTGTTGTAACTGCTTTGATCAACGACCATTTGTGGAGGAGGTGGGGGTTGCTGAGATCCATATGGATTTGAGTAAGCGTCCTGATATCCTGGAGGCGGATAAGCATAAGGAACGGAAGGAATATAATTTAAAGGTGGCATGTATTGAGTTGGATAATTAGGCGGAGGCAAACTAGTGTCAGGATTACAAGATGGTGGGAATTCATCTTCAAGCCCAGGTGGTGGAGGTTCAACTAAAACCGTGGTTGAATTTCGTTGACGAGGGTCTCTGCATTTCTTTTCTGTATCTGTAGCTGCTTTGGATATTTCTGCTTGCAGTTCTTTACTGTTGATGGATGAAAGTATATCTTTAATATTACTAGGTAGTTGAATGTCAGATGACAATGGTGCCAGTTCACTTGTGGGACTATATATTTCTTCGTTGGAATCCAGAGTCTAAAAAAAAAAAAAAAAACATAAGACATAAATGTTTTTTTAAAAAAAAAAATATTGTTTCAAATGTAGTTTTTACTCTGCACTATACAAACAAACAATTATACTAACATCAACATCATCAATTGCACCTTGCGAACTAGCAGAGGCAGTCATCATTTGTATAACCAATTTTTCTTTTTCAATTTTTCGAGTCAACTCTTCCATTTGTTGTTGAATGCTTGGGGTAGCAATATCATCAGATAAGTTTGGCACATCTTCATCAACTGGTGAGTATGGTTCTTCTTCCCCAGGTATGTACGGCAAATCATCATCAGTCATTACTAAAATAACAAATATCAAATATATAGATTATAATTTAGAGAAATCTATCGTTTTTGTAAAAAAAAACGTAAAAAGGGTAATCTATCGTTTTTGTCCAAACTAATTAGTGGTGAAATTAATGTTCCTGCCCAGTTATCTAAAGTAAGTTACAGAGTTCCAGCTTACCGTTCAAGGTACTCGTTCCGTATTCCGTTTAGCAGTTCTAGCTATTAAAACTAATCGTACTATTATAAGAATGATGAAACTAGCTAATGAGGACCCATTATTGCTTAGTTCTTATACTTAATTTTATTGTATACCTATTTATATTTAATTGAATGTGTTATTTATTTGTGTACTTGTGTGTTATTGTATTCACTGTAATTGGGCTTGTCCCGTAATAAATAAATAAATAAATAAATAATTTGCAATCAAAACTATTGAATGAAATTTAGTACTTTACCTGATGTCAGTGGCAAAATTGGTGTTGGTAAACTGAGAATTTTATTGACTGGCGATCTTGGCGGAGTATAACTTTCTTTAGGTGAATAACTTTCATGACTGGATATTGGTAAAGCAGGTTTCAAATGAGGTAGTGCTAATGTATCATTCATATCAGGTAAATTATAGTTGTAGGGTGGAATCCAAGGTTTCTTAGAATTTCGTACAAGAAGTCCCAACAATAAGTGAGTTCGGTTGTCATCAACACCAGGCCCATCTAACGGTAACAACACCTGAGGAATGGGTCTATGGTTGCCAAGCGGGTAAATATAGAAATCTTTTATGTTTGGGAATGGTTTACTACCAATAACTGCAATTCGATTTTTAGCACTTAAGTACTGATAAAGACTTAGGTATGACACTTGTTGCTCCACACAAGTAGCCAATAATTTTGTAACTACTATATCTTTAGTTCCAGATTTTTTCAATTTACCCATGTAATCCCAAACAGTTTGTTGTTTAATTCGACCAACACACTCTAGAACCGTTAAAGTAAGTTCTGACTCTAAGCCACTTACATTACCAGATAATCGAGACATTGTAACTTCACACCTTGCAACATCAGTAAAATTTATGGTTCCTTTCCATATGGGACTAATTTCTTCTATTCGAGGTGGAGTGGCTATTACAACAGTAGAACTTGGCTCTCTATCGCTAGTATCTTCTTCTTTACGCACTTCAGGTTCGTCAGTAATATGCTCACTTTTAAATTCTAAAGTTTTATTTTTTTCAACTTTTTTGTCACTACTTTTGCTTCGGTCACGACTCCTATGTTTTTTATCTTTGTGTGATTTATGACGATCCCTACTAGATTTGTGATGTCTTCGGTCATAATCGTTGCTGCTACTTTTTTCCTTATATTTACTTTTTTTCTTTTCTTTTTTATCATCTTTGGGTAATTTTAGTAAAATTGGTGGCCTTTTTTCTTCAATCTTAATATCAGGATTTAGTTCAGATATGATTGTCTCCTTATTAATTCTCGACTCAATTATTTCTTCTCCCTTATGGGTCTTCATTACCAAAGCTTTTGATTGATTCATCATATCCAATTCTGTTTTTCTAATCATTTCTATCTGGTGTTTATTTTCTCTTTCCCTCCATTCAGCCAGTTCTTGAGAAGCCATTTCATCAGCAGACATACGTACTAATTGTTGTGGTGTAACCCACTTAAACATAATTTTCTTAAAAAAGTTCAAATTTTTTGGATCTTTTATATTGAAAAGTAAACTTCTATATTTGGCTTTATATTTTTGATCAACCTTTCCAAATTGATTAAAAAGTTCTTCTTCAATTTTAGTAATTAACTCCTCCAAGTTTTCTTCTGCTGTTTTTAATTCTGGTTCCTCAGATATTCGGCTACTTAATGATTCTAATAATGATTTTTTTACATTAGAACGCAATTGCTCTTCCCCTTTTATCTCACTTACAATTTCTTTTACAACTTCTGGTTTCTTTACATGATCTGGTTTCTTTATAGGTTCTGCTTTTTTAACTAGTTCAGGTTTTTTACCCAGCTCAGGTTTTTTCTTACTATTTTTTTGTACATCAGTAACTTTTGAAAGGGATGTGGAAGGTTTCAAATGTGTAGATTTTGGCAACTCTTTTTGAGGAGAAGTAATTTTAATTGTTTCTTTTTGAGGAGGAGTAAGTTTAATTGTTTCGCTTGGAGGTAGCGTTGGTTTGGTATTATTTTTTTTAACAAATACAAATTTCATTTTATCAGGCTGCATTAAGTCTGACACATCTAATTCTCTTTTAATTTCTTTTGCTTTAGGTGAATATGGGCCAGTGGCTGGTCTTTTTAGGCGATTTTCAGTGACAGTATCCTTTTTAACCAACTTCAATGTACTTTGTGATAAATTGGAGTTATTTTGAGATTTAGTTGATAATTTACTACTAAGGTTAGTTTTACCGGGTCCAGACGGTTTTAAAATTTGGAATGTAGGATTTTCTTTCAACCATTGTTTTAAATTTGCAAGCTTAGGAGTTTGATCACCTGAAATATAATAATTATGTTTTATAAATAATGTAATATAATATTTTTAATGCATAAAATTTATTACTACAGTAATGATGAATACAAACCAGTTATCAATTTGCTGTTTTTTTTATCAAACAAAATAATATCAAGTGATTCTGAAGTGCAACATGCTTTTATAGCAGTTACACTGTCTTCAATATGCTTTTCCAAACATTTATCACTACAAAATATACCCATTGCATTATTTCCAAGAGCTTTTTTACATTGAATACAATTAAGTGTTGGTTGGGGTGAAGTTTTAGTAGTTTTAGAATCAGTTTTTTTAACTGGTGACTTTAAACCAACTCGCTTCCTTTCTTCGTCTAAGTTTTTGCTTTTAGCTTCTTCAGATTTTTTACGTGCTTCTTCAGTTTTTTTTTTACGACAAGGAGGGCAGTTCCATTCAACACCACGAGCTTCCATTTGTTGGCCCAAAACTTTTGTAATGCCGACACATTTTCCATGAAACCATTCTTCACACGTATCACAACATATCATGAACCTGAAACAATATTTATGTATAGTTAATATTATATTTTTCTGAAAAATTAAAAATATAGATTACTTTATTTACCTATTATTGTGCGGTTTTTTACAAACACACCAAAGTCTATTTGGATCATCTTCGGCTGAAGTCATGTTTCCTTCTTTGTCAGTATCTGATTCTTCACTTAAATTATTAAAATCATTTATGCTCTTTAAACTGCTAAATAAATAATAAACAACAGTATAGCAAATTTAAATAAATATTGTAATATTTGAAATAGTTAACACAATAAAACAATTTTTTAATTCAAACCTAAATGCTAAAAGCAACTACACTCTGCACAGACACAATTAATATTTTATACTTAGTACAAATTTTAGTAAAAAAATATTTACTTTTCTGATGACCGCCTTTGTCTACTTTCATCTTTCTTACTGGCATCAGCTGCATTCTATAAAATAGTATCAACATTTACTTCGAATTACCTATTATTTTTTTTTATTAACCAGAGTAAAATTACATACTTCTTTTTTAACTAAAGATCGAGTTTTTGGGATTTCAATAGGAGGTAAAGTCACAATTTTACCAGATTTTCCATAAATTACAGTTTGATTTGTAATCTTATCCTCGCATGCTGAAGATTTTACATCTTTTTTATCATTTTGACTTAAACCATCATCAGATAACAGTTTGTTCATTAAATCATGACTGGAATTAGATGGTGCAACAAAATTTGACTGAAAAAAAAAATTAATTATGTTTTACACTAAGAATTTTACAAATTTTAATTTGCATACAGAATTAAGGTCTTCATTGAGATCAGCTAACTCATCTATAAGATTTTCTTCATCAATTATTTCTGTTTGATTTACTATTTTGGAACTAATATCATTTAATATGTCTTCTACTGTTTTTGTTACATTAGTTTCAACAGGATATTCCTTCATTTTAATTGAGCATTTTCGTATTCTAACAGGTTCTTCTTTATTAACAATCACATCCTTCAAAGCATCAGAAATAGGGTCTTCTTCAGTGTTTGAAACATCTTTATTTTTTGTAGAATCTGTTTTGGAATCTAAATTAATACTCTCTACTTCAGTGATTGTTTTATTATCATCTGAAGAAAATAATTCAGCTACTTCCGATACTTGGTTATTCAATTTTAATGGACGTGATGACATTCCTGGAGAAATATCTATACTTTCAATTTTACTTTTATTTTTTTTTAACAGTAACTGATTTTGTACGTATTTTTTAGGTTCAATACTAGATTGACGAATCAATTCATTTGCTTGCAACAGTACTTGATCTACAACATCTAATTTTTTTTTGCGACTATTTGGTCGTACTTGATTAGATTTCTATAAAAAAAAAAATTTAATTATTAAGCAGTAAAAAATATAAGGTAGAAGAGAAACCGATGTGTTTGTGAAAATCACATAAATTATGAGGTTAAAAACTCTAATTTTTACAGCAGAATTAAATTCTTTCAATTAGTTTATGTTAATGGGATGAGTAATTTTAATACCAAGAGTATAAACTTAAGCGAAAACCAATGTTAGGTAGTCGACCTAATTATTTACTAGTACTTCAATAATTAAAAATAAATTAAATAAATTAATAACATAAAATATACTAGTAAGTTATGTACTACTCTCAAATGTTTTATAATTTCTTTGATAAATGGTTTTCACTTTTTACAAACCAAATTATCCTATATTTTTTATCAGTAAACAATCGGTAAATATTTCAGTTTTTTTTAAATTCTATATTGTTTAAAGTTTCTGTTAGTCTACTACTATTATTTTTTTTTTGGGTAAAATCAGTCTTTTTAAATGAAATCGCAGGTTTAAATATTAAATCATTGATTGTTGTTAAGGGCATATCTATACTAAATTTAAAAAAATAATGCACAGAGTCAAACATTAACAGTGATTGTCAAAACACAGTCCCCTACACTATGTATATAGAATGTGCCGGTGGGGAATACGGTGGTGGAACATGGACAGGCTCTTGCCTGTGAAGGGAGATGCATGTGCAAACTCAGATTGATTTTTGTCAGCGCCTAATTCATTTACATTCTGAAGGCAATAGGCAATATAGTTCAAAGTGTCTACCTACAGTCTACTATATTATCATTGCGGATTGTACTGATTATTTAGCCATAAATAAAACAATTTTTGTTCAAACAGATTTAAATAAATGTATTTAATATTTACTATTTAGGTGCTAATTACCAGTCGAAATATTTTTTTGCTAGAGCATTCACGATTGAAATCAATGTCTTTATTACTCAGTTATACAATGTAGTATATTGCACTAATAGTTAATAATATAAAATTAGATTTAAAAGATTTTATATAACACAAAAACATAACAGTAAATAATGACATTAAACTAAACTTACAATAGTTCTTAGTAAAATAAACTAAATTATGTATAGAAATAAGTTAAACTTACTGTTGGTATTAGACGTTTAAGTGTTTTTATAACTTTAGGGCTATTAGTTGATTGATTACTTTGTACTTCATCAAGTTTGTTTTTAGTTTTAAAATGTTTTATAACTACAGGACCCTTAGATCTTGATTTTTCACTCTAATAAATTATTAAGTACAAATAAACAAATTAATAATTATGTTTATTGTTTATAAATTATGATTAATCATGTTAAGACTAAAAATAATATTAGTTACTTTTACAGCTTTCAAATTAAATACGTTTTTAGTATTTGATAAATGAGGTATAAATGTTTTTGGTAAACCAGATTTCATATCTGAAATTATAATAAAGATTACAATTTAAATCCAAAAAGAATAGAATAATTGCAAATAAACATAACATTTACATAAAAGCTTAATATATTATTTTTTTTAGTAAAAATACCTTCAATGAGCACATAAGGAGGACTATGGGTTGTATTTTCATCAGCTGTAATTGTTATCTCTTCAATGCCTTCATTTTCATCTAAAATTTGTGATTTTGTTAATTTATCTATAGAGGTAAGAGGTTACATTTAAAAAATAAAATATCCTACTAATATTTTATGAAACTATTTACTTGTAATATGTTGCATTTCAGGAGTAAGTGGGTTTCTACAACTTTCTGATGGATTAGGTGAAAGATCTTTGTAGTAACAATGATCTAAATAAATAGGATTTGTCGACGTGTGGCTTTTTTCATTGGATAAAACATCTAAAAAAAAAAATAAATAAATAATTTATTAATACTATATACCTATTGATTGATAAAAAATTCACATTGTGATGTATATGAAAGTGATTTAAGCCTTATGGTAAATGTGAAACATAGGATTTAGTGCA
The DNA here is from genome assembly GCA_017140985.1 of Hormaphis cornu. Classification (NCBI taxonomy): domain Eukaryota; kingdom Metazoa; phylum Arthropoda; class Insecta; order Hemiptera; family Hormaphididae; genus Hormaphis; species Hormaphis cornu. The sequence continues at coordinate 9,907,694 of CM029360.1, read as the reverse complement.
GTTGTATAAAATTAAGAGAAGCATCGGGTGTTTTGTGATAAAAGATTTTCAATAAGGAATAATAATAATATTACAGAAGTGTGGTAAGACTAATCATGTTAAATGGTTTGGAAAGTGTTGAATGGGTGACAGAATAATTGAACAGAGAATGAGTGTGGTAGAAATGAGATACATAGATGGATAAATGGAGTAACAAGAGAAGATAGAATAAAGAATGAATATGTAAGAGGTAGTGGTGTTGCATCAATAATGGACAAGATGAGGGCAAATAGACTGAGATGGTTTGGGCATGTAATGAGGAGGGAGGAAACGGAAACAGTAAGTGGTTATGAAAAGGAAAAAGAGGTATAGGAAGACCAAAGAAGAGATGGATGGAAACAATTGAAAATGATACGAGTACTATTAGTGTGTGTGTAAGGGATGTGAATATTGAAATTCAGTGGCTTTATTATATATGTTTCCCTATTTTAATATTATAAAATTATATTTACCCCCCTAATCATTTTAGAAATTTTTTTTTAGTTTCATTTCACTCAATTTTAACATTTGAAAACAAACTCTATAAAAACACATATTTAACTATCTTACCTTGTGATAAAAAATTTTTGGTAGAAATTGACGGATAAAAAGCTTGAACAGTCAAATTTATTTCATGTTCTCCATTTTCTGGATTTGTTGTAATACCTTCATTACTGCTGTTTTCAAAATGAATAACATTCATTGTTTCTTTTTTATTTTCTATAAAACAAAATGATCAATATTATGTATGATGTCTAACAATACAATTTTTGTCTCAACGTAGGTAAATAAATAATTTAACTATTCAAATGATAAATCTTCAAAACGTACACAATATTTTAAGTGAATTATGATTCTTTTAAATTTTAATACAGAACACAAACACTGTAAGAAAAAAATATTGTTTGTTAATAATTAAGTAATAATAATTAGTATCGACAGCGGTAACACAATTTAATAAATTATCTTAAAATTAAAATCTTTGAATAATATTAATAGGACTAGAATTTATATACAATAAAACTTTCAAAAATATTCACAATTTTAATGAAATAAATTGATAATAATGTGTATTATATTGCGTTCAATTATATGCAACACAAATAATTTAAGCTGAATAAAGTTCTAATAACTAAAATAGGGTTATAAAATATTGAGAAATCAGCATTGTAACATATATTTTAGAATGATTTATAACTGTTTTAGACCTGACCAGTATGAGCATGTGCAGAACTTAAAAGAATTTAAACATAGACAACTAATATTTGTATCAGATTGGAATAGACCAATATTTTTTAAAAATGTTTTGACTTACATGACTTAACTTTACGTTATATATTCAAAATTTATTAAGATAAATGTTCAATATTCAATTTAATTAATAATGGTACCTAGGTTCTGTGAAGAAATACGGTATTGATTAAGTTTACATAATTTTTTTACCTTATGGCATCTAGACTCAAGAGTATACCCACAAGTTAAAAATGTTTTAATAGGGTTTTCAGGTAATACCTACAATTTTTAAAAAATAGTTAAACAAATGATGAAAACAATTTGAAATAGTTAAATGCAACTTTAATTTGAGAATGATAACCTTTAATTACAGGAGTATTTTTTTATTAGTTGTATAGTATAGAATAAACATTAAAATATGTGAATAAATGCACATACCCTACTTTTATCATTTTATGAATACATGTGTTTGTGTGTGAATAATAAAATTGTTAATTTTCAAACCTTTTAAATATTACATTATCAATTATTATGTTTTTAACTTATCAGTGATGGTGATAAGAAATTTTAAAGTCTTAACAATTCTCCTTTTAAAAAATAAAACAAATTTAAAAAAGCCATTACAAAATGCCATGTTTTTTTATACATAAGTATGTATGTGACAATTAATTTGAACATGTGAAGTAACAGTGAAAAAATGGATGTTTTTAGTTTATGGTAAATGTCATGGTAAAATAGTCAAATTGCAGCTAAAACCTACTTCCGAGCCTACTTCTTATTACAATTTTGAATGTGGGCCAAATTTAAATGTTTGAGTGTTGTAAAGTTTAACAATTAAAAAATACAAGTTATTCCACACATGCACTAATTGGGTTGAAAATTAAATCAATTTCAAAATGAGTTTAAATGTCAACCATTTACTCCCAAAAGGCAAAGACTCAATTTTAATCCAACTTTAAAATCATAAAATATGTTGAGTTACTTGGAAAAATGATTTAGGTACTTATAGATTAACAATAAAACCATTATATAAGTAAATGATAAAAAATTAGAGAAAAAAATTAATTAGTAGTAAATTATAATGATGAATTTGTATCTTGCAATCGGTACCTACTACCTGTAATTTTGTCATATTTTTGTTTAGCACGAGTCAGTTTATCTTGTTTTTCTTTTTTACTCTAAGTAATGAGACCAAAATTTAAAAGCATATACAGAAGAACATTATTTGTGCAATAGAATTATAGATTTTTGGATAACATAAATACAATCAGAGTTATTTATTTGAAAAATATAAAGTTTTTTTTATATTTATGTTCAAATAATTATTATTAAAAAGAGGTACTTGTTAAAAATAATTGTGATGATGTATAATAATATATACTAATGATATATACTAATTCATAGTGCTTTTGTTCCAATACCTATTTTACATAATTTCCATTTTTATTATTTTTTGTTTTGTTTCAAATTAATATAGTTTTTTAAACGATGTCAAATATAATAGTTTTTTTCTACCGGGGAGAATATTTTCCCTCTAGTGATTTTATTTTCAAATATTCTATTGGTACTTTAATAATTCAAATCATTTATAGAACTATTTTAAAAATATTTATTTAAAAGTATTTTAGTATATATTTGGTTTTTATTATGTCAACAAACAACCCCCTCCCCGTTAATAATCTATAACTTACTCCATTGATGTAAAGTATATTTTTTGGAATGGCAAGAGTCAAGCGGTAGGTTTTAACAAATTTTTAGATGGCAGTTTACACTTATAACGGAAACAACGGGACCTATTTTTACTATGTACTTATTATTGCACAATAAAATACATAAGAATGTCATATTTATCAAGGTTAAGTTAGATAATGATTGAATTTATTATAAGTATAAAGATAATTAATATTTTACACTAAATCTATTTTATTTAATTTGAAAAATTTTAAATGTACAAGTGATGAGGAAAAATCATAGCTTTTTTACATAACCACCTGTGTAGTTATTATGTTCCAAAAAGCAACATATATGATCAAATCTTAACACAATAGGAAACTAATCTATAACTCGAATAATAACTCTGTAAGAGTACCATTGTTAAAACCTATACGTTTGTGTTACAAGCATACCTAACTTTGGAGTACTATGGGTTTATTTTAAAACCTTAGTATTGGATTAAAACAACTCGATAATGGTTAAACATAATAAATAGAGAAAACAGGTAGAAGCCGAAAATTGTTAACTGTCAACACAAATTATCATTTTAAGTTTTATTATTGATGTACCTACCAAAACAATCACTGACATCGATTATTGAAGTACAAAAATATTTCAACAACAGAATAATAAATATGTTGAGTACAAATTGTAACTGTCAAGTAAAAATCAAACAAAATTTAAAAAATTAGCAATGCAAACTTCTAAGGTAAATTAATTTAAAAAAATTGGTAATGAGTCAAAGAAACTTGCGTGGGTAGACTATCAATTTACGATTTATATATTACTCACCCATAATTCTATTAAATGTCTCTTGATCTATGGAAACTGTACCATCAGGCTTGACCACTACAACTAAAGTATCATCCGCCTCTTCATCTTCTGGTTCTTCATCCGTTTTTTCAGTTATTTTCGAGCACGACATGGTTAAGCGATTATCTAAAATGAAAATTAAATTATAACAGCCACACACAAAAAGGCATTTAAAATCGTACGGTATACAACCGAAAGTGTTTTTTTTTTTAATTCAAATATTGATAAAAGATGGTACAAATAGGTACATAATATAAAAGTATAAGAAAATAGTTTTTATTGAGAATAACAATTTTCACGCACAATATTTTGATGACAGATAGGTACGATGTAATAAATTATGGATCGCATTAGACAATATAAAAGGTACATAAAACAGGGAAAAACATACAATAAATGTATGGTTCAAACTTTTTTTTCACTAAGTATTTGTTCAATTCGTAGTCGAATTCGCCAATTTAATTATTGTATTTATTATACAAATAAAGAGCGTTTGCAGTACCTACAGTAGAGATTATTTTTTTTTCAAAAACTTTGTTGTACCTACGACGGTCATAACGTAACGATAAAGTCCAGTAATAATATCAAATTTTGTCAGCCTACCTATCCCCCGTTACGCGTTACAATGTTTGTAAAATGTAAAATCGAAACGATCCTCATAGTATGCGTCTACAATTATTGATATCAGAATTGACAAAAAAAAAAAAAAAACCGCAGTTGTTAAATGATATAATAATATATCATTTTGTTAAAAAAAAAAAAAAACAAAAATTTTAACAATAATAAAATTGTAGATAGTGAGTGGTAATGGTGATATTATTATTCAGTGTACGTAATAATTATTATGACTTTCCCTCCATCGGTCCCCGACCGTCAGACAGCGAAACGGCGGGAACACCGGCGCGGCGGGTCGGAAGGACACGAAAACCGCACCGAATAAATTATATTCGTCTACAGGTCTCCGGGAAAAATGCGAAATGCGGAAAAAAAATTATCATCGTCACTATCACACACGGGACGCGCGAAAATCGATACTATATAATTGTTACGAAAATATATCGAAAAAAAATTATCATTATCATTTATCATTATGATATATATTATACGTACTTGCACACCGGCAGAAGCACCTCGCGCGCGCACGTTCGTCGGTCTCGATTTTTTTCCCAAACTTTTCCACACAGCTTTTCGCGCGTAATCTCCGTCCGCGGTCCGGCACTACCGCGCGCCGTTTGAGAAGATCGTCGCGGTCCGTACGTACGCACAGCCGGCGGTGTAGTTCTCGACGCGCCCGCCGACCCGGGCACTAATGGCCCTCCGCCCTCGTGCGGCACGCGTCGATCGGTTCGTCGTGACGACGACCTTTCGTGCGCTCGTCGCAGCGGCGGTGGCGGCGGCGGCGGCTCGTTTCACGTACCATAATATTTTTTGTACAACTTTGAAAACCCTTATTATTATTATTTTTACAGTTGCGAATTCGCGACGCAGGGCACCGTACTTCGGAGGTTTTTTTTTTTATCGTATAATGTACGGTACAAATATTGCTGCACACGTACAATATAATACTGTTATTATATAGTTAGTTGATAGAGACGGTGCCGTTCTCAATATAAAAAAGCTGCCGCCGATTATAAAACGTTTTTATACACGCAGGCTGTGTGTTATTATAGTCGTACGACACACCGCGCGCCCAACATTTCACACTGTTACGCGCGCAGTAGACACAAGTACAATATTATGCAAAAGCGTTGTATTACGCCGAGGTTGTGCGTTCGTCCCGTGGAAACAATGAAAAATCATTTCGTCATGGCGGAAACGACGCGCGTGTCGTCTATAAATTAATCTCCCGCACACGCCCGTGGAAGAGAAAACAACAGATATCGTTTTTAAGCGTAATACATGTTACTCTATATGTTTATAGAATAAGTCTATTTACGTTTTTAGACCTACTCATAATTACTATAAATAGTAAATACTATAACAAAAATACGGCAGCTGTGAATGAGTAACGTGATACTTATTGAATTTGGGTGTTTTAAATTTTTCATAATACGCATTTGTCCCATTTCTTAATTTCTTACTCCATTAGAGTCAGTGGCCAAAGAGGGGGGGAATAGGAGGGATGGCTTTCCTCTACTTTTGGATTCTGAGCGAAGCGTTTTTACTTATTTTTGAGCCTGTGACGTGCACAGCGCCTTGCTCTGAACTTAACGAACGATACGTTTTACAATGGCCAACTTATATCCTTGGTGCGTTGTGCTTAACGTTTTTTAAAACATTTTCAATTACAAAACGGTTACCGAGAAACCGGGTGGAAAATACGACAAACGCAATTTTGATAAAATCGATTTTGTTTTACGGTCATAATCTCCGTAATAATGATTTCTCAGACCTGAAACTTTTACTTTTCGATAATGTTTGATACCAATTTCAAAATATTTCAATCATCTAAGTAAAAGCTTAGAAATGTTCATACGAGGTTGGAAATACGTATCAGAAAAAGTGATTAAAAATTTTTGAAAATCGCTCAAGAGAATTTTTTTTTTTGTCGTTTAAAGTTGGAAAAACGACAAAAATTTATCACAATTATGATTTTTTAAAACTTGATAATTTAGTACGTTGTGTAAAACAAAATATGTTATCACCAGCAACAAATTTCAGAAAAATCTGACCATTAGTTTCCAAAAGCTTGTAGAAAAAGTATTGATAAAATGGAACTTTTTTGCTATAAAGTATTATATGGCTTTGTTATATTAATCTTGTAGTTACGGGTTCAATTCCCCTTACTATATTAAACGTTTTTGCATATTTTTTCTGTTTTTTTTTTTTTTCATTCGAAATTCTTATAATCAACATTTAATCCACTTCTCGTTTTCTTATCGATCTGAGATATTGCTCAGAATTAGGTTTTTGAAAGCAATGATAAATCATTGCATTCAAACTTTAAACCACAACTTTCAAACCGTTGACCAACCCAAAGAGTAGTTGCTACTTAGTCAAACTTCCCATGCGATCTAGTGATTTTGGCTTTTTTAATTTTACATTTTTCATCCCTCTATTTATTTTATCCGCGATGACGCATCTCTTATACAACTTATACTTTAAGACTATGTACACAATTAGCAAATCGGTTACATTTTTAAAAATATTTCCATTTAAACCATTATAGCTATTGCACTTGGATTATAATTTTACTATTGATCATCTTTAACAAATATTCTTTGCTCTTAGTGTTTTTTTATAAATTTATACAAGTATAATATAGTTAAGAAGTTGTTTGCTAAATTTGATAAACAAAAAATGTTTTATAAAAATACTATACAGTATACCTAATAATTAATAGTTTTGTAATAGTATGGTTTTTTTTTATTTCAATTTATATAGTTAGCATTGATTAAAAACTTAACTAATAGGTACAGACAAATTCTTTAACAGTTAATTTTTTTGAGAGAAAATGAATTCCATTTTTGTTCATTTAAAATTATTTTTCATGTTCAAAAGTAATTATTTTTTGTCCTATATCCTATATAAGTTAGGGTTAAGTTACACGAACGTATTGTGTTGAATTAGTGTATAAACTACAAAAGAATTGGTAGTAAGGAAAGTTCAAAAAGACCACAGGTCAGATAATTGAAAAATTTAATAAAAATATGACAGCTTATGCGGATGATGCACCTAATAATAATGGGCAAAACAGAAGTGAGAAGATCAAGTAAGAGACACATCAAATAGACTTATAGAAGAAAAAAAAAATAATACGACGAAACTACAATGAAGAAAATACTAAAAAAAAAAAAAATAAATAAATCCCTGATTGTAATTTGGAGACATCATTAAAATTCAATTTAGTGGAAGATATGACATTAGAAAAAGTACCTAACTTTAAAGTCTTCAGAGTAGACGGAAACAAAAGGGCAAATAGTCATGAGGAAATACATAGTAGAATGATAACATGTATTATATGAAGCTTGGGCGTCAAAAACAGACATAAAGAAACTAATTTTATTTGATAGAAAAATATTAAGGATTTTTGGTCCTATCAAGAATACCGCAAACAATGAATACGTAAAAAAAAAAGCGAATGTAGAACTAAGGAAATTGTTTAACAAAACCGATATAATAGGTGTCCTAAAAGCCAGACTTAACTGGGCAGTACATGTGTGGAGTATTGAAAAGTAAATAAGGTCATAAGTTGAAAGCCAGATTAAACAGGACCAAGAGGTGTACAAGTGGAACAACAATCAGAGAAAATCTGTAGGTCCTAAGATTCAGAGATGGAAAAAAAGACAGCAATGGATAGACATAGAAGCACCGATGGGTTTAAATGGCCTAGAAAAAAAAAAAAAATATAACATATCATAAATGGGATTCTTTTTTTACTTAGTTTTTTCTACACGAAGTTACAAAGTATTTTTGTTAGGTTTCTTTGACTGTAGCTTTCAAGGATCTTATCCTATGTAATGAAATTTGTCCGGAAAAAATCCAAATAAATGGTATTTTTTTAACACTACGAGTTAACTGAATTTTTTATTTAGATTGTAAAATAAATTGTATGACATTAAGACATAAAAAAGGTGCACATATAACAATATCACTTTGGTATTGCTTCATTTTATATTTACATAATCTTTAGTATACTCAAAGGACAAGGGGCTTACGTACATATTTTATTTAAAGAAATATTAATTTATTATCTTTGAAAAATATACAAACAATTTATGGAATATTTTAGAAATGTATACAAATTATTTTAATTGTAGAAACAGTAATTATAACAATCATGTTTAAACTAACATGGTTTTCCTAATTAATTAATTAATTTAGACTTGAGGAATCACGGTTATTTATGTACTATTTATGAAATATAAAATAAGATTATATATTAATATGATGTATAAAAAAAAATTACTATAACCAATTTGGCAATTAAAAAAAAAAAAAAAAACAACTTAAAAATGAAGGAAATACATGTAATTTGTTTTAAAACCAATCATTACAGAATTAAATTGTTGGAACCAGACGGTTCATGAAAAATTGTTTACATAGGTGGATCTTGGCCATTAGTTTCCTGGTTTTTCATGACATATGGCAATTCAGGTGGAGATGAATATGGAATCATTTCCAGCGGTTCAAACTCTCCATCATCCAATCTATGAATTTATAACGTGTTAAATAAAAAAAGAAAAAATATAGTTTTTGTAAAAGTAATAAAAATACCTCAATGCCAAACCAATAGTAGCTGGATTTTGTGCCTTGGCAATATTGGAACTCAAGCCACAATCCGACAATGTTTTTGTTTCATCCATGATTTCATCTTTGTAATACAATTGTTGATCATGTGGTTGAACTTTAATAATACCTAAAAAATGGTAAAGTTTCGGCCAATTGTTAAAAAAAAAATTCAATTATTTATAGTTATTTATCGGTATGGCTTAAATTTTAATTTCTTAAATGTATTTATGACCTACGAATTTCTAAAAATATTCTCAAAAAATTTGGCATGTGTAACAATAAAATAAATTAGAGAGTCTACTATTTAAAACCTGATTACTTAATGATGTTTTACTGAATATCTTATTCAACATATATAAGAACCTAGACCTGGATCTAGAAACACAAAGAATTCTGCTTTTTATCGTGTTTAGATCAAATGATTGTCAATTTCTATAAAGGATTGTCAATCGGACTTCATATTCTCCCCAACTTATTTTTAAATTAGTTATCTCATTTCAGCAATAAGTGCATTTGCATGAGTTGGCAATGCAGCCGTGTAAGAGAATAGTGAAATGTAATTTTTGAAGTCTCTATATATTATATTTTGACTGGCTACATTTCTTTTTACAGCGCTATTGATAATATTGATGCTTTTGGTCTCTTTATTACGTGTGTACAAGTCATTGTTGGGAACGTATTTGTATCGGTACTCGAAAATATACTCGAAAAGCAATGTTATTAATGCAAGTTTGTATGTGTTAGTTAATTACTAGTGTGTAATTGTGTTTACTGGCTATTGTAATTTTTAAAATCATCAAAATAATATGATTATTATATGAATTATAATATTATTATATTAATAAAACGATTCACGTACAGTTCTCAATACATTTAATTGGGTTCTTAACAAAAGTCTGAAGAAAGGTAATAAAATAAATTAACAGAAAAATTGTTATTGAAATTTAATTTTCAATAAAAAATACGCTCAAGTTTCTTGTACATTACAAACTCCTTAAGTATAATATGTAATATAACCTACACGAATATTACTTCATACTTTGAATATTGTTAGTACAACAATGTGTACAAAAAGATCCAAAATGTGATCGCAGCATAACAGTTGCGTGTCCACTGTTGCCTTTCCTTGCCATAATGGTAGACAGGCATGTAAATTTCTAATGTATCAATATATTTAAGTAAAAGCTGTTTTGCTAGATGGATTCTAATGCATTCTAGGATTTAAGTGTTCAATAATATTTTTAATCTTTCTTACATTTTTGGGCCGATATTATTAAAATGGACCAGTAAAATTATAAAACTCAGAGGACTGAATTCTGTGGGTCCGATCCAGCACATATTTATATGCTTATAATGAAATTAAACTAAAAAGAAAAAACATGAAACATTATACAGAGTGCGGCAAAAATAACTCCCTACTTTGATTAGGTTTTAATTTATGTTTGGATTTTGATAGACTAATGGGACTTGAATTGACAGAAAACTTTATTTGTGCCATAATTAGTATTTATCATCGCTTGGTCGGGAGAACATCGTTGTACTTTTTTGAAGATTACGGCGTTACGGCAACGGTCACTTATAATCGCGGATTTATGTGATGCTGAAAAACTTTCTTCAGCCAAAATCAAATGATTTTTTTTAAATGAGTATGGTTTTACAATGATAACGTGTGGTCTTGACAAAATGGTCGGCATTCAGTAATCTGCAAGAAACGTTCCCCGGGTATATTGTCTATCTTGACCTGGAGACATTGGGTGGCCACCGCGTATACCAGATTTGACTCCATGCAATTTTTTTCTCCGGGGCTATAGCAGAAGCAAAGTGTACCAACATCGTCCCCAAACCGTGGAAGCACTGAAGGAGGTGATAACCCAGGAAGTTGCTAGTGCCATCCCGTCCAAAATGACCTGTAGGGCCATGGACAACTTCCAAAAAAGGCTCAATCAGTCTATTGAAAAAGAGGGCCGTCACTTATGTGATGTAATTTTTCAAACAAGTTAAACCAAAATGGCATTATATGTGAAATTTATAAATAAAACATATTTTTTTATACTTGACTTGGTTTGGTTTTTGAAGTTTCACAAATTAGGGAGGTTTTTTTGCCGCACTCTGTACTATGTATCTACCTATACTTTGAAAATAAGTTTGCTATAAACAGCAATGAAGATTAAAATGAAACAACATTTTTAGTTTTCCTGATTATTAGATTAGTCCATGTTGAATAACAATGAATACATTTTTAAACTAAGTTACGTATAGAATCAATATATAAGTTTGGTTCTGTATCTATAAATAATATGAATGCAATTTATCTATTATCGATATAGCTACAAGTTATACATACAAGAAATGATCTTTTTCAATTCTTCGACTCGTATATTGTCTTTGGCGTCGGTGAAAATTGTTTGTTTTTTACGTTGTATCATCATAAAAGCATCCTAAAAATAATATTATTCAATGAATAAATGCAATAAATGTACGATACAAAATTTAATAAACCCAAAAATCACAAGAATCATACACTTCTTTACCGCGTATATGTATTTCAACAACTATGTTGTCATCTTCAGCGCATTGTACGATAATCTAGTTATCTATGAAAGTCATCAACAGATAATCTATAAGACTTACCATTTTAAACAGAGTTGGCTGAACTTGGAGTTCGCGGCTACTACGAAATAAGCTAGTCCCGACAGTAAAATAACATTTAAAATCTGTAACTATGGATATTAAAATATTATTGATGAAAACGATTTAGTTACGAAGTAGTTCTGTTCTGCGAATCACGAGGTCAATATTATCGAAGTTGTCTTGCAGAAAACAATGACTGTTTAAATGTACAAGTTATAACTTAACTTATAATATCGGTTATCAATTATTATCATCATTATATTTTGTTTTTTGATATCAACCCCTTAAATTACGATTTGGATCAGCAGAGGAATAAAATTCCAATTTACTATTCCATGAACTTATGACGCATACGCGTGGACTTGAAATTATTTAGTGCAGCGCGGGTGATTTTTTAATTATTAAACAACAATAATTAATTTTTATTTATATTATCACCAAGGCGGATAAATCCACCTCTTAACAATATTCACTCTTTACAATGATATTTAGAACATCATTAATTATTATCACTGTGTAGAGAAGATTAGGTGATAACACTCGGGTTCACAAGAGGCGCTTTTTTTGACGGCACATTTTTAGTTCAAATAAATTCCACCGGTAGCGCCCATTAATCAGAGGCAAGATTTTTCAAATTTTGAGTGGGTAACACTGCAGAGGCTTATTATTTGCTATGAAGTATATTAAACCAGTCTTTAAAACTGAATTACTATAATAAAAACTAATTAGCAGTTAGTGACAATCCTGACTTCAGATTAATCAATTGACTGTTTTAATTTTATTGTTTTATCTTTTAATTATTTAAAAATCATTAATTAAATTATTAACGTTACAAAATGCCCAACAAATGCTTTGTGTCGCATTGCGAGTCTGGCTACAACAGCTGTAACCGTTTGTTGAATGAAGAAACTTCGATTTTTTCAAGCTCCAAAGGTACATTAATTATTATTAAAAGATAAATAATGAAAACGTTAATTTTAAATAGAAATAATATTATAACAATATATTCTTTAATTTTATAATAATTAATATTAATATTCTGTAAAAACTAATATATGGCATATATATGAATATATTAAAAACCTATAACATTTTGTAAACCTATTGTCAAAATTTTGTTCTTTAAAAAAAGTAATCTGTTTAATGAAAATTGCTCTGAATGACAATAATTTTATATTTTATATGTACTCCTGAAATAGTAGTTACTTATTCTCAGTGCTAAAAATTGGGGGGAGGGGTGTACTGGAGGACAGAGCTCCTCTATTATTTTATAATATTTTGAGAGCACCCTGACTAATCATTTTTCGCAGTATACGAGTTATTAGCTTCTCTAATTTTTCTGTAGTTATAAATTATTAAGTATAGGTATAATTATTATTAATTAAATTATTAATAAAGAATACACAATATTCAATACTAATATTATAGCTTTTACATCTTGATAAAAAAATAAATATACCTAGTATAATATTTAGTTTTTCTTCATTTAAAAATAAATAGTCTGGAGATATAAATAGTAATAAAAGGAATAAGTATTTAAGAGGTAAAGATGTGGCCCTAAAATAGAGAAAATAGAATAAGGTGGTATGGGCATATTGTGAGAACCTGAAAAGAGATTGTTAGAAGTTATTGAAAATACAAGGAAGGCTGGTGTGAGGGTGAATTAAGTGGAGGAGCATTTAATTATTAGTTAAGGAATGGGGGGGGGGGGGGGGAATGCCAAACAGCAGAGAGAATGCAAGGGAGAAAAAAAAGAACCATATTATCTACCTGAAATCAAAGTAATTATTATTAGTCAAATATTATAGTAAAAAAGACTTCTGACCCAAAACCCAAAAATACCAATAAAAATTAATTATCTTAAAAATGTGTGGCCGACCTCAAATGGTTGGAAGAGAAGGCAAAGGAGAATAATTTTGAATAATTTGAATGTATTTAACAAACTTTCAAATTGCAAAATTTCATAAATTCCAACGTATTATATTCTTATATTCCCTTAATACTTTTAATTGAAAAATTATTTTTTAATATTTTCATATAGGTACTTATTGTGTAATAATAAATTAATATTATTTTAACTATGTTTAAATATATATATATATAATCTTTCTTGGTACCAAATATAATAAATTTACTATTAGAAAGCTTTTTACAAAAAAAAAAAAAAAAATAATAATAGGTACATTAAATTACATGCATTTTATTAAATACATATATAAAACTTAATACATTCCTCAATACATTTAGAATTTAATATTATGCATTTAAAATAAATACACAAACAATTTATATTATAATATTTTGTATAACTGACAAACATGTACCTTTATCACAGAATATAATATTCTGTGCCTATATTAATAATAAATAATAATCAAAATATTGTCTGAATAGCAACGTTTCAATCTTGAGAATGGGAATATATTTAAATATCTGTTTTAATTCAAAATCTAAATACAATACATAATAATATAAAAATAAAATATTGCATGAAATACTATGTAGCACAAGAAATTATAAGTCTTCGATTAATGAGGGCTACCGGTGGAATTTATTTGAACTACAAAAGTGCCGTCAAGAACGGCGCCTGTTTTTTTTTCTATTATCAAGTCTATAGTGTTATCACCTAATCTTCTATACACCGTGATTATCAATTATCGTGCTTGTATTCTTAGATATCTATAGTACCATTGATTAAGTATACTATGTACTATATAAGCAATGTTAGTACTGTGGTTATTACCACAATCCTTGGGTGCAGTTTTGCCAGAACTGAATATTCCACTAGATGGCGTTCAAAATTCCACTAAAAATTCGGTATCAAATTACATAAAATTTTAATAAAAACGACCAAATTTCTAAAAATTCCCACTAAAAAAGTAAAAAAAAATTGAAACCATCGTAGTCTGTGTTGTATTTTTCTAATAATAGTAGGTATCTACTAAACATTTATGGACCTACTCAATAATTCCACATTTCTTAAGAATCGCAGCGGCTCGCAAAACTATACCTATTACCTGACTGGATCTTACCTTAACATTACCTTACTGAAGAGTGAAGTTAAATAAACCTACTTTCTTTAAGGCTGGGTATCATGATTCACGGAGTAAGATAATATCACAGATTAGATAAAATATATATATACCTAATCTGTGATAATATCGTAATCATAATATGAGCACGGTTTAAGTTAATCCAAAAACCATGGTGATGAGTACAACGCACGATCACAGATAACTTGAAACTTTTCAAGTTATCTGTGGCACGATTACGAATGTTTTATGAACTCATAGATTATTTTTATGGACACAGACTTGTGTGATCTGTGTTCATGAACCACAGTATAGTAAATAAGATCAAGGTTATCGATAACCAGTTACCAGTAACTCAAAATCAAAGTTAATTCGTCAATTATTTTTGAAAATTCTTGACAATTGTAAAAATATAGAACTAAAAACTAAAACCTATAGAACTTGGAAATTTTCGACAATTTTAATTTTTTTTTTGGTAATTTTCGTTCGATAAATATTTTCTGCAAAAAGTTTTGATACTTTAATTTAAGTCTTAATTTAAAATTCTTAAGCTCAAAAAAGTAATTTTACCTGTATTGTTTACTATTTATAATTTTCGATTAGAGCTTGTTTTATCGGGCGCACAACTAAATGGTATGTGTTGTATTTTTGTTTCACGTATGAAAAACATTTCTCGGTTCAACGGCTAACACATAAATTAAATGAAACCATTATCCTTGAAACAGTGTAAGTAAATATATTTACTTACACATATGTATACGTAAATAACTATCAGAAGAAAAAAAAAAACAAATTGACACCTACCATATAAGTTATAGTCACCGCTGATTTTATAATATTTTAAAGAACTAATGCGATAATTCTTATCTATATACAGGGTATTTAATAAAGAATGGCGCACGCAGTTTCATAAATTGTTTAATTTATTCGTCGTAAGTTAAAAACTTAAAAGCTCTGTAAAATGTTCAAAAATTGGTTTAAAAAAACCAAAAAACATGGACACAAAAGAAACACATTTTTGTAAAACGCTGTTAGCTTCCACAAAATCTAAAAATAAAACATCATTGTAAGAACAATACGTTTATCTCGCTACGCCCAGGTCTCTGAATTTAAAAAATAATTATAACTTAAAAAAAAAGTTTATAACAATAGTATCCACACCATCTATAGAACCAATTACCTATATTTTGAGTTATCGTATACTTACGTAAATATTATAGCAACCGTTATACCTATCTATTTTGGCTTTAATATTAAAAAAAATTACAAATTGGCCGAACTGTATTTGAAAAGGGCTTCAAATAAATATTGATGGACTGCGCAATAATTACCAATTGGGCTTTACAAAATTCAATAGTGTGTGTGAGCTCAGGGCAAGGATATATTATGATCGCAGGGTTTTAAAAATAATAAAAACCGAAACCCTATAAGTCCTAATATTTACATTGTATAAACATAATATTCTTTTTAATGTTTTAGCTACTTATGTCCGAAATATTTTTTCCATATCCGTGTTGGACAAATACTCAAAGGGGGGTTACTTAAACTTTTATGAGAGTTAGGAGGACCTATACTACCTATAGTGGTCTTCCCGTGTCTCCCTCCATCCCACCTCCATCCACTAAAGACCCGCCGGTTTGTATGTTTGTACTTCGTAGGTGTTACGGGTTTTAGACATCGCGGAAATTTTTGAATTCCTCAATCATACCAGCTATCGCTATGTATATATAGATAAAAATTATGACGAATACACAACTTTGGCAGTGTTTAAACACGAACGGCCGGGAATAACTCCAAAATTCTAAATACACGATATTGTTGTAAAAATAAATTAATGTATTAAAAACATTTTGTAGGCACTTAACTCGGGCAGCGCGATGTGGCGATCGTCGTGTGCGCGAGTGAGATATTATCCGTTTATGCCCACATCAAAATAATATTATTATATTATACCATCGACGCCCACGCCCACTCACCGCGCACGTCCGATTCCTCCGAGCTTGCTGTCCAGTTTCCAGTTTTTTTTCTAGTCTTTCTCATCAGTCATCTCGTGTACCACGCGAAATGTCCTCCGACACTTCCGACTGACTCATTTTCAGATGGTTTTTTTTACTCTCTTGATCGGTTTCTTTTTCTTGAACAATCATGTCTACGTAGGTATGTGTTTCGTCACGATCATCAGTTGGCGCTCGTGTTGTTAATATTATTAACACCTGTTGGAAACCGTTGTTAACAGCAAACACTATGTTTTTGCATACCGCGCGATATTACAAAAAGATGAAAAAACAGACTGAACAAATTGACAACGGCATATTGAATTTTTGATTGCGCAGTTTTCGAATGACCTGAAATTTTCGCAAGTTTTCTTAGGATGGGCAAAACTAACGTACAGTAATTTAAATTAATTTCTTAAAATGTCATAAGAGTTAAAAAAAAATTGAGTTGATCAATGTTTAACTGTTCAAGTTTCGGATATATATATATATATAAACAGCTGTAACATGTACAGTATAGCGCGTGTATACGTTTATTATATACACTATAGGTTATAGATATTACGTGTTTCGACTTTCGGTTCATCATTTTCCGTCTTTGAGGGAAAAAGAGCTATATACACTTCTATGGTTTGAACTAAAGGTACTGCAGAGTACATACGAAAATTATTTTTACTTTTTCATTTTTGAAGAAAATATTTTCAACTGTAAGTCGGAAGAAACTCGCAAGCTTTTACATCATGATTAACAACTGTGACCACAGTTAGGTATTGCCTATATTAATTGCTATTGCTATTTTTTCAGTACCATCATGTGAAATTTCTTTCAATCCTAAGGTATACAACTCTTTTGAAGTATAGATGTTTTGGACGTGTGTTTGAGAATTTGTGTTTAATACGCGGTGGACTACCCCTAGATACCTTTATATATGCAGCTGCAGCTGTTTATGTAGCGTTTTCAAGATAGGATTCCAAGGTTCTAATAGTGTTTCCGCGGTTCTCACATCTATGCAAGTACATCGTAATCACACGGTATGTCCTTACAAGAAATAATACCTATAAATCACACATAATATAATACTTATATAGAACACAAGTCACTTTTTTTTTGTCGTACAAGACGTTCTCGTGCGTACGTACGATTCTCGCACTCACGTAGTCGTCTGTTTCTTCTCTCTCTCTATCTCTCTCTTCCTACATTTACTTTTTCCTCTATGTATTATTTGAATACAAAACCCATGTACACTGTATTCTGTTGATAAAAGTCCAGTCGTACTCAGCCATTTACGAGCACTCGACACTATTCGTCTTTACAGCGTCGTTGTCGTTTTCCGGAGAAAGTGAATTTCTTCGCGGATAGTCGAAAACCGCTCGGTTGCGTCACGTCATTATACATTATATACTGCAATGTCGTATATGGACTTATGTAGAAAACACGAGCCAATAAAGCCAAAAAAAAAAAAAAACCATGATGTGTGTTGGTTCAAAAGAACGATTTAGTTTGGTCCGGGGTAACGACACATATTTGTATTTAAGCATATGCGTTTGTCAGCACTGCCATAATCTGTATCATTATTTAATAATTGTAAAAATATAATAAAGAACAGCGACTACAAAAATAATGCGTGTCTTGTGTGTGGATACGAGGCCAAACTCCATAGTATGTGATGATGCATACATTTGCTACTTGTCAGTATAATTTTATTATTTTTATATACTTATTTATATCGTATTTAGGTATAAAAATAAACGGTTATTTATATTACCTAGGTCAGATGTGATACTTTGCACATTTCAGCTTTTTTTTTGTACGAGATGTAAAATAAAATTACTTAGGTATCTGTTTCAGTTATTCATCTCCCCGCAACTATTCATTGCACATCGATCATTCCTACATTCCTTTATCTAGACATTTCGCATTAGTAATTATTATAACAAAAATAATTTTGATTTCACCGTTATTATTTCTGATTTTCCAATATACTTGTATACGTATGAAAACAACGTCTTTTTACACATAGGTACTCCATGTATGTGCTGTCAGCTCATAACCTATCATAGAGTATATTGTTATAGCACACGCATAAATAAATAAATTATAATCAAACTAACCTTGAAGCCTACTTAAAGACAAAATGTGTTTGTAATTATTACGTGAGAGCATTCGTCAGTTGATGACGGACTGTCCACAATCCACATTGTTTGTCACATTTATCACAATCGTTATTTAAATAATTATACCTACTCGCGTTTTTGACATGCGTGTTGTGTTACGGAAAATATAAACTAAAGCTTTTTGTTTCAACAAATGCGTATTACAACGGATTATTCCATCGGTACGCAGCACGTTATCTCCTATGATTTATTGTTGAGTTAATAATATTATTTATTATTATGTACTATGACTTATTATAATGAACATAATGTAGTACCTGCAGGTTAGACATATGTATGTTCCTTTATAGTAAACATATGGACATAATTGGCCAGGGGCGTAGTGGCGCTACAATTCGTACTGGGCAAGCATATATTTTCATGCCAATTTATTTGTTCAGTCAATAAAATTAGGCACATTTTTTAATCATTACCAATTTTCGATACTAATATAAAATAATAGTTATATGGTATGCCTACTTAAAATTTTTGTTTGGGGAGCTTACCATTGTTTAGTTCAACACATTTTTAGAGCTTTGACATTTCCTAAGGGGAATGATTTGAACAAAACACTCGATATGGACACTGCTGCTCACTGGTTTTACATTTTATCATTACACCTGTTACAAATTTTTCTTGTTCAAACACTATTCTCACACATTTCAGAGTACTATTTAATTTCATTTAAGAATACTGAATAATATATGTATAATTGTATGATAAAAGAAACATGTTAGTACTTTGATACAAATTAAATACTTAATTCACATAATATTTTATTAAATATCAAATGAAAATTATACTAATAATTTACTTAAAAGTTAAAATATTACCTAATTTTACTACATAGCTAATTACCAAATATAAATACATTTTTGGTAAAAGACACGTGTTTAATGTTAACAAATTCAATTTAACATACTTACTCTTTTATTAAATAACAAATAAAAAAATATTATAATAATAATTTACTTATATTATAATTTTACTGCCTAGCTTACCAAATGCAAAAACATTTTTAGTAAAAGACGTGTGTTTAGTGTTAATAATTTCATAAAAATCAAATACTTGACATTTGCTTTTATTGAATGACAAATGAAAAATTATAGTAATAATTTACTTAGAAAATTACTTTTACTGCCAATGTTGTAGGGATTGGGGCTACGTATTTGGCATTTGGTATTCATACCTATAAATTGCCAAATTTAAAAAAAACGTATTTTGTATTTTCATCCCATCCCCAGGTTTTAATTTGTTAACGGCTTTAATTTTAAGTATTTAAAATAAAAAAAGCGTTTTCCTAATTGATATTAATGGTTTTTTTGTTCCAAAAAAAAGACTTAAGTTTGTTATTTGACTTACGGGCCATTTTACATAATATTTTCTGTATTTATTGCCTATATTACTTACTGATACGAACATACAAACCTAATTGAATCTTTACAGTTATACTTAAATCCACTTTTTCATCAATGCGACATGTGAGAATAGTTTCATAATATTTATTTTAATTAACATTTTATTCTTATACAGTAGTATAATACTGTCATGATTTTACCAACTGATGTTATATAGTGTTTTTAAAAATATTTTCCAAGATAGAAATTGTCTTCATTTGCGAGCGTCCATTATACATTCAAAATAATGGTGGTCGGTAGAAATGATCAAAACTGAAACTGGTCCTTCTATAATTGCGATGTTTGGCACTCGGTAAATACAGTCCTAAGGTACCTAAATTAAACTTAACAATTCGTTTAAATATTAATTGTTTTAGTAAAATGCCACAAACATATGGTCATCTTTATGTTATATACAATAATAATGTTTAGAAACTTAACAGGTGCAGGTTGCCCAATTACTTGTTTTAAATTATTTACTATATTTGCGTAGGAAGATGTTATTACGACAAGATTGTTGTTGTTGTTGTTATTGCTGTACAAAAACGTTTTAGCAAATTTAATAGATACGTGTACGATTATGCAGGTAATGCCGTAATGGTAGGCATATGCGTATAATAGACAGTCAGTGTATAATATTTTAAACGTAAACACAATTTGATATAATATTAGATGTATATAAACATCAGTATTTATAACCATATATAGGTATAGTTTTTAAATATATTATATACAAGAATTTTGTTTGCTAAAAACGATCCGTTTTTTTTTTTTTTTTTTAAGAATAAGTTCCGTGGCTTTTACAAACACAGGTATAGTAAAAGGCAACCAATGTCCGTTCAACAATATTTTTTCATCAGTCTACAAACTGTATTATTTTAAAGAAATCCTCTAGATGTATAGATGGGCTTATACATAAAAAATATGTAAATAAATAAATATGTCTGGTTATTAGGGATAATATACCTACTTATTTGGTTACGCTTTACACAATAATTACAGTCCACTAGTTTGCTCTCGTGACATATCAAATATCAATACATAAAATAGTAAATTTGATATTTGTATGTTACGGTAGGCTTTACGGCTGGTACATAGTTATTTTTTAACGATGTTAAAAAAGTAATTATCTTAGAGTTTAAACTACTAAAGTTAAAACTTATAAAAGTAAAAAAAAAAAAACATTTCTAACTAAACATAAGTTCATAAGATCTTATCTATCGCATACATGTCACATTTACTGTAGCAAAAAATAACTTTTCAGTACATAGAATAAAATTTGGATAAAAATAACATTTGGCGTGAATGCAATTTAGCTCCCTCGCGATTTTTGAAATTTTTTTTTTAATATATGTTTTACGTGTGCTATAAGAATATAGAAAAATTCGATCATTATCAGTGAAAACTACAAAAATACGATTAGGTTTAAAAAAATTACCTAGAGTTAAGTATTTTCGATTTTTTTTTAAATCTATAGTTTTTTTTATGCTGGATACGATTATGTATAAAAATATTGTCCCACTCGAACTTTGTTTGGAAGTTACTTATTATTGTCACACAATCGCACTAAGTATAAAAATACTTATGGTTACAAAAAAAGTCAAAAATGTATAATTCTAAATACATTTATTTTTAACACTTGTTACAAAATGATCTTAAGTACTTTTTGACTTGGTTCAGAAATGTCTACAGAATTGCCCAAAAAATTAAGTCAAAACTGTTTGAAACGTTTGAACTTTATCTATTATAAAAAAGTATTTTTACCAAAAAACATTATAAAACCAATAAATTTCTCGTTATATCCGTAGAATCTAAATTGACAGTAGGTATTTGACTGTCAGAACAAAAATTAATTTTCATTTACTTTAAATTTGTCTATAAACCATACAGGTATAAAGCAAACCGAATCGTTAAACATATGTTAAAGTTTCTAGTATTTATATTGTACTAAAAATTGAAGGTTTTATGAGACAAAAACTGTAAACATATTCAATGAATTCGATATAGGTAGTTTTTAAGTTCTATATTTTGCTAAAAAATATTGGAAATTTATTAAAAATATTGTGTTTCATGCTCATTTTATCTTTTCTAATAACGCATGTGAAAATAAAAAATTTAAATTATTTTAAGTTTTGACTTTGGTTAGTGATCTTGAAAACTAATTAAAACTGTAGAGATCGGATCATTTTTCTGCCTATATACACTAAATATTGTTTACAGAAAAATAAAAAAAAGCGCCTTCATAAAAACATTACGTTTTCGGTTATGCGTTCAGAAGCTAAAAAACTCAATAAAATATTAATACATAAGCTAAACATTACAGAATAAGAATAATGCAACAATTCTGAGAGTACTCGTATATTAACAAGACGAACCTACCTATAGTTTCAATTGTAGGTCATCATCAGGTTACAAACGAATACTACATATGTACCTATGTATGAAAATAATATATACATTATATATTAATAATATTATTGTTCTGTATTATGAATATTGATTTGTAACTTGATAATGATTCGCGTACGGTTGAAACTAGTCCATACTACTAATATACTCTCGGTATATTATTGCATTTTTTTATGTACCTACATATTGTTTTTATTATTTTTAAAAGAGTATTACAATTTTCGTTATCCATTTATTAGTGGCGTGCAAGTTTAGCACGAGCCTCTTGCATCAGTGTTGTATACTAGCGTAAACACTAACCGGCAGGAATTTACGATGGGAGGAGATGTAAATATTTGTAAAAAAGCCGGGATCATTCCGAAAAAACAATTCTGAGCAAGTTCATAGTAGAGTTTATAGACACAAAAAATTTGGGCAGATGAAAGTTTGATGAATACTGCAGTACCTAATGCTTTGAAAAATTGACGGAAAAGGTCAGAGGAAGATCATTTACCAATATCAAAGATCCTAAAAATAAAACAATGCAAAATTGGAATTGGATAGGATTGGAATAAAAAGGAATGATAGAAAAATTGATTTTTAACGGCAAAATAGGTTCTATTCATAAGGCTAATTATATAAAGCAATTATTAACGATTTTATCATAACTATTTGCATCATCTATACGCCAGTTGACACCATGTTAACAACATATTATATTATGTGTATACCCAGCGCACGTAATCCAATAGAGAAATTTAGAAAAGTAACAATATACACCAATTATTACAATAAAAGAACAATCATAACTCAATCAATAGTGAACTTTCCACTCCTTGGGCATATAATTAAACGAACTACGAATAATACTTGTAATAATGTAGAACGAGCTAGTCTATATGTTAAGAAATCCAAATACTACACATGTATCATGTTTTTAGATTCTGAGCACAGCGAGTAATGTATTGTTTGTTTTTACAATGATGTTTTTTTTTTCTGTCAATAACTTTTCGTATAGAAGAAATGCTCCAATTTTCAAAGTCGGTACCTCTAATGAAAGGTCTATGATCTTCGGTGGTACCTTGGAAGAAGTTTTATTTGATATTTTGTTTACTTTTCGTGTTTTGTCCCAAAAACCAAATAAATCTCATAAAATGAGAATTTTACAGCAAAAAATTTAAAATTTTCCGGTTTATAATGAATATTAATTAATAAATTTTATTTATAATTAATAAATTAATTTAATACGTTATAAAAGATTGCAAAAAAGTTTTTGCTAGGCATAATACATTATTTTTCCCCCCATGTGGATCCGCGATCTTTTCACGAAGTACCTTATACCATAAATTATATATACTATATTTAATCTATGATTACACCTATAGTTAGTTGTTTTACCTAGATTTTTTTTTATATTTTTTTTTGTGTACGTATGCATTATGGGAGTGATTCGCGATCCTTTTTATTTTGACCCAGGACTTAATAGATTAGATAGCTCGCTCAGAATCGTTTTTTCGTATTTAATGATTTATCGCTGCTTTCAGATAACTTTTAAATAACGCGGATGAACTGCAACTTTGAAACCATGGACCCATCCAAAGCGTCTTTACACTCTTACTGCACCCTTTACCCGTGGTACCGTTCTTTTTTACAGTATTACAGTTTCATAAAAATAGCGAAACAACGTGGATCAAAATAATTTATGATTTTTAGGTACCTATTCTTAAAATCAAGACCGCATTATGCGATGTTGAAACTTGACATCGTGGCCGTATGGGGGTGTCAGTACTGCAATAATAATATAATATATGATTATAATTTATCCCGCAGGAAGTAAACTATAAATCGTTTTTTTATATACCTAATGATGAATACAAAATAAACCTGCCTAATTCTCGCGGTGCAGATTTTTCGTGTATTTTAAATTACATTATTATTATTATTGTCGTGTTCATGTTATATTATACACCACGTATAAATTTTTTTAACCACGTGGGTTTTTCAAAGAATTTAAGACAAATTATTGCTTAGGCCGTCGAAGGCTGCTAGGCGCGGATATTATTATAACGTACCTATTACTCAACAGTTCTCTAAATTAGGAAAGTCGTATTGCCTAAATTTTTAACAAATAATATATAATATCACGCGTTATAAAATGTTATCGTACACCTTATATCGTATGATGTCGTGTATATAATTAGTAATGCCACGAAGGTCCACATGATATGATAATTTACGTTTATTAGCTTGTACGGAGAAAGAAAATTCCTAGAAAATGGATTTTGAGATTTTTTGCGTGTAATGTTGATTTTACAATATGTACCGTTTATTTTCTGTATAGTAGACTCGCTTCGTGTTTTTAGATTCTAAGCGACGAGCGAGGAATGTATTGTGTTTTTCCGTCAACAAATTTTCGTATAAAAGAAACGCTCCGATTTTCAAAGTCAGTAACTTTTCTAAAAGGTTCACCGGACTCCGGTGATTCTTTGGTCGAAGAAACTTTTGCTTACTCTTTGAGTTTTGCGGCGAAAATTTTTTTGAAATTTTCAGGTTTGCATAATGACCGCGTTTTCGGGTATAGTGCTGCTCTAACATCGTTACGTCGAACACCACATGAGAGTTGGGATTTCGGTTTTAAATTTCACTTCATCTGAAGCATTTTTCGATATTTGAAATATTTTCTGAGTCGTGCGCCGGAAACATTTCGAAATCGTTTGAACGTATGCATAACGTTCAGAACCTGTCAAATAAAAGACTGTTGTATTTTTTTCGACGAAAAATTAGAAAGTTCCGGGACCGACGATCGAGTCCCACGTGCGCACACTATACAGGATAAAATAATAATATTGTCATTACGCCCCCGGATCACGAGATGCTGTATCGCAGCCGAATAGCGCGTGTGTATAATGACATACGGGTTATATTCGACGGTGTACATAAACGCGTGCCAAACGCGCCTAAATTTACGCAAGTCCTCGGTCGCCGCCTTCGAGTGTTTCCGTCGACTACTTCTGCTGTTGTAGAACATATACGTCGTATAATATTATTATAACTTATGAATGATACCCATTCAAGTTTTGAATATTTATATTGTTATTTGGAAAACCTATATTAGACGTTGTACACTTTATTACATTACGCAGTGCGCCGAATCGGGAAACCGCGGATTGAGAAGTGCATTTGCTCAAAATTAAATCTTGTCGTCTTGTCACGCCTGCAAATGTTACACCGATAAAATTAACCGATACTGTTCATCAACTGCATGCGTATGGTTTGATTTAAGACGTGAACACGAGTTACACCAGTTTCAGGAGACAAACGCTGCTTTAGTGCTCAGCATGTTCTTGAGCAGTTCGCTTAACCTGGTTTACGCAGATGTTAAAACTGATGTACCGTATTTACTCGCAACGAATCTCGGGTAGGGAGCAAATGCCCTTATATTTCGCACCTCGTGTATATTCCACCGATCGTCATCTTTCGCGATGACTTTCATGCATCATCTACTTGTGTACATGACACCAGTGGCGTGGCGAACTCGAAAATTCACAGAGGCGATGAAATTATTGAAACGCCGCCCACACATCCATCCATTCGGATCTTTCCTTATTACCGTGTTTGAAAAAAAAAAACAAATGTACAGGCTGACGTACCAGTACGGAGGAAAATCAAAGCCGTAACGGAATACTTATTTGCCGTTATCCTTTTTTCACCTGTTTGATAAGAATCCCCAGATATACTAACTCGGAGGCCCCTGGGAAGCGCACACGTTCGCCACGCCACCGCGAGTCTCTACGACGTCACCACGTTATCTTAACTGCAGACAGACGAATCCTATAACTAGGTATATAGCCAAACCTAACCAAGCCGATTTCTGCGAGTCGCGTCAACCGGCGAAGAACGTACAAACAAACTTGATTTTTTCGTTCCTAAAAATTTTATAGCCAAAAACGTTCTTCGTCGCGTTGTAATAACATTGCACAACACGTAGGGGCTCTGCGAGTTGGGGCCACCGAATGGGCGCGATTATTCTTAATAATACGCACGCTTTTTTTTTTGTTAAACTATTACGTTACGGCAAAAACGGGTGCTCTTGTTAATCGCTACGACGCGGCGGCCCCCCCCGGCCCCCCCGAAGATTCGGAGGAACGGATGCGCGCGTGCAGATTTACCGCGCGGAACCGCCCGAGCGTGGGACGCGAACCGGCGGCGGCGACCCAACCGAACGGGGTACGGCCGAGTGAGTGTTTGTAACGCGCGGTCGTCACCTCCGCAGCACCGCGTACGCCTTCGCAAACGCCGCGGCCCACGGAGAACCGGTGGTGTCCGCCGCCGCCGCCGCCGTCGTTGCCCACTTGGCGCCCTCCAAAAACGGCTGCATCTGCTCGCGGCCCGCGGACACGTCGGAGCACCGCGCGGTGTGAACGAACCTGGGCGCGCGGAGGTGGTTTTTTTTCCCGTCCCACACAAGCGCACATGGCGACCGAGCGCTACGCGCGCTCCCCCCGAAGAATTATTTCGCATTTTATTGTCGTGTTTCATAATACATTATGTTTTAAAATCATCTCTGTTCGATGATCGTAGTATATTATAATATTATACCCGGTGCGCTTGGAACGGGTTCGAAGGAACTTTGATTTCGTTCGCTTTTCATAGTAACAAACCCGGAACCTTTTTTCTTTGTGGGTGTTGATTGAGTCAAAAATGTTGTATTAAAATTTATCACAAAACAATGTACAGTTTTTATTTTCCCGCGGAGAAACGTAAAATGTTCTTTTGTTAGAACGAGTTCCTTCTTTTAAGGTTGGAATGAGCCTGGAATTACTATTCCTTTTTACCAAGACGAACGTGAACGAGAACTAACTGATCATTACTGGTCGGTACTAGGTTTAAAATAATTTTATTTTTATAGTTATTGAAATTTTGAATTGGCTCTGTCACTGCGACAGGGTTTCCGTTTTCGACGCCATAAATGGTATTTCTTTTATAACACGAACAAATATTATGTTGTAGATTATTGATAAAACATTGAATTAATTACAATGTTACTTTTAGGTTCTGAGTGCAGCGTAAAATGTATTCATGGTTTTAACATGATGAGTTTTTATTTTTTATCACTATGATACCCCAATGACTTCTTCAATAGTGCTCTGATTTTTGAAATTAACACCTTT
Source organism: Hormaphis cornu (assembly GCA_017140985.1). Lineage (NCBI taxonomy): Eukaryota > Metazoa > Arthropoda > Insecta > Hemiptera > Hormaphididae > Hormaphis > Hormaphis cornu. The sequence goes on along the minus strand of CM029360.1, from coordinate 9,879,919 downwards.
TCTGATCGGTTAAGTTACAGTAACAAAACTAAGCAAATTTTTAGAAAAAACGTTAAAAATTACGAAGACCGTGTTTTTGACATAATCTATTTAGATTTTTGGCCATAACTTTCACAATGATGAGCGGAATAGGACTTTCACATAATATCAAAATTGATACGATACAGGTATGATCCAAATTCGTTTCTTGAGCTAAGTATAGAACTTTGATGTTTTCAAAAATTACAATTTTTTTTGTAATTTTTGTTCGATTAAAAATTTAATTTTCCAGAAAAAGTTTTGAAACTGTAATACGAGGTTGCCAACGTGTAAATATCGATATATGTTTCTAAAAATTTTTGAAAATCTGTAGTAACAATGTTAATTTTTATTGTTTAAAGTTGGAAAATTTTCGAATATTTGTCATGCCTTTGACTTGTTATTGGAAAAAAATTCGTAACTTACATAAATTTGTTTTTTGAAATCGAAAAATAAGTATGTTTTGTGTAAAACTAAATTTGCCATATGAATCAAACAATATCAAAAAAATCCGCCCAGTAGTTTTTGAAAGCGTATAAAAAAAAGTATTGACAAAACGGTAATATACGTGTTATTTTGATTAGGGATAACAATAAAATTATGCACCGTTATGCAATTGATATTTGAATCGCAATATAACTCTTCAATTCTCAAATAGTGGTCTTAATGGTTTGAAATTTTCACACGTTATTTAAATTAATATTCTTCATAAGCGAGTACAATTTTTGGGAATTTTTGGACCATTTTTAGTAAAATTTTTAGTATTAATCAATTGAAAATCGAAACATTCATATTAAAATTATTCCGATCGTTTTTTGAGTTATAGCGTCTATAAATACTGCGAAAAATTGTTGAAAAAGCGATGATAAATATGGTTTTGATTTTTTGGACAAAAATCTCTCTAGATAAACGTGTAGGTAAATATGTCCACTATGTCCGCAACATAGGTATACTAGAACGAGTAAATTACAAACGTGGTTAACATTCCACACAATTTCGACTATCTTAACTAATGTTCTGAGCTGGTTAAACTATGGAATCCATACATAATCTATTATTGTGAAATTTTGGTTTTTATACTAATTTACTTAAATGTTTGTATCAAAAACAAATATTAAATTTTATAAAACAGTATATCTACCTACGACAGTTACACATTTTTTTTATTTTGTACATTTAAGTTATGGTGGTACACAAATAGCGACTAATAGGTATGCACACAATTTTAGTTCTTGCGGCGTGCGCGTAGTTTTGGTTGACGACCCCTTGGGCAAACAGGCGGATTGGTATAATAACTCTATACTATAATGATCTACCTAATTAAAATAAAAAAAAAAAAACCGGAAATGAGATAAAAAAACCTGCAGGGTTTTCAACGTCTTAAACGTATAAAAGTATTATGTTAAGACTGGATTACAGCTCTTACTATGGAAAAAAATGATCACGTTCTTATAAAAGACAAATTTCTAGTTCGGGGCATATTTTTTGAAATTTTTTTATATATATTTGATCATTTGTGGAAAAATCATCAAAAACTCAAAAAATTCTTCAATTATCTCGGTCTAATTGACTATTTCTTATTGTAGTATCATATTTAATGATCATTTAATGAGCACTCATTTTACCCCGTGATCGAAAAAACGATGATAGAAAAATTTTTTTCGCTGCGTTCAGAATCTAAAAAGTCAGATTAAAACACTCATATGCACGTCACATCAGATTCAGTATAATACAATACGTCAATACAAATTGACAAATTAACGTGAAAAATCGGAATTTATTTTCTTTTGTTCGTTCATGGTCTTGATTGGACATGATGGTCGACAAACTTTTCGTTTGACATAACGTCCAAACGACTAAAATATTTGCTTAGCCCATCCATTATGATTTATGAACGAAATTATGAGTAATGACTTTGTCCAATAGTTGTCGGTGGTATGTAATAACTTATTTGACATACGTACATACATGTAGACATTATTTTAAATTGTTATGCTTTTGTACTGTTCCACATACTACGCGTAAATAAAAAATGCAATTTAAACTTATTGTTTGAAAGAAAATATAATCGCATGGTTACTTTAGTAAAAAAAAAAAAAAAAACAGTGACCGGTTATTTCCGACAAGTATAAACTTAACCGATGTATTATTATGCGGCGATTCCGGATTTCAAGTTGAAAAATGTGATTTTATTCTGATGTTATTCAAACAATTGCCTAAAATAAACGTGTATAATGAATCAAAAGTTGTTTTATCAATTACGTACAGAAACGTCGTGTGAGTATCCAAACTTAAATTTTATTCCATTCGTGCAGATCTTCGATAATACTTATGACATATTTTTGTGTACGAATTTATCTGTTGTTTCAAAATTAAACGTTTTGTTCTATATGTCTTTGTAATTTCACCGAAAATACAGAAACGTGTGGTCTCTGTTTTGTCGAACCTTCAAAAAAAAAAAAAAAAAAACCCGTTTTACGCGATGTAAAATATGCTAGAAAATAATAAAAATCTTGTTTTATATAAAAATAACTATAGTATTTTTTTTTTTCAGAAGTGTTTTGCAAATATTACCTTTTACCTAAAGAGTAAAATATGCCTATAGTCTACAAGGATGGACCTTATTTGTTAATCTCGTTATTTCGTGTTTGAATTCATTGTTCAAGTGCATGCCATCAAATGGCTAAATTCACTGAGCTATGAATTAATCAATTAAAACCTATAAGGTATTGATCAGGTAAAACTATGTAACATGTATAATGTTTATATTTATATTTTTTGCTCATATACATTGAACACGCGATTTCTATTATTCTACATTTCTTCAAGTTTAAATAAATACAAATTTTGTACAAACTATTTTCATTAGATGGCAAAATTGCGTCTAAAACTCAACTAAACGTGAATTTACTTACACAAAGTGTCTAAATAATAAATATGTAGGTTGCATGTGCCATGTCTGTTACTATGTATCTTGTAAGGCGTAAGTATATTTTTATTATTAACCTTGACTTTGGTTTTATGCAGTTGTGTAGTTGTAAAAGTTATTCTCTACATTATATAATAACGTGTAACTCAGTATTTGTAATATGTTAAGTGTTCTGTGCTACAAATGCGAACATAATTTATTGCAGATTTACTGCAAGATTGTTTTACCGTAAAAGAAAAAATAAAAAGGTTGTTGCAAACTTGATACAATTATTTTCAGTTTCATAGTGCAGCGTAAATCGAGTACACATAAAATAAACAAAAATCTTTAATAAGAGTTTTAAACGTTCTCCTTAAGAATAAAAAAATTTGTTTGCACTCTAAAATTTTTATTGATAAACCTATAATATACATAGTTTCCAGTTTAGGTGTATCCATTATTTTGGTTTTAAACAACATTCTAGATCCGAATCTGAAATGATTAACACTACAAACGTGAATTATCGGGTCGTTTGCATTAAGTTTATCGTAATTTATAATGCAGACTCACTTATAGATATTATGAATCGAAATTCGTGGCGTGGGCTTAAATATTTTGTTACGTAGGAAGAAGGCGAAAATCAAAATAATTATTTTTTCTTGACACCATACTTCGTTATGTATAGCCAACGTAACTTATATGCTTACGAAATTACTATCTCTGTACACGATACAAGTTTTTATGAATGAATGAAGTACCTATATAAACAAATGTAAATGACATAAAACAAATTTATAATTTATTTAGATATTATATTGAGCGCTAGTTTAACCTTCGTTCAGTGCGTATACTCAATGAGATTGTTCGTTAGCTGAATAACGTGTGTAACCTATCCTTAAGTTATTTTCAAATGTAAAAGCGTTATTTATTTCAGTATTATATTTGGTGATTCGTGATTTAAAACGTGCTTTAAACGTGCTTGAAAATTCGAACACGCTGATACGATAATTTAAAAGACAATTTATGAAAGTTCAAAAGGAGTGCAGACCAGTAGATTGATATCATTGTACAGTTCTATCTTCTAGACAGTATATAGGCACTAAATTACATAGGTACCTAATTAAAAAAGTACAAACGAGAACTGGTACCTATAATATGTTACCTACAGTTACAACAATACGCGGAAATCAACCGTCAAAATCTTGATTGAAATGAACTCGATCACAAATAGTTGAAACTTGTGTATACAAAACAAACGTCGATAGCTAACGTTTGGCTGACAATATGGAATTCATTGTTTGAACTCAATTATATCCATCGAGCTACTTAGCTTTCCGTCTGTCAGCCGAGCAGCCGCCGACTATTATTGCAATGTACCTACTATGGTTTGGAGGGCGCACCCTAACCGTTTGTGTTCTCGATTAAAATTAAATGTAAGTTGGTATGTATATGTTTAGGCATTGCTGTACTGCGTATTGTCGTATTTTTTTTTTTTACGGATAATTGTACTAAAAAAACTGTACTATAAATTTTTAATCGAAACTAAAGTCAAACTTAAATACAGCTAATACGTAAATCAAAACAGTCGTGGGCACAATTTGAAGAGGTAAATAAAACAATTATTTCTGGGGGAGGATAATTTATATTAAGCCGCCCTGAAACAGGTTGTTCTGTAAATTTTTTTAAAAAGTTGGGTAGAGTTTAAGACTTACCAGGGAGCTCCCTCTAGCCCTCTGAAATTGCGCGCCTATATGCAGAGAACCATTACAAGTTCGCCAAACCCTTGTATTAATTGGGCTTGTTATATAAAATAAAAATAATGTATAAATATGTGTTAATAATAGTATCATAAGTATTGATCGCGTTATTTACATTGGTTTATAAATATTTTCTGTAGATAATAAAATGGTCGACGGTCGTGTAAACATCATTCATTCAGGCGATTGCGTATACTACTATTTAGTAACTTTATTTTATACAGTATGTATGACGCAGTGTACTTCAACTTGTATATTTTATAAAATATAACGTATAGTTTACCTTCTCACAATTAGTTGAGTAAGTGATTGATCAAAATATAACGTGTTCTAGTCTAGAACTTCTAGAATATAAATAAATACTATTGATTATTTATTATTTGACGACGTGTTACATGCATGATGTGATGTTGGTGACACTTTTTATAAAATGTGGCGTTAAGCGTAACAATATAATAGTATAAAAATTTGAAAAATATCTTATACATTTTAAATTTTAATTTCATTTTACGTGCAGTGCTTGGAAGGAATGGGTTCAAAAGAACGAGTTGCTTTGATTTCGTTCACTTTTTAGAAACAAAACGGAAGTTCGTTCATTTTTTGGAGGAAAACGAAAAATTGTATTTTGTATCTTTTTTATGTTTACTTATTTAAATTTATTTAAATAAGTAAATAATTTTTAGCTATAGGTTTATACAATTTTCAATTTCTATGAAGAATTGTATTTTTTTAGTCATTTCTTATTATATTGTCAGTCGCACAGACAGTGACATGGATTAAGATTTACTTGTTACTATACAATTAGTATTTACCTATTTGCTTGAGTGTATATTTATTTATTATAAAAGAAAATTATGAATCCTTTCAATTTAGTAGTTTAATATTTTTAGTCATAATTTTTTTTCTCTACTCCTTCATATTCATATATATGTATATATATATATATATATATGTATACTTTTATTTTCAAATTAAAAAATTAAACATTAATACATATTAGTAATATATAGAGTATAGTGACACATATTAATACTAGTGGTAATTAATATAAACATTACAAATTTTAGTAAATATTTTTGATAAATTTATTTAAACTTATCTTAATAAGTCGCTCTTCTGTGTTAAGGACATCGTATGTTTGGGACATCAGACATTCTTTAGGGTAGGATTTTATTGAGTTTAGAAAACGTATTAAAATTTATCACAAAACAATGAACAGTTTTTTGTTGTTGTTGAGAAACGTAAAATGTTGTTTTGTTAGGAACGAGGAAAGGATCATTTTTTAAGGTTTAAACGAGCTTGGAATTAGTTTCTTTTCAACAAGATGAACGAGAACTAAATCCTTTTTAAAAGGAACTTTCCAAGCACTGTTAACGTGTTACGTGCATGTGTATTGTCAACTGTGTGTATAAATAAATTACACAAAAAATTTCTATTATTATATATTATTTTTGATATTATTAACTTTTAAACTGTGTTAGATACAAGTTCAAATTTCATACATAAATTTTTAAATACGTTTGAATTATTATCTCTGCGCAGTAATTTGTTAGTTTATTTCAAACATTTTTCGTCAACCTCATTACCACTGACCCACAGCTGTATATTATTTATTGTGTGTGTGACAAAAATATTCTGCTCATAGATAATTAATCTAAGAGTGACAAGATAAAATTAATATAATCCACGAAACAGAAAACTGACTGTAAAAAAACTATTTCACGACCGCTCAATTATTATAATATTATCTTGACATCTACTATACTATAGAAACGCGATAAATAGCCGCTATATGGAACGCGTATGATTGATGAATTTACCTAAATATTAGGTAAATAATAATTATGATACCTATTATGAGTGTATACAAAAAGAAAAAAGTTGAACAGTATAATTTCAAACAGAAATATGTAATTAAAATATTATATTTTACAAATAAAGATACTTAGTACCTATTCTTATAATACGGTTTTGTTTTAATTAAAAAAAAATATTTTTTTAGTCCGGCTTCATACGCCTAGGTGATATTTAATATCATACAATTAATTAGCAACAATGACATTAATTATTATATTGTTTTGATTTAAAAAAATTGCACTTTTTGTTTATTTCTTTATGGCACGCTCTGTAGCTTCAACGGATTTTAACAATAATGAGGTGTCGTTTGATTCGTCTTGATTGTGGAAGTGACATAGAATATGGTATGTTTTTGAATTTTGACTGGAACAAAGTAAATAATTAAAATAAATTAATATATTTACCGTAGCTATTATATCCAAGAATTGTTTGTCCGTTGCTTCAATAATGCAATACAATACAACACAGACTAAGGTAAGGATCCGTATCTTTATCTTAGTCCGTGCAATACTGCAGTATTCAATCATTTTGATCGAAGTTTACCGTAGAGATAATTTACTTCCTGGACAACTCTTTTGTTGATAAATACTAAAAACTGTTAAACAAAAAATTATTATTAAAAAAAAAAACCCCGACTGCATAACATAATATCGACTGAAAAGCTAAAAACAAGCCAAGTAGATATTATCCATTGAAATCATTTAAAATCATTCTAATAAATAAACTGATTGTTAGAAAAGATATTGTTGCAAGCTGTCATATTCCAATTTTTGTGAAAATATTTGCATTTTTTTTATTTGCATTATTTAAGGCAGTAGTCGATGGCTTTTTTTCTAATAATAATTTTTAGTTAATATCAGTTACAGTCAAACACATATAAATATACTTACGGAACGGTGCAGTTTTTTTTATTATGAAATACCTAAAACTTTTTCTAATCAACGTTATTTGATTAGTTAATTATAGACAAGCACCACATGTAGTTTTTAGTGAACTATTTTTGGTACCATGTTAATGAGTTTTTTTATTTTCAAAATGTTCTCATACTATCTGCAGTAGATTCTATTTACCTTAGGGCAAAAAACACGATTCACACGAATATAATATGTGGTAAATAAACGGTTTGATTGACGAAGCCTCCCAGTCACAGTCATTTTATGAGCTATCTCTATACGTTTATAGTTTTTAATTATAGTGTATCATTGTTAACCGTTTGATTGGTCTTGGCACCAAATTCATTTTTCAAGAGACGACTCGGTAAATTTCTAGGAATCGTGAGAGCAGCTATAGATATTAGACGAATAGTTAATTCAAACGACGACTTGGAATATTTCATGTAGAAATTTTCTCATTCTTTTTCGTACCTATGGTTTCATAATAATTGAGATCTGTATGTAGCGTTAGATTATATTATATTACCTATCTAGGATACTCGTATGCATATATTATATGGTGGAGGCATTGTTGGTTTATATAACTTAAGACCATGAATCTACATTGGTTCAATGAAAAAAGGTTTTAGTGAAACCTAGATTTGAGTTTTGTTTTCTAGTTTTAGTTGTCATCAGAAATTATAACGTATCTGCAGTGTGTATACATATATGTTGTGTAGTTGGGTAAGTATTAATACATGGTCACTCAACATATTTTGTTCGAATTTTTAGAAGCAGAAAACCCTTTTTTCTTAGTGTACCTTATGTTTAATTATATACTAGTATACAGCGTATTTTATAGAAAGTAGTAAGATCTTTGGTCCGGTAAAAGACGAGGAAACTGCCGAATGGAGAATACGAAAATAAAAGAATTAGAGGAACTCTTTAAGAAACCCAACATATATTGGATACAATCTAGAGAAGAAGATTACAGTTGATCGGGCATATCTAGAGTAGGCCTCACCGACTATTGCACGTGGTAATGTCAGAGAATCCAGAAGGAAAAAGACCTTTTGGACGACCTCGACCACGAGATGAGAAGACGCGTGGTGAAGAGGAATATGGAATCTCTAAAACCTAAGTGGTGGATTGAAAAGTAAGAGCAGTTGACTAGGAAGATTGGATGTTTGACGGGATAGTCGATATAGTGGCCGACAAAATCCAAAAAGAAGAAGAAGAAAATATAGAGTATATAATAATTATTATAAAAAAAATAAATATTATAATATATAGATATTTGTCATTATAGGTACTATTATATCCTTATGAACCATGCATATTACTTAATAAATACTCAGATGAAGTCAGGTCAAAACTCAAGATGTGAGATAATCGAAATGCTTTTTTAATTTAAACTTATATTCAACGAGGTATATTTTGCAGCCAATACAGTGCCGAACAAGTATATGGTTCCACTAAAACGTTTATGAGCAGTGATCGAATGTGAAAATCAGTGTTTGAAAAAAAAATTTTGCAATCAAATATAGGTATCACACCTCTCACTTGTCCTAAAATGTATGTATTAAAGGCAATTAGTCGAAAATCAAAATCTATTTTGAAAAAAGAAAGTTAAATAATCTTAGATACCTATATATATATTTTAGTTAAATAATCGTTTTCTTTTGCTGTTAATGGTCATTTTGTTTTAACTACTAAGTACAATACTCAACCACGCTGAAGATAAGACGTTAAGTGTTTGGCTGCATATTGTTTGCATACTATCTTTTCTCCAAAGACCTCCCGTAGCGTGAAAACACTTAAACAATTTTGATCGGCTCGTTCGATCGCACTCTTCGTTCGACGTTCACCTACGCTGAACGCGATTGTCAGTTGTTATGATCACTTTCATGATCAAATCATCAAAGCCGAAGCCTATAGGCACAGATGTTCGAAAACAGATATCGCACACTTTTTTCACGACGTTTGTATGGATATTATTTTTTAGTTTTTATATTCTAAATGGTAGTGAGGACCGTGAATTGACTGACGTTTTTTTAAATAATTTGTTTTCATTCAATACTTTTTCGGGTAATATTATAATTTATTGATTTACGGACAGGGAAAGAAAATCGACGTTTCCGATCACGCAAATACGATACCAGCTTATTACAGTTGAGTATAAAATACATCGATAATCAGGCAACATGTATCAAAATTTGTGATCGCATACGTGTTATACGCATTAAATTGACAATATTTGATAAGCGAGCGTAGTGAGTGAACACTGTATTGTATTTTAAAAGTTAAAAAGTCATAAAGTTGTGGTCAAAGGATTCATTGATAGAGGCAAGAACGATTATTTTAATTTCTAGTACATATTAGAAAAAAATAACGCTCGGGAGGTTTTCGCGCGTAAAAAATACATACATATCCGACGTCGCACACCGCAGCGGAGACGCGGTAACAGCCACTTGATTTTATTGTTGTGCTGCGGGTGTACGAATCGTTTTAAATTTTAACGCAATGAGTCATTGTTGTATTTAAAAAAAAAAAGTGACGTAAATGAATCTGTGGGGGCGGTGGTCCCGTCACCCCGGTGTACTCGGCGTCTATCTATTATGTTTTATGCGGTTTACGAAGATTTTCGTGCAGAAAAAAACATATTGTCGTGGTTTTACACGTCATAGGAGCTTATTATAACATAACTATAATTTGTTTACGATTAGGACGTCGGGATTACTGCAGACACGTGTACTCTTTGTTCTTTGTTAGATTTGACGAGCGAGGAATGTACCTATACTGTTTTTACTCCGATTTTTTGTTTTTTCTGTCAACAACTTTTCGTGCAGAAAGAATGCTCCGATTTTCAAAGTCAGTAACTTTTCTAAAACGTCTATGGCGGTACGTCGATTGAAGATTTTTTTTTTGTAATTTTCCGTACTTTTTGAGTTTTACCCAAAAAAAAAAAAAAATCGAGAGTTTTACAGCGAAAAATTTGAAATGTTCTGGTTTGTAATGACGTTTTCGGGCAGAAAGAGTACTCCTCCAATCGTTACGTCGAGCACAACATTTTAGCTTTAAATTTTATTTCATATGAAGGATTTTTTGATGTTTTGATTGTTTTCCGAGTTGTGTGCCGAAAACAACGAAAATGGTAAAATCGCGGCTACGCACCTATAATTAAACTAACGTTATAAAAAACTACTCCTTGTCGTTATAAATTTTGTACGTTCTAAATTGATTTAATACGTTATAAAAGATTGAAAACAATTTTTTCTAGATAATATAATACACTATTTTTTTTTTAATAGGAGTGATTCTCGATCTTTTTTTTTTTACCCTGCAAGACTTATTTGATTAGATAGCTCGCTTTTTTTCGAATGCAATGATTTTTCGTTGCTTTCGGATATTACGGATAAACCGCAATTTTGAAACCAAAAACTCACCCAAAACGTAGTCGCTTTACCGTGGTACCGTTTTTTTTTTTTTTTACTAAAGTACGTTGTTTTTACATGTACGATTTGATTTCAAGTCATAACCGTGATTAAAATGTGTTATGGTTATAAAACGTTAGTTACAAAAATAATAAAACTATATTAGGTAAACCAGGTAGTGCAGTCTCATATTGGCATATTATTTTAATGATTATTTCTAAAGTGTCTTTGGTAAGTTTAAAAACATGCAGTTAATTCGGTGAGTCATTTCAATAATTGTGGCGTTTTTATTTTCTTAAATCACCGCAAATCTCGTTGTCGAACTACCCACACACGGAAAAAAAAAATGAGTATTCTTATACTGAATCTTAATGTTCACGTTTGGTCGTAGGTGACTAATCCCGTGTTCATTTTGATTTAGAGCTATACAGCCTATATGTACGTACCTATAGTCACTGTACAACTTTTCATTATCAAACTCGTATATTACAATCATAAATTAAATGTACCATAAAATATGCGTGTAGGTATATTGTTTATGTAGATATTTTGTACACCTTGTATATATATATCATGTGTGTTTTACATGAATTCTATGACCACAATGTGAATTATGTACGCACAATTTGTCAATTTTTGAAACGACCGCGACATTTTAAACGAAATTTTTTAGTACTCATCTCAAAAACATCAATCTGCCACAGGTTTCCTAAGTACGGACTGGCAAAATTTACTTATGACTCGTATTGCAATCATCGTGCATTATGCTTGAAATAAAACTATTGAACCATACTTGAGTTTTATTCGGTAAAGTAACCAAGACCATTTTTTTTTTTACCAAAAAACTATCCACCCAGGTAGGTATCTAAACTTTGAAACCCGTAGACCAAAAATACATTTCACAAAACCAATTGTTCGCGCTAGGAATCGGGGTCGGACCCATGGAGGAGGACCAGAGTCCCCCTCAGCACTTAAAGTTTCGCGTTTATTATTTCGATAATATTGTATAGGTTTTCTATGCGATTGAAATGTTTAAAATACATAATATGACGATAATCATTAACCATGTTTTCGATATGTATTTCAGTAAAATGTGTGCGGCAATTTATTAAAACATTTTTGCCCGCAACAAACTAACCGTCACTCTGAATCCGTGCGCCTGCTATTATAATAATCGTACGATTAAACACGCGGCGTGGGCAATTTTATACATTAGTCATGCGGCCGTTTAGGTTTTAGACACTAGTAAGGGCACCGCTCAAAACTGAATTTTAGCAAAAAATAATCGATGCAAAAAACATCTGTGTGATCAATACGTACGATTCGTGTAAAACACAAACATTTCGATTGTGTTCCGAGTTACGCGCGGAAAACGACGAAAATGGCGGAAAACATTTGAAAGTGTCCATTTTTTTCGTGGATTTTGTTCCGCATAAAGTTTGTATTTCGAGTTTTACAATTTTAACAACACGAGGTTGCACGTATTCCGAATGAGTGACTGAAATTCTGCTTTCGCGTGTTGTGAACGATTCGTTTAAAAACCACAATTATCGTTCCCAAAGAGCAGTCCGGTTATACCCGCCCCCGACCATAGCGGCTGATCTCGGTTTTTCTTGTTTGACTTAAAAAAAACAAAAAAACGTCCGTTTCGTATTCTTTCAACGTTATAAATCGCATCGGGATAAATCCAAGGGAGGGCCCCTACTCGCCCCCCTCGGCAGGGACCGTCACTCCAAATATGGAGTTTTAAAAAAAAATAATTAAATTCGACGCACACACACACACGGGTCGACGACGACGACGAGAGATGTAAAGAGCGGTTCGGCGGTGTGTGTAATTATTCTCGTCTCGGTTGTCTCCCACTCTCACTCGCCGTTTCTCCGACGAGCCGCGCGCACGCGCCCGACGCAACGAACTAACTAGTCGTCGTCGTCGTCGTCCTACGGGAATCCGCGCCGCCTAGGTTAGTTTAAAAGAGCGCTCGTCGTCGTGTGCGCAGTCCAATACGCGTCCGCAGTCCGACTGACAAAAAAAAATCACAAACGCCCGTCGCGTGCTCCGAATCCGGTGAACGCCGCCGCCACAAACGATCGTGCAGTCACAACAACAACACGAAATACCCGTCGATAGAAAAATCAACAAAACAGTAATAAACGTTTCGGTAACACGAAAGTATCCGGGACACACGACGAACCGACGAGTGCGACGCGAGTTTGTAAACACACACACACACAGATAACACACCACAGTTTTCACACACACGCACACGCGACGCGTTACCACCGCGCATAAAGAAAAATGTTTACAAAGTTCGTTTGACACACGCCACGATCGTCGTAACAACGCGATACTTGTCCGCCGCCGGAGAAAGGTTTGACGAAAATCCGACCGACGAACTCGCATCGTCCGAGCAGCAGCAGCAGCCGCGTTCGTCCACAAGTCGTCGGCCACCCTCCACCGGTGAGTGAACAACGCAGTTTCCATGAAAATGACGGAAATCAACGCGGTCAACACGCAGAGCATCGCCGACTATCTGGCGCAGTTGCTCAAAGACCGCAAGCAGATCACGGCGTTCCCGAACATGTTCATGCACGTCGAGCGGCTCATCGACGAAGGTAAACGATGTGTGCGATAAAACGGTCACGGATAAATAGATTTGTGCGGGTAGTGACGCGCGCCCGGGTCTTCATTTTCTCTTTTGCCCGAGCTTTACAGAAACGTACAGAACTCGCGTTTTTTTTTTTGTTCTTCCCCCCCGTCGCCGCGAGCGTCTTTGCGATCAAAATGTTATTGTAATATTTCGATCCATCGCGGTCGCCAACCTGCACAGTATCGATATATATGTAGTTATTATTATAATAATTATCACACAATATCCATTAAAGTTTATTTATCATCGCGATCGGTCCGGGCGCGTCGCCGACGCATTCGGCGTGATAACGTGCGCCACTCGCTCAGCTGATTTTTTAACGCGCGCGGCGGATCGCACGCGCGTTCAATGCGGGTACCGATGTAGTACCTGATTTTGTAGGTCGCGTTTTTTGCGAACGAACGAAAACGATTAAAAAAAAAAACAAAAAAATAATACCGGACGCGTTTATTTTTTGCCGGAGCGCGCGGCGGCGGCGACGTCTCGTTTTTCCCGTTTCTCTTCGCTTTCCCCCCGTAGCGCGCACTCGTTCGCCTATTTTCGTCGTCGTCGCAGTATTGGTCACCTAAAATCTTCCGCCACCGGCTCTGCCTGCATGGCTCGTGTCGCCAAAGGGTCGTAGCACACTTTGCCGTCGTCTCCGTTTCCGTCAAAACGCGTCGTTTGTGGCGGCGAGTTTTCGTAACGATGAGAAAACATAAAAAACTTTGCCGCGCGCTGTACACACGAGGACCGAAGGCCGCGAAGACGTTGCCATTTACGTTACGGGCCGCCGCCGTGTGCGTGTTTGTATGTGCGCGCACGGGCTCGGTTTCACGACCGGAATGCGATGCGGCGGCGGCGGCGGTCTCGGAGGCGGTGGTTCCACACCGCCGGCCCACGTGCTCTCCTCCGCCACAGGTGCCGCCGCCGCCGCCGTGACCGCGTGCACCTGTGCGCAGGGATCGCGTCGCAGGGGGCTGATCGGCGACGGGGCCTCGTCCGAGTCGCGCGCGTCCCTTCAGTTGCCCGCGCAGGGTCTTCGGGGCGCGATTCGTCGGCCGATTCCGGCCCGCCCGGACCGTCCCCGCAGAGGTTTTCCGCACACATGCGAGGCGCGCGTTGCGCAACAATTATTATTATTATTATTGAGCAACGGCCCAGCCGCCGCGCCTCCGTTCCAAAATACAGCCTCGTAACGGGAACGGCGTGTTTATTTTTTTCGTTTCACTCGTCGATCGGCGAAGAATATTCGTTGTTGAGAACATGCGCGATCAGTTTATTATAGTTTTTGTGTTTCGCCCCGTCAAGCGGTTGCTGCGCGTCTCGATTGGGGTCGAACACGCGCGGTATTTGATGGGCGGTACTTTGATGATGATAATAATAACAATAATAATTGTTAATTAGCAAATAGTGATAACAATTACCAGTTACGGTTTTTAAAATGCATAACTTACTAAGAAAAGAGTTAACGCGGGTACTGCAGAGACGGTAACGAAAACAAAAAACGTGAAGAAAAAACCCACCCGTCACTACACGATTGATATAAAATGAGGTGACGCCTCAAAAAAATAATTCCGTTTCGTCGGTTTCACCTATTTTGTGGGGATTTGGAAATTACTGGTCGGATTTCAATGAAAACTGTTGCTGCTGATGGAAAACTTTGTTTTTTTTTTTACAAAACAAACTAAATTTTCAAGTTTTAAAAAAAACAAAATTGAGTTAGTTACAAAATGTTTTGTCTTTTGATATGTCGACTTGGAAAAAAAAAAATATAGAAATTCTCTAGTGCGATTTTAAAAAACTTTTTTGTCCAAACTTGCGCTAGATACACTTTCAACCTTGTACTGAAATTCCGAAAATTTTACTTTAAAATTAAACATTTAACTGGGAAAAAACCACAAAAGTACGGAAAAATTTTCAACAAAAAATAAAATACTTAACTCAAAAATGATTTAAATATTTTGAGTGCAGAAACCTGGCCGTAAATAAAAATTTTGTAAAAGTTTCAGGTCTGTCTCAGAAATCGCATTGTTACGGAAGTTATAACCGTAAAACGAAATCGATTTGATCAAAATCGCCGTACATTTTACGGGTTTTTCGAAGTTTTTTTTTGGTTTTTTGGAATTGAAAATTTGTCGAAACTTCGAGTAGGTACCATGGATATAAGTTGGGTTTTCAGAAAATGTATCGACCGTTGAGATCGGAGCAATACTTTAGGCGCGGGCACAAAATACAACAGAGAGAAAAAAAAAACACATCTTTGTAAAACCAGTGGCATCCTCGCTAACGCTCAGAATCTAAATGGTATTGTGGAAAATGATTTACTGGGTGTTGAATTTATCGGTTGAAATAATTCGGACCCGATTAATCTACAATGGATTTTTTTTTTGTATATTTCACCGGTATACATTATAAGCCTCCGAGATAAATCTACTCGATTATTTGTGCGATCAATGAATTTTTTGACGATAAAATAATTTGATGTTGCATATTTTTTGTACAATTGTCTCACCGGGAGAACGCCTAAAAGTTTCTGTTAATTTTGTTTCGTCGTACCTATATTCTAAAGATTTTCTGTGCTCAAAATTATTCACAAAATTCTGATTCAAGAGTGAAGATAGTTATTTAAAAATAGTCTTTAGAACATAATGTAGTATTATTATTATACGTTTGAAATCGTACTGAACTGCACTCCGTGGTCTAAAAATGTCTTAAAAGCTCATTACGTACATAATTATATCAATAAAACAAAATTCGAAACAAATGCCCTTGACGTATTGGAAATCGAAATCTCGGATTGACCAACATCCAAATAAAATAAATGCGAATCAGTCAAATATTGTAAATATTATTGTTCATCTAAGGTTCGTGACACTATTATATTATTATTGTGTGTGTGTGTTATAAAAAAAAGGTAAAAAACGTCTTTTTGTATGTGTGTGAAATATAGTCAGTCGTTTGATTAAAATAGTTTTTGCGCCTGTGTATAGTGTATAATATACGAATTACGGACCAAAATGTAAAAATGTTCGATTGAGTTTTGGTTTTAGCGCAAAGTACCATTTTTTTTTTTTTTATACCCTATCGATTTTGCAGAATTCTTTCGTTTAAAATGCGTGCACCATGTCGCATTAGCACGGCTGGTTATGATTTTTTTTTTTTTTAATTTGTAAAATCCGCTTAACAAAAATGATCCTGATCAAACGGGTATTGTATAGTTTCTGATCTACGTGTAAAAACTGTATAAATCGAATCTTCAACGGATCATAATATTTGCTTTTGAAATGACGTATCTGCTGCATTTAATGTTCATTTTGTTGATATCTTGTAGTTTAGGTTTTAGTCACGTTTATACGAAATTTTAATTTCAGTTTTTATCATTTTTCTAAAGTTAGAGTGCTGTACAACTATTGCGTGGGTATACAGTGTTTTAGTACGTATGAAAGTGTGAATTATTACTAATTTTATCTTTTAACGACGTAATCAAGCGGGTATGGTTTTTTTTCCGGTTTGAAAACTTAGAGCTTATTTTAATTTCTCATTTGTAAATGTGTAGAATACTTGTTGTGGTTACAATATGACTAACGGGACTAATTTCTTATCGTTATTGAATATTGTAGTACAAGATAACCGTTTGAACATTTTACTGTTTGCGTAAAGTTTGGAATGAAATATCTGTAATTGCATCGTACAGTATACTACTATATGGCCGGTGTTTTTTTAAACTATAAACTAGGCTATAGGTTCTCATAAAACATTTACGTATAATAATATATACGAGTACACGGAATTCTTTGAAACTTAAGGCTTTTTTTTTTCTTTTCTTTTTTTATTTGCACATTTTTGCAATCGTATAACTTCTCAATCAACTACTAATAGTGTAGTAGTTATATTTTGCGGTAAATATGACCGTAATATATATATATATATATATATATATATATATGTATACAAGTTGAACCTATACTTGTTCCGTCGTGGCCTTACCACTACAAGAACTACAATCTTTTTAAAATTAGCGTGAATATGTTATAGTGTTTGTACAACATTTTGCATTAACCAATGCAGCGCTGACCGAATTTCTTCGAAATATTGGTTTTCAATGAAAAATGTATATTATAAACGTTAACTTTTCCCCGCCGATTTCCTAAAGAAAGTACGCTTTGTTAAAGTAAAAATAATGTGTAATTGTTGACGCGGTATGTCGATGGTTTTTGGAAGGTGTACGAATATATGTATACAACTTAACAATGTCGTGTTTAATTCGAAATAAAAGAATCAAAAAATGTCTAATTACTGTCGCATGTGTATGCTTAGAACAAATGGATTTTACGTGTTTCTGTCGACAGGAAATGTGGCGAGGCGTGTGTATGGTTCAGATATACAAAGTAGATCGAGTAGGTACATAAAATTACGATGGGCTCCTACACAATTTCGATTTTTTTGCTTTTTTTTTTTTTTGTCTTTCAGATTCCGAGACCGAATTACTGCAGTTACTGCTGCAGGTGTTGTACTAAAATACTCGTGTCTTGCTTGTGACGGTTTATCATTTATTAACAGATTTATTAATATTGCCGTATAATATTATATTCATTTCTGCTGCAGCAGTGCCGCATGATTATTATTATATACGGCTCGTTAAACCTGCTGACGTGTGGGAGTCAAAGAGAAAAAATACGTAATTAATTTTTTTTTTTTTTTTCATTAATACCGCGAGTCGTTTAATTTCGATTTTTTCGAAAAGTCGGTCGCAGCTTAGATTTCCATAAATGTGATATCATATTCTTCTGCAGTAGTTCGCATCCGCGACCCAGCTCAACTCCAGGGAAAGCTGAAACATTTGGCCTATGGCGGGTCTGATTCCGATGCAGCGATGCTTCTTTATATATATATCACTATCGTCATTAAAAAGAAAATATTCGTTTTTTTTTATTTGTTTTACGGAACTACCTGCATAAAGTTGATTGATGGACGCAGATAGCGTACTTTTTTGGGAAATTTAGTTTAGTTCTAAGCGAAAGAATGTCTTTTTTTTTAAAAAACTGTTCGTTTTTCGCAACGTCTCTCTTTCGTCAGTAATATTGTTCAAATTATTTGAAATGTTCCCACTAATTATCTGCGGAATATCCACTGTTTATTTCTCTGCAGTTACGTTATAATCTACCACGGTGAAGAACAATGTGGTACACTTGTATACGTATTATACAAACGACATTCAGTTACTTTCGTGGTTTAAAATTTAAAATGTTTACGCATATAATATCTTCTAGCGCTCCTGCAAAAACAAAAAAGCCGGGATCGCTCTGGGTCGCGCGGGTAGTTTGACGGGACGGCGACTACTCTTTGGGCGGTTTGGAAGTTGTGGTGCAAACGTATTGTTTAATATCTCAAAGCAATGATAAACCATCGCCTTCGAAAAAACGATTCTGAGCGAACTCATTTGTCTAGTGTTATATACGTCCTGGTAAATTTTTCGAGCATTTCTATACTTAGCTCAAAATGTTTTGAAACTTTTATCGAACCTGTACCTATTTGAATATTATGCAAAAGTTTCAGCTTGTTTCGATCATGGATAATTTTATGGCCAAAATACTAAATCGTCTGACGCGCGCCGGATTTGGCGATTTCGCCATTTTCGTCGTTTTTGGCACATAACTCGGGAAAAAAAAAAATGAAAATATCAAAAAAAGATTCAAACAAAATTTAAAGCCGAAATTCCAACTTTTATGTGGTAACGTAGTAACGATTGGAGCTCTTCTACCCGAAAACGCCATTACGAACCTGAAAATTTCAAACTATTTGCCGTAAAGTACTCGGATTTTTCGTCTCGGTTTTTAGGGTTTTAGGTCAAAATTTCAAAGAAAGCTTCTACCAAAGTACCACGACAATACCTAGTGGTACCGACTTTGGAATTCGGAGCGTTCCTTCTACGGGAAAAATAAAAAACATCGTTGTAAAACGATACGCTAACGCTCAGAATCTAAAAGTTGTATTTATAATGGTGTAATACTATATAATAGCAGCAGCAGCAGAAACATAGCACGCTAAAAAGATAAAATCGCCCGAGCTTAATTAACTGTTTAACGTCAGCTAACACAATATTTTATGCGTCTGCTGAGGTCGTTTTCCGAAAAAAAAATGATGTGGGTTCTCTGTTCTCGACAGTGCCTGTGTTTTTTTTTTTTTTCATTTCATATTTATTACTACACTTACCCCCCGGGGGCATTGAAAAAATCCCCTAAAAATCCCATTCGAATCGTACAGGTGCAGCGGGAGAAAACGCACACGTGCGCGCACTGCACACCCCTCGGGCACCACCACCGCCGCCGCCGCCGCGACCTACTAACCAAACGCGCATAGTCACGGCTAAAACGCCTGTTGTATTGTCATATTGTTGTCACCCGACGCACATGCCCGAGCACACGCACGCATTGTCGTCAGGAATTATTTAACGGTGCTGGCAACGTCGGGTGCACCAACAGTTCCGGAGGCAAACCGTAGTAACGTGTACATAATATATTATGAAGTGTTGAAAACGAGTGATCCAACTGAAAATTTCAACAGTCGACCAACATTTTTGGATAGTTGTGCCACGCGCTGCATACTTCGGAGTGGTCCATCCGCAGGATTAGTAGATGTACTTACGCGTAGAAATGGGTACTGCGGGTTGGTGCCGATGGTAGGCGCGTATAAAACAAGATTCTGCGTAACACATTATTATTACTTATCGATTAAAAATGATTTCCGATATACGTATTCGAGTTGACGGTAATCGGCTTCCTTTGCAAAAACCGATGTTGCGATACGACATTGAGCCGAGTACGTTGGAAACGCGATAACTCGACTCGGTTTCTCGAATCCTTAACGAAATATTTTTATAACGAAATCACGTGTAAACGTTTAATTTTCAAAAATTTCAATTAATACGGAGTCGTTTTGAAAGTCGTTCACTTTCTTAAAAATTAACACGATTCAAACGTTATATACATAACGTAGTTGTATATGAATAGTTGCGGTGTGTACCCAGTGTAATATGTTTAAAAAAAAATTTTAAAATCGTATTCGCTAAGAGGCCGGGGGGGACGCGAGGCTTAACTGTGTTTTTTTTTCATATATATACTCGAATTTAGTTCCCAAAATCGAATTTCAAATGTACCTAACAAATTTTAACTGTCGGGCGTACAAATGTATGTGGGATGAGTTTAAAAATAACGTTGTTCCCCGCTGATTTGAAACGAAAAATGCCGCAGCAGCTGTTCGTGTCGCGCAATACAATAATAATATTATATTTTCTGCTCGATCCGTTCTGTGGGTTACGCGCGTGTATCACATTATTTTTTTATCCGATCCGATAAGTGCCACTGACCTGCATTACTATCTATGGATGTGGTTTGAAAGTTCTCGTCCTCCACTAGCACCACCACCGTCACCGTCGTCACCGCGGTGTGGCGTGTCCGTCCCTCTGCCGGCGCCGGCGCTTTCACGCGTTTCCTATACGACTCGATCTCGTTACATTATAATACGTATCCGAGAAACCATTATTATTTTTATTATTACTCGGAGCTGTCACAACTAGCCTGGGAAACCGGGAAAAGTCAGGGATTTATGTTTCACCAGGCTGCTGCGTGTGTGATCAGGGAATGAGATCGCATAGTTTACTAAAAATCGCCCGAAAAAAAAAGTCGAGATATTTACAGTGCATAAAGTTCATATACCCGTTCCTATAATTTGATAAAAATAAAACGAACATAAGATTCTATGTTCTTGGTCCAAATTTCTATACCTACTGCTGTCTAATAAGAGCGATCTCCCCCGTCAAAGTACGCGATTTTCGATATTGCGTTTGAAGAGTTTTGTGAATTCGGTTATTTTATGTGTTATTAATATTTTATTACTAAACATTTCGACGAAACTCGCCAGAACGTGCGCGGCGTTCCTTTAAAAGTACATTTTACATTTTTGTACCTATATATAGATGTATGATAAATTTCGTCGACGCATTACGTTTTACGAGTAAAAAAGACAGTTTCTTTTTTTTATCCGCATAACGGCTTGTTGGTTTTTAATTAAATTGTTTGAGGAAAATTGTGGATGCTTTGTGACTCATTTAATTTTCAATTGTAATATATTTTAGTGTATATAATTCCTATGAAACTCGGTAGCATACATAATCAATATATTTCTAGTCATTTCTGCCGGCCACAATTTTTTTTATGGATTTCTGTGAGTGTATCACAGCGAGGAGAAGAAAGTCGCGGAGAATTTACGACCGAAAATTTTGTGCCTGGTTTTACATTACGGTCTTGTTGCTCGGAACCGCTGCGTATAGTGTATAATGCCATCTCCGATTTAATTTTAATCGCGACCAAAATCGAAAAAAATCACCCTTGGCGGCGTTTAAATTCAGGGGCGTAACGCAGTCGTAACTTTCGTCTGCAAAATCAGAAAAAAATATCCGAACGCGTAAATGCGCTGTGGGATGGTATAAACGATGTCTGCTTTTTTTACGGAATTCGTTTTTAAAATTTACAGTATCGTATACCGGTTGTGTCAAGGTGTGTCAAATCGACTGTAAGACGCATAATCATATCGCGATCAAAAACGGCTGGTGTAGTTTTCTTTTTTTTTTTACGAATAATATAGTACATAAAACACAATATGCATTTTAAAGAACGTGTATAACTACTGTGGCTAGTTTTTCATATTATGTACACTGTGGCGCGAATAGAGTTCGTGATAAATCAAACGAACGCAGCTACGAAAAATCAACTTTTCTGTATAAGTAAATTTCAATAGTTCACACCACAGCGTTACCGCGGCACTATATCACGATAAAAAAAACTGACGGGTGTTAAAAAAAAACGATCGATAATAATTAACGTGTTACCTACAGGAATCATCGGGTTTTGTACGCGCTCGTTTTGATATGTATCGCGATTTTTATCGACGGAATAAACGCGCCGCCGCGGTGTGTTACGTTCTTTTACAACTGCCACGTCGTCTCGTGCGCGCGGGAACACTCCGCTAGAACACTCCAGTTTCTTTTTTTTGCGTGTGACGCTGTTTTTGCGTCTCTCTGAACGGTCAAAACAATATAATCGATCGTATAGTTTCGAGTGTTGATGCGTACAGTGTACATATAATAATTTGTTGTAATGTCTTTGCTCCTTTTAATACAATAACATACGTGTGCGCAGTAGTATATACGTATATGCCCTCGAGACTTGTATAGTATCCATACTTATTACCGTGTATATAATAATAATAATAATACTCTTAACGAGTGAAAAATTTGGTTTGGCCCACTTGCCAAAAAAGGGACCGGTCGCGCCGAGAGCAGCCCGAGTATAGTAGTTTCTTTATACCGCGCGCGCGTCCGCGTTTGGAAACGGCTCCGAGAAACCGGAATTTATTTTTATACGCGCGTAGTAGTAGTAGTAATAATGCTCGGCAACATCGTCGGCCTGCTGTGAGACTGTGTGCGCAGGCAGGCAGGCGTGCAACTTGCAGCGAGTCTTTTTTTTCTCCGAGTAAAAGTCACACAACGTGTTACGCGACGGAATCGAATTTCGTAAAACGTAAAGAATTATATACATACATATTACATATCGACGTCAAAACGTATAATATACACGTCTATTGTTGTACGCGAGGACTTTTGTGTGCCGCCGATACGACGTCGTACAAGATACAGTAAAAAATCTATAGTGCAGTATTGACGGGAAACGCGCGCGAAAATTCAACTCTGATGTAAACGATCCAGTCTTGCGTCGAATTTGCAGTTTGTTATAGAATTGTATAAAACAATTCTAAACGATCGGCCCGATTCGACCGACAAACGCGCAAAGTCCGTACCGAGTTTATCGATCCGTGAGCGGACTCGATAATATTGTGTTTATTCCATATCGTAGGCCGATTTCGTCGCGATAAATTATTTATCAACAAACATTTTAACGGCGGGTTATGACCCGACGGGGAAAAAAATTCTAATTTTCTACACGAATCGGCCGCAGTGTGGCAATGTGCATTATAACACGCCGTTTTCTGTTTACTCGTAATTTATTTATTTTTTTTTTTAATAACAATCTTAAAAGCACCGATCTCTAACCAGTGTTGTAATACCTGCTGCATACGTGTTATATGGCTTGACACAAGGCTGTCGTATATCAAGTTTTATGTTACACGTTATTGTTATCGTGTGTTATATTCATTTCGTTGTTCAAAGTTTCCCGTTTTTTCAACCGGGAATATAACATATTACACTGCGGTTTGAAAAATGAAAACAGTATACTGCCTCTGTCCTCTATATACATCGACTTTTGTAACACTCACTGCGTCGTGCGATTTAAAACTGCCGCGAAAAAATAATTTTGATCATTATGGAAATCGCGAGTAAATAAGGACGATCCGTCCACAGTTATTAAACTGTAAATATATGTATATTATCGTTGGCGGAATTTCGGGAGAGGTTATTGAGAAATTAGCTCCCAAAATAAAAAAAGACACAGAACAATTGCGGCAGCTCAATACAAATCACTCGGCCCGAAAATTTTAATTTCGGCTCTTCAATTTGCGCTTGTGTAGAGTTAACAGTGTACATGAAGTTGATAACGTTTTCTTCGATCGTCATGAGTTTTAATAAAATAACTTCGCATAAAGGTACGGTGTTTAATCGAAGAATCCATATTTTAATAAATAAAAAATAAATATTTTAATTAGTATTGTTTACGAAAATTACGATACTGTTGATCAAAAATTTAAAATTTCCAGTCTCCGAGTTCTACGTTTAGCTTTGAAAATGGCTGAAAATCTACTGAAATTTTGAAGTTATTTACTCGTTTGTTACTCGAAAACTATATAATAAACGTTAAAAAAAAAAAACTTCAAATAAACTAAACATTAAGTTTAATGGTTGGTACGTACTTTCGTGTTTCAAACATTTGAAGTTTGCTCTCGGCCGATGAAAGGAATTTTTTTTTGATCGGTGTCTTTAAATAATTTTTCATTAAATTACTTTCGGAAATACAAATTAATTTAGTTGGGTGATTTGTCGATTACACCTGGTAGTCGGGCGCTATAAATTTGATGACCGATTGGGAAAATTCTCTTAGTTTTGTAATTCGTTGTATACATAGTTGAATAAAATATAAATAAAAATTCGCTTTTTTCGTACTGATTGGTACAATTTTCCGGGCAAGTCGAACAATCGTTTTTTTTTTTTCCACGTTTCGGTGTTTACAAAAAACATAATCGTTATAATCGTTTGCTGCCCACACGTGCACGCGAATCGATTTCTATACAGTAACCGGCCTCGCGGGTGCGGCGGAGAACGAGGCCGCGGTATCGTTTAAAACACAATAAAAATAATTGTAAAATCGTTTTTGTACATTACTGTTATTTAAACTCTCCGTAATTGATCATTTAATTATTATTAGAAATGTCCGTGCGGAGGTCTCCTCGGTATATAGGCCCAGTCGCGGCCGTATGTCGACTTTTATATTTTTATTTTTTCTGACGCGAGTCCTTCGACGACCGTCGTCATCGACTGTCCCCGCCCTTCTCGTTAAATGGCGATGAGTCGTAAACGACGCTTTCTCGTCTATACACACGAAAGCATGGTATTCCAACTGAGCTACTACAATAACTTTTGTTTTCATCTTGAATTGTTTTTGAGCATACATACATATATATTATGTATGTGTGGGTGGCAAGAGCAGTCACGCCTCGTAGGGATTATCAATTTTATGTTATTGAAACGTATTAATGTATGTAATATATACGATAGTTTCGAATGTTTTGACGTTGTTTACTGCCAACGTACTGGTGTTTAAAGTGGAAAAAAATGGCAGGGTGGTGGACTCCTATGTATAGCAGTAAATTTTGAAGCGTTTTCTGCAAGCCTTGACTAATCGTATTTAGAGGTATGCCGAGTTTCCTGCTATATTTATTGTGACTACCCCACTGAATATTTTCAGATTCTGAGCTTTTGATCTAGCATGGTATCTCTTATGATAGTTTTTCGACCACAAACGGTACTTTATTTGAAATTATATTTGGGCTTCTAACCGATCCGCGTAAACTTCTATGAACCAAAAACAAAAAATTTCTAAAAACGCCGCTACGAATGATTTAAATGATTTTCACACGTCGTTAAGATGGATGAATCAACGTGTGTGAATGGTTTTGACGAAATAATTTTTTTTTAGACTCGTAGTTTTCAGATTAACAGTGAATTTTTTTAATAAAACCTTTAAATTTCGTTTTATCGAGACTAAAATACAATACATAATGTTGCGTATTTAAAATTGTACTTGGTAAAACATTAATCGAATTACACACAACTTTGGGTTGTAGAAGTTTTTATACGGTATACCTAATATTATTATCTCTTTTTTTTTTCTTTTCTATGACGTGTTTTTCGTCACGACTGCTCCGTAAATGTTGTTTGAATATTTCGAGATACCTGTTTTTAGTTACTACTTCTGATACATTTTAAATTCATGGCGTTGCTCCATAGATCCTTTACTATTATAGTCTTGTGTAAAAATAAAAAAAACTATTTAAAAAAAAAAAGGTTTGGATTTTGAGAAGTATATTTTGTTGTAAACGTAGACGGGGAATGAATGGGGATGATTTTAGCTTGTGGTCATTATAGCGTTCGTTCCATAAAATTGGTTGAGAGAGATCGCTTTTTTTTTGTTTACTGCGATCAGAGATAATAGGGAACTGAGTCCTCCCGCTTCGCTTTAACCCCTGTCAAAATATATTCTGTGTTCATTACACAGACTTGAGCTAAATAAAATGTTTGTTGCAGGGTTCTACTATGTATTGTAGCATGTATACTACCAGCTGATGCGGTAAAAGTCCTCTTTAGAATACGAATGCGGTTTAAATTTTTCGTTCGAAAATAATAAATAAATCCGTGCGACGGTGTATAGTGCGTTACAGAAGGGGCGATATCACATATAATTCGTTGGTCGTCCGCGTTTATAAATAAAGAACGCGTTGAAAAAGTCAAAATGGCGTCACGGCAGATGCCAAGTGCATCGGCCGTCTATTCTTGGACCTGGCGTCTGCAGCATCGCGTGCGTGTGTTTTTCCCCCTTTGAAGAAGGTCTCGGCGTGTTATAATGTTATAATATACCAACGCGTCGACGACGGTAAAAAAAAAAAAAAAAAAAAAAAAAAAAAACACTGCTTTTTTCATTAATATTGTGTGTTACCACGACCCTGTTGTATACAAAATGAATATAAAAATATTAATTTTTTCGTAATGCACCTTTCTTAATACATCGAAATTAGTTTATTGTATGGTTCTTCTACCGGCCCATCCCCCTTCAATCCGTTAAAATATACGTATAAAATGCCGTTATATGAATCAACGTTTTCGGTTTTTTTCGATTATTAAAATGAAGATTACGTTAGGGCGAGGCAAAAATGCTTCGATAAAAGTGGTGCCAAAAAAACGCAGGTTTAGAGGCTTATAAAATGAAACTTTTTTTTTGGAAATTTTTTTTAGTTTTTTAGTTTTAGAAAAAAAAAACTATTTTAAAGCCGTTGAAAATTCATTTTGTTTAGTTATGTTTTTTTCAGTGAATCCTTTAAAAACTTCTCGACAACACTTAAAACAAGTGGTTTGTACAATACATTATAAAAAACAATTTAAAACGATTCACGCCTATTTCGATTATACCTAAAAAAAAATAAATGAGCTAACCCACGAATTTTATAATGACAAATTAAATCATCGATAAACAAATAGTTTTAATATTTTCGTAATGAGTTATAGAACTGTTCGAATTCAAAATAAAATAAGGAAACATAAAACAATACACTTCAGTATCGTACACTTCATATTGTTCGTATTATACAATGTTTGCAGTCGTACAGCGCACAATTTTAGTCCCTGTAACTGGAGTTTTTCGGTCAACTCCGCGTTCGATATTACACTATTTATAGTCTCGTGGTCGCCGGAGAACGCCCGATTATTTAGAAATTCGAATCGATTTGATTCTTAATAAATACATGTTCAATTGAAAAATTTATTATAAATCATTTCGCTTGTATATATAATTATGATTGTATCGTATATCGCGTGAAATGCGAAATTCTCTAGAACTGCAGTTTATAGGTATCGTCAGTTGACGCCCGCATTACTGATGTATTATACGATGCAGCTTAAAATAAAATAAACATTTAACGCGGTGTATTAATCAGTATTTTTTCAATTCATTCAATTAGCTGCGCGAGTCCTGCAGCAGGCGATAGGGGTTGTTTAATTTGCTTTCGCGTGTGGCTATTTAACGCGTTTTCAATGGATAGGTGGTAATAACAGTTGTTTTATTGTTAATAGTGTTCAACAAAATTAACATACAAGAGACGAATCTCCTCAAAACTGTGAAAGAGAAGCTTGAAACAATAGTTGTACCTAATAATCAATTATACTAGGTATAGTAAGCCAATAATTTGGATTGAACAGTTATTAATCTTAAACCCGTACGAATCGTTGTACATATTTCAGCCTTGACTGACGGAAAGTTGATCGGTTGTGGCGGCGACAAGATTGGTAATTCGAAACACACTCACAATCCGGTGCGACGGAGAACAATGTGAATTCGATATATAATATAATATACATAGATTTCTCACACTTGTCGACTCCGGAGAGCTGGAAATGTCGTGCTTGTGTACTGCAGTATCAGTATTTAACATACAATAGTGTCCGATAGTAATCCAATATTGTACGTATTTACCATCTCTCTACCAGCACCACTGATATTTAAAACTTTCCAATTTTTCAAAGCAATTATTTTCCATCAACAAACTTCTGTTTTGATCTACGTATAATATTGATTTCCTCTCGTAACTATACTACCATCCGTATTTAGCTTTGTCGTGTGTATACGTGTATGTTATAAAGTATTTAATATTTACGTGTGAAGAACAAATTGAAAATAATAATATAATAAACAAACGAAAAAAGAACTATGTAAGAATTATACTGTAAACGAAAATAATATGTCGTTGTCGTACTCTCTCACTCGTCGTAGCGCACAAACACGTGTGTTCTCGTCGCGGCTGAATGACAAAGCACGGAAACTTCTTCGTGACACATCCTGTGCTGTGCAGCGCGTCTCGCAACATAATAATATCATTTTTGTTATAATATTAGAACCTCTAATTTAAGGTGAACGAAAATAATGATAATATCAACCGTATAAATAATAAAAATAATATGTAAACGAGAGCGAAGAAAGAGAGCGTCGTATAACCGAACATGAGATCATCATCAGTTTCTTCTTTACCATCGTCGTCCTTTTTCCTTTGGTTAAAAACAAATTTTTTTGGCACTCGTCGTCGTCGTATATACGCGGACGACGTTTTTATAAAAATATGCAGTATTGTCTCACAAAATTCTCTATTTACGTGGTGATACCTATTTGTTTATTTTTCTACGTCGTTCCAATGACGTATAATGTGTTAAATGTAACAATTTTCCGCATGACGATTTCTTCACGGTCGTCTCCAACCATTACTTTAAACGCTAAATTTTGATTCTCTGTGCCCGGCGATTTCACGTTTAACAACGAGGCTTGTTTTTACTTAATTTGATATAAACGAACGTCCTGACTTTTTTAAACGACTACTGCGCTGTCCTTTCTGCAAAAAAGACCTAAAGACACGCGTCATTTCTTTTGACACGTTCAAATCACTAACCGGCTGCTGTAAGCTTATCGTTTATACTATTGATCGTTTTCGTCTGCAATAACTTGCAACAATTTTGTAATAATAACAGTCTATAAAATTAACTTAAGTAGGTAATCTGTTATGTCGATATAAATTTCTACGACCGTTTTGATTTTCGGTGTTATTATCACTATGTGTATTATTATTTATACCCATTTTGGTATTTGTCGTGTAATTTTTCATTTAATCGTCGACCCACGTTACTCGTATATGGTAAGCATCGAATAAAAAAAATGTAACTGCAATCGTTTGTGTCTAAAATAATAAAATAACGTGAGTCCAACATTCGACTCTTACGCTTGAACCGTCATCAAATACCTCCTATTCGTTTTTAAATCTTTTTACCAATATGAATTACTTATATACGTATACAATAAATGTGACGCACCTCTTGCAATCGCTGGCCGCGCTTGAAACAATATTATTCTAAAACTACAATACTTACCGTCTTTGTGAGATAAACATTTACAGTGTGAAGCTCTTTAGAACGTTCTATTTGAAGAAAAAAAAAATGAACTATCGTAATAAGATCGCAATTGGAGTACGCGATCATTGGAAAATAATTGTAGTGCCAACCTACGTACTTTCTCGAAAGCGTATTCATTTTGAGTATTGCATTAAGTTTACGACGTTTGTGTTTCGGATTTTCGTACACGCGAGTCGACGCAGTTGCGTTCTGAGATTTTTAGACGATGTGCCGATATATACTCGTGTAATTTTTTACTGCTATTGCCTGTTTTTATGGTTATTTTTATACACCTTTTGTCGTCGACACACGAACGACGCGTATTCTTATAATTACACCGAGATTTGCGGCGAGTACGTATAGGTCTGTGTTTTTTAACACTCGTACATACCTCTGGAGCACAGTGCTCGAAAAAATAAACGCTGTTGAGCAAACGTAGTTAGAAACGTTTCCTTTTACCAGACCACTGCCATAACTAGAGGAAGTAAAAATTTGAAGGGGCGCGTTAAAATATTTTGTAAAAATGAAGGGTAACTCTGTTTGTAACACTGTTTTAAAAATTTAAATCCTCCAAAACCGCCGTTGGAGTAATCAAGTGTGATTTATTTTGGCTTTGAAAATCATGTATTATGTTTTTAATTTGCATTAAAAAAACAATACCTATACCGCGGTTATTAAACATTTTTGTTTTCACTTGTTTGTACCTGGTATTTTTTCTAGATAATTGAAAAAAACTTTTGAAACAGCTCCTTTCGCGTTTCCACCTTTCGTATATTTTGTATAAAACCAAATTTTTACCCCAAAAAAAATATTCGCGGTGCAGTCGTCACCGTCATTTTCGCGACAGCAGTATATTTATTTACTGCAACAACGTCGGATAAAACGTGTTTACACTTTGTGAAAGTCGCTGCGAAAATTTCATCTCGAAAATTATTCCGCGCACAGATTGTATTTATCCTACGTATAACACGCGCGGTATGGTTTTTTCGTATTTTTATTCATTTTTCGGTCGCACGTCTGCAGGTTTACGATTTTTTTTTTTTTTAATTAATAATTTTGTTTCGTCAAAAATAATTTTATACGACGATCGACCGTGCTGCAGTGGCAGAAGAACTCGGAAGACGCGACGCTGCGGCTCGCGTTTATGTGGGTAAAATTTTTTTTAAATAAAACAGACTTCAAAAAACACTATAAAACACTAGAAAAAAAAATCAAATAAAAAAAAAAAAGTGTTATCACTCCTTTTTTTTTTTTTTGTTAAAATTTCTTCTAACTATTTCTGCGCAGAGTTCACTTACGATATTGTTATAATTTGTACCGTGTGTCATTTGCAACTCGAAATAGTTATAGTCGCGATATTCTGTGTAATTTTTTTTCAAAAAGCACTGCGAAACGATTCTGATAAAATGTACTGTCATATCAAACACAAAAAAAAAAAAAATCGTCGAAAACGGTTCACAAATTGGCCGAGTTTCAATCGATAAACGTACATAGAAAAAACCCACACCCACGGTCGAACGTAGAGAACCTCCACCTTATGGAAGTCTCGCGGTTAAAAATACAATTTTTCCCTTTCAGATCGCGTTATTCGCCCCCGTACGTCATATGGAATAATCCCGATCACGACACGCCGCGTGTTCCTACAACATTGCATGTATTTTGTTATTATCGTCATTAAAAAAAAAAGAAAAAAAAGGGTTCTAGACCCTGATCTGGACGCGTCTGCTGCTGCTGGCCACTTCCCCCAATCTACAAACACGTTCCATGTCGATCAGCAACCGGTTTTTATTTTATACATTGTTATTATATTTTGTAAATACGTGTGGAATCTGTTGCCGGTTCCCGCGACTGGAGTTTCTACACCCATATCGTAACATGTATATAATGTTATACTACAAAGCGATGTTGGAAAAGAAAAGGATAAAAAAAATAGTGAATTTCGATTTACAATAATTTCGTCGTTGTCGACACCGCGTGGGCGAGTCGTCGCGGCGGTGCCGCGTGTGGGACGATTTCCTTTTCGTCGAATACACCTTAAAAAGTTAATAAGTATAAAATAACAACAATGCAACAGCTATAATAATAATATTATATTAACGATCGTAAAAAAACAATTTGTACACGCCCGTGTGTGCTAGCCGGAGAGAAGGAAACGCGCGGTCGCGTCCGACCTTTATTTAACAATAATAATAAGACGACGACGACGATACGCGCGCGACGATTTCCGCGCGCTCGAGTCACGGTCGATAGGAGGAACCCCGGCCCCGTTGCGGTCGTTTTGGCGTTTAGATTGTTTTTTTTTTTTAGATTCTCAGAGTTGAAATCATTTATTGTTTGAATTACAATGATGTGTTTTTCTTTCTTTGAACAACTTTTCGGGTATAAGGAACGATTTTTAAATCCAGTAACTTTTCAGATAGGAACCTCGGTGACACGCAATGGTCCCAGTATATATTTTTTTTTTTCAAAATTTTGCTTGTTTTTCGACTTGTAAACCTGCAAAACTGATAATTTTACGGCAAAAAATTTCGTCGAATTTTCAGGTTTTTGTGCTCCGATCTTTACGTTGTACCACAAAAAAGTGACATTGTTTTTTTCTTTTTATTTTTAACCGAAGATACCCGTTTAAAATTTCCTAAAATACTATACCCGTGACGTGCAACTTTTTCATACGTATTTACGCGTTAACTTTTATTACTATATCCTTTTAGCGTTATCGTTTTATTACTCATGTTATGAAATACGATGTCCATAAATGCTTGTTTATTTTTTCATCGGCGCACGTTAAAACAGTTAAAAAAATTTTGGTCGGACGTAAACGGTGATTTCTGTTGATTACTGTTGAATTGCGAAAAATGTTTGAAAAAAAAAAAGAATTTAGGCATTTATTGGCCCGAAAATTTGCTTTCTAATCTGCGTGAAAACTTTGTTGTATTATTCAAATGCAGACAACCCGACTGCAGTCATCGCAATGTGCTTATTTTATAAATTAAATACGAGTTCTTATTTTTTTACTACACGGATAAAAATGTTAGGTTTTTCACAACAATTCGATAATTTGTAACGAAAAAACTTCTCTATAAATGTTCAAATATCTGTATACAGATTCTAAACTTTGAGTATGCGCTCTTTTTGCTTGGAATCGATCATGCGTATATAAAAGAAAAAAAAATTGTTTTTGTTTGTTCGCCGCAATTACTCACGCTATTATTTAAAAACAACAAAATTTGCTTTTTAGCATTATTGTTTCTACTGTGGCTTGTCAACGTGTCAACAATATATTAAATAAAAAACTATTTCGATAACAAATAGAAGCTGCAGCGTTGAGGACCAATTGTTTGTGGTTTGCTTGTTTGAGTTATTGTTTTTTTTTTTTTGCTAAACCGTTTTTTTTTTTACGTGTACACAGTTATTATATTTTAATGTAGCCATTAGGTTTTTGTTTTAAATGCATATACCTGCATTTGCCGTCCAAACCTGACTCGGCAAAACAACGTTATCATCTCGCAGAACATAATATTATTATAAACAGCTGTTGTTTTGGTTAAAATTTGAATCTGCAGCAAAACCCATATGGTAGTATTGTATTTTAGAGCGAAGCGTGATAATCCACCGGTTTTTCGTAAAATGTTGTCTATCAAACGAGTAAACGCGTCGTTTGTTTGCTGCCGCAGAATTTTTTTTAATCGCGTCAAAATGTACAGAAAATTCAACCAGTTTACCACAATATAGTATGATTTTTCTCTATAACATTGCAGCAGACGGTTTGATGTATTTTTTAATTTTTCAATAGAATTAATAGTATTGTTTTTAACACAATAAGTAACCCTGCGGCCGACTCTGCAGTGTAACGTGAACCCATTTCAGGTTTTAGACATTAGAGCGAGCAGCAGGTGTTCACGAGTATTATATATTTTATGTTGTTTTCTAGTGCAGGGTCTTAAAATCTTTTTCAATCGAATGGTTGTAATATTAGTGTAAAGGTTGTTGAAATGTAAATGGATAACGTTAAAATATACAAACGTGTATTTCTTTTGTTTTAGTTTTTTATCTTTAGTTTATTGAGTTTTTGTTGCTATTAGTATATACCTATATAGGAAAAATGTGATGTTAGATAATATAATAATAATTAGTGTGCACTTGCAGCATCATGACGTAGTATTGATTCATAGTTTTTTCACTTAGAAGAATCTGATTATTTAACACGTGTAAAAAGAGTATGTGTAATTTTGACAGTTGAACACATCGACCTGTACGTAAATATAATATTTTGACGAACTATTTTTTGTGCGTTTTTCTTTTTTTTAAGTGTGCAATTTTAAATCTTAAACTGTGAGCATTTGATTAGATAAGTGTAATTTTTTTTCCTTTTTGTTGTCAATTCAATCGGTAAGTTTTTATTCGACTCTCAAATTTACACCGCATTCATATTGTGATAGTAACGGGCGGCGCCAGCTGTGTCTCAAACTCTCAAAAAACCTTTTTTGTTTCGACACTGCAGGTCTACCCCACGAGTGGGAGTTAGTAGACGGGTCATTTAAACTACTAAAAACTTATTCTGTAGTATGCATTATAAATAACAATATTTTAAGTGGGTTTATATCTGTATTATACATTAGATGTCGACACTTATATACTTGCAACACGAGCAAGTCATTTGGATGTGTTGGCGGATATTGCTATAATTATGTACATTATGATTTACGTCGTTAATATTTTCCGAGTGAAAAATATGACGACAGAGCGTAGTGCATTGCAGTTTTTTCGCTGTTTACCGTGTGTTGACAAACATTATAGTGTACAAAAATTAGAGCAAAAAAAAAAAATTCTCTTTATTTTTATACCGTGCAATAAAAAATATGTAATGTATGATGTATCTGAACTCTGTTCAGCGAGAGAACACGCCGATTTGGGGCCTAGCAACGCGATCTTTGAAGCTGAAATTCTCTGCCGCCTGCTGCTCTCCCAAAATATCCTGATATTTTAGAATGTATTTTGAATGATTCAGAGCAAAATCGGAGTCTAGGCGGGGATCGCTCGGCTGTCGGTCAAAAATCGGCGAGTTTTCTCTCACTGGACAGAGTCATTGTATACGATTTATATAGTTTTAACAAATTTATTACATTTCACAGCGGATAACAAACTTCCCGGACAATGATACGCCGCTTAAGCTTAACACAAAATATACTGTACATAATTATAGTACAATCGTGGTTCTTGTACGGTAAAAAAATAAAATTATTTTGATTCGCGTTTAAAAAACGTAATTGTACTAGACCCCGCGGACAAGTGACAACAACACGGTACAATGCCATCCGAATGGTTTTGTGTGAAATGCGCGTTTCCGTCGTTTTATTAATTCAACGATTTGTGTGTTTATTGTTACAGAAATAACGAAAGTCCGGGCCAGCCTGTTCGAGGTGAACGGCGTGAAGAAAGAACCGCTCGTGTTGCCGGAACCGGACGGCGCACCCGTAACCATTACCGAAAAAGTCTTCGTGCCGGTTAAAGACCATCCGGAGGTGAGATACGTTCGATTTGTGTTCTTCTATGCACATATATATAAGGAAAATTATTTTTAGGAATAAAGAAAAATCGGCAATACTGTTTCTTCTTGGGAAACACACTGATATTATATAATTTGGGATTATAATAATATTTCCAACTGGACAATATTATAATATTTCTGAGGATATAAACAAATTATAACTATGAACCGCGTCAGAATCGAGGTTTTGTTTTCGGAATAAGCATAACTGTTAAAGTAAATCGGACAAAAAATGTCAATAAAAATTAATTGTACCTAACATTGCATATTATATTATTATCGTGCGCTCGAGCTGTGAACGATTTTGCCCATCTTTTTGTTTTTGTTGCAAATTACAATATTATCAACCGCGATTCAGTGGATATTTTATTTTAATTTTTTATTCAAATTTTTCGTAGCGCACTGCGGTTTTATATCAGAGCGTAGGTGCCGATTACGTTCGAAATATAAAACTTGTCTGCCATATTTTGTTTTCTATTTTTGTCAAAAACAAAATTCTTATCACGGATTTTTAAGTGCGAAGAAATTGCTTTAATACTTAAAACAAAATCGGAGTTTGAAGTCATTTGGGAACTCGAATAATGTAGGTGTTTAAGCATCGGCACGGCTATTGTTGAAGTTGCTTTGGGCGGATTGATGGTTTGGAAAATGTGATTGTATTATTAAACCTGCAATCAATGAATTATTTACAAAATGACCACTAAGAGCTCGCTTATGGTGGGTCAAACACTCGACAAATTACTCTGAATTCTAAATTTTAAAATCAAACAGTATAATATAATATGATAAATCTATCGATATAAATTAAAAACCATATTATAGTTTATTTTGATAATTTCTCAAACATATTACATATATGCTACTGAAAATAATTTTTTCTGATCTCGATAGTATTATTCTAGAAAATTATTGTGCTCTGCAGCTGAAAATAAGTTTTCCTGGTTTTGAGAGTTCCCCTGATGCTGATGACTTACCTATTATTTTTATTGATAAAAAATATCGTTTCCTTAAAATTTTCGAAAAAGTTTTCCCGTAGATATAGTTAATGACATGCGACACACTTGTTGTGATATATGATCGTATTGTGACACACGCGTGTCATGTTATAAATATAGAGCGAAACGCCGTGTCGCTCTGTCGCGCCGCCCACGCTGCCGCCGCGGACGACGTGCCAAAAGTGGATTGCGAGCTGCGCGAGTATCGTGTGTCTTCCTCCCCCGACGGGCGCCGGATGGCAGTCTTCCAAAGACGGCGAAAGTACCGAAAAAAAGAAACAAATTATTGCGCCCATCTCGACTGTTTAATAATAATAATAATGATTAAAGCTAGGAAAATGATGCTCTAAAAATCAACAGTAAATACCGTTTAAAAGTTGTGTTTATAATGCTGTATAAAAAAATTCCTTTAAAACGTAAAAATGACCTGAAAATATAAAAATTTTTCATATTGAAAAATAAATTACTTACATTTCCTTATGAGTTATGTTCAAAACAACTAATTTTAGAACGTACCTAAACACACTTTCGTGAATGAATGGGACAATCAAATAAAAACTGTTTACTTGTTTATTGTAAATATCCATTTTGAAACATTAATTGAACGAAAAATACTTAAAAAAAAAAAAATAGTGATTGAAAACGAAAAAAGTTTTCAGTCTGGCTACTTTTTTGTGGCAAACGGAAACGTATAGTAAAATTTGCTCTAAAAATGTCGAATATGCATGTAATTACCAAAAAAGTGAGCATTATGAGCAGGCTAATTATTAAACGACAGATAAATACAAAAAAATGCACAGTTCTAGTTTATTTTTTTATCTAAGTAAAATTAAATAATTGTAATTAACGGAAATATGGCGCATTTCCAAAAAAAAAAAAAAAAAAAAATCACAAAAAAAAAAAAAAAAATTTTTTTTTTTTTAGAATTGAGTGCGTTCCTCGACTTCCCGCGTTAAACTTTCGTTCGTATTTTACCGCCTTAGCGTTGTCATATATTGCTCGCTTGTTAAGTTCGTCGGGTCAAAAATACACCGTTTTACCATTTTTTTTTTTTGAATAAAATCTATTTTGTTACGGTGTATATACGCGATTATGTCTTCTAAGGACGCGGATTTTCGTGGATCAAATATTAAAATTGAAAATTGTAATAGATTTAAAGAACCAGAAATGTGACAGTCTTCTCACATATATCATATTAGAACTTAGTCTGTATACAGTGTACACCATATTAGTACGTATCAAACTTATGTCACGAGTTATTTAAAAATTACAACTCGGCGTGATGGCGATTTTAATGTTTTAATCGTTCCGTGCATATTATAAAATTAATAATTGAAATCGAGCTTGATTTTTAAAATAAATTCCAATTTAATTTGTTTTTGAACTATATAAACTATGTGTTAAATGTAAACTATAAAAAGAAACTTCGTTTACGCAAAGAGTATAAATATCGACTATAAGTTTGCCTGCATGGGTTGGCTGCAGTAATTTTGTATTATCATTTTTAATTTAAAAAAGTCTTTTATTTTTAATTTGATAAATATTTGCGTCGAAAAACTACTATTATACTACCTACGCAATTTGCTGCATGAGTTGACCTATTTTGCTTTATGTAATTTTCATCGTATAGGTTTTGCTGCGCGTTGTGTTGCGCGATTCGTCTTTTTAAAAAAAAGTGTTCATATTATATAATAAATAGGTACTTATGTAATATGTATAAATATCTGTTATTGACGCCTAATGTCTAAACACTTACTGTTTATTGATTTATTGGAATATTTTTCACCCCAGAAAGTCATCTCATTTTGTTGTTCTTATATCTTCTTCTTCTTCGCCTTTCTCATAACTATTTGTTATTCTCATATTTAATCATCTTATTTGTTTTAACAGCATTTTGGAAGTCGAAGTGATCGTGTGCGATGATGCAGACATTTTAAAATGTTTCTGTTTAGTGTCTTTAGATTTTTGGTACTTTTAAAAGAACTTCCCGTTTTCACCAGAACCGATTCGGTCGTTTCGACAACTATTTATTTTATATTGTGTTGACAAAATCCGAAGGATGACCACTATAAACGTCCATGGAATAAAAAAATATCATCGTATGTACATCTACCGGTTTTCACATGTTATTAAACAATTATTATGAAGCGTATTGTGTGTAAGTACACACATTTGTGTGCGGTATGTGTCTTTTGTTAACGATTTTTCATCAAACAGCTTGAGCGTGTGCAGTATGTACGCTCGCTCGTTCAGTGTTTTCAAGGACTTTTTTCGTTATTGTGAAATCTCGACCGTTTTTCTAAAGAAAACATCTGAATCGCTAGAAACTCTTATTTGTAAAATTTTTTATAAAAACGTAGTTTGCTAGTTGAATAATAAAAAAAAAAAAACGTTTTCTATTATGTCCAACCGAATTAAGTTGTTCTGTACAGGAAAATGTGTGAAAATTAATAATTTAAAAATAAAAATATATTGAACTTAATATAAGTTTTAAAAAGTTTCATGTCGTGATACTGTAAATAAATGTTTCATCGTAGGGGTCATGCCCATCATAATTAAAACAAACAAAAATACATGTCTTAAAGTAGTAGTCTTATTATTGTAGTCAAAACATCTCCTATATTATATGTATTAGATGTTTAAATATTTTAATAAAATTTCACACACAATATTTGTACCGCGTGAACAATGCCGCGAGCGTATTATCGAAATATTTTAATGGAAATCGAGATTATTTTTACTCGACTGCAAAGTATAGTCTTTCGAAAATCGCGTATGATTGTCATTACCTCTTTCGGCTATCCATGTATCCCCCCAAGGGTCTTGCCGTCGCTCCCGGGATTTTCTGACGCAATAAACAATATTCAAAACATTACTCTACTACAGGGTGAATGAAAACGGTTCTGAACTCGTTTATGTTTTCACGATTTTCTGATATTTATTCTGAAAGAAATTTATAACAACACGGAAAAATATTAAAAACTATTTGTATAAATACGAGACTTTGACAAATTTTAAGCTGTGTTGGCGCTCTAAACCTATGTATATATATAACTATACTCTCGAAAAATCGCAATTATGCGAAAATAGAAAATGATAAACATAGAGTTTTTCGCTCTTCGATCGAAACCGGAGTTTGAAAAACAAGAAGTTCGGTGACGGCTCGTTTTCAGAACGAAAATCGTACAAATATGCAGACCATATTATATCGCGTCAGAAAATCTGCAGATAGTGACGTAGAATAAATTTTAATAATACTGCGCCTTCCGTGTACACACGAACACGTTTTTGTGACCCTTTTTTATTTTTCTCCCGGAGATTCATTACTACACGCTGCCCGGAAATTCGACTTTTTTTCTGTCTTTCTTATTTTGCTCTCCGACGTAATATAATAATAATAATAATATCGTCGTCGTCTCCATCAAACGTGCGTGCGCTGCAGTAGTTAATTTTCACGCACATATGTTTCCTCGAGTGTGCTCTGCAGCGGCGTCCCTTTCTCCTACCCATCGCCCTTTGTATTTCCTTCTTCTGTTCGCCGTCGTGACTTCTATAAATACGAAAAATAAGTATTATATTCTACAGTCTCCTCGTATACATATAATAATAATATACGCGTGTGTACATTAACATGGCACACACGTGGTGGTGAATCGTGTATATATAGTTTCCTGATGCAGTCCCTTCCTCGTCGTCGTCGTCTTA
The DNA here is from genome assembly GCA_017140985.1 of Hormaphis cornu. Classification (NCBI taxonomy): domain Eukaryota; kingdom Metazoa; phylum Arthropoda; class Insecta; order Hemiptera; family Hormaphididae; genus Hormaphis; species Hormaphis cornu. Next base: position 9,839,980 of record CM029360.1, on the reverse strand, counting down.
CCGATTTACCATCTGCGCGTGCACGCATCGGCCGAGGAGACGGTCCATAACACACCTAACCTACCTGTTTCTGCTGCTGCAGCTCTCTCGAAAGACGAACGATACGATTTTTTCTCTCAAAAATATAGAAAACGAGCGAGTAGTAGTGTACACACACACTGCAGCAGCGCATGCATCCGGTGTATAATTATATTATGGCACGGTGCTGCTGCTGGGGGAGGAGGGTGTACTGTTTTTTGTACGAGGTGTTCTGCATGAAAAGATCGGACCAATGCTCTCCTCTCCATCGGGGTTCTCGTGCGTTTTTACAGGATCAAAACATATCGCTAAATATGTAAAATTTTGTCGAATAAAATCGAATCTGTAAATGAAATCCACTAACCTTTTCGTCGTACAAAGCGCATTGATCGGATCGCTCCTTTCACTCGAAAACACAAACAATCGGAATTCGGCGGTGCTCGTCGTTTCCGGCAGATAACTCGAAAAATGTTTCAAATAAAATAATATAATATTTAAAAACGAAAATCTAAAGAGTTTTTTGCGGTGTTCGACGTAAAGATCGGAGCCACTATTGCCACCCGTAAAATCGATCGCGAATGTAGGAATTTCAAACCGTTTTCCGAAAATGTTTTGGTTTTTTGGCCGTGAACTCAAAAACAAGCAAAACAATTTCGAGTCAAGTACCATCCAAGTCCGCTTTCCAAACTTTTTTGCGATTGGACGCACCCGCACTGGCCGTCAAAGTGTTCACAGAAAAAAAAAAACATTATTATAAAAACAATACGCTCAGAATCAAAAAAAAAAAAACGTGTGGGAGACCCTTGACAAAAGCAAAGTTTTCTCACTACGGATGGCGACCGAACCGCGAGAATAATGTATTGTCATCATCTGACTGCACTTGTGTGCATTGTGAATCCTAAAAAGGTGTACAAATTATTCAAAGGTAAAATAACTTTACACTTCACGAAAGTAACGAGTAAAATATTGTACGGTTTTTTTTTTACATTGCAGAGAATCGTTTCGAACTGCATGTAGTATGAATGTATCAATACTGTTGTTTTTATTTGTTCGCAATGACGTTTATTTTTAAAAAAATTACTTTGAAAACTTATTACTTGAATGCGCCACTGCCCTTTTCATTAATTGTATCATTCGAGAGTAATTTTGTGCATCCGTCCGTCTGCAGCGGCTTTATTGGCTGTAAATTTGTCGTACGATGGTCGTTTTGGAGTTTTCCGCGGTGTTTCGGACAAAATCGGAAACGTAATAATATCAAACGCTAGACATATTATACTCTATGGTTTAGATGACTTCATATAATTGTGCAGACTGCACGATTTATTTATAAATATTTTTTCAAAATAAAATTTTGAGTTTTATTGGTTTGAATTTACTCAATTGTACATATATATAAAAAATAGACATTATCCCGATCCTAAATCGGCCATTACGATTCTAATGGAAAGAATTAGTGCGTACGAATTAAAAATTTTGATCGGATTTTATGTTTTGACAAAATCATAATTCACACATAATTGTGTACACTTCTATATAGATACCTACGCAAGTTAGTACATCAAATAATCTGTAGTTTTGGACTTGTTTTTAAATAGGTATAGCCTTAACACATGCAGCGCGCATTCCGGTGCGCATACGAATGTTGTGCTATTTTTTTCTATAGATTCTGAGCGGAACTGATTGTTTTCGTTTTAAGATTACGAAAAAAACACGGACATACTTTTAGAGCGTTAAATATAATAAATATGGTCCGGTGACGTAAACAATGCGTTTTGCGCGCGAGTCATAACTTGAATGTTAGCGTTGATGTTGTCAGTGGGTACAATTCATAGGTAACAATAATTCATTTGTCTCTATTGTATTATGATTAATATTTGATAAAAACACGAGTTGAAATATTCAAATACCGTACACACTATTTAGACATTGTTTAGTTATGCGTTATAGTTTTGGGGTGTGCTAGCCGATAATGCATGCAACTATGATGTCGACACTAAAAAAAAACAAATTATACTCGCATGATATGTCTGCGCATATTTATTTTAGAATAGGATGCTCTTCAAATAAATAATTTTAAGACTTTTAATGTCCTTTTGATGAAATTATTATTTTGAAAAAACGCAATAGCATTTTTGTTCAAAAACGTATTAAATCTTGGGTAAATATTAATGAGAACATTACCTACCTTACGTCAAAATACCATCATTTAAATTTTAAACACAATCTTTAACAGTTAAGAAGAATATTATGTTAAAAAGACCACCAATAACTTGTTGTATTTTTCCGTAATTTTAACAATTTATCAATATTCATTAATAATGATAATTATTTTCAATTATTAGATTTTTTTATGAAATCATTTCAATTTTATTGATTCTATCTCGCGGTTTGATGTATATTATATCAGTGGTTTATTTATTATAGTATTGTTTGACAGTCACTATTCGTATTTTTTTGTATAATAAACACAGCTATCTCTTAGAGTCTTCGTCGCCACTAGCAGCTTCACGTCATATGATACTCAAATCTATAAAAACATTTAGTCTTCGTCAACAAAATGTTTTATGAAATCAAATAATATAAACGACAAAAAATGTGTTGAAAAAACAAATACCCATCGCCGCAACACGTCGAGGTGACCCTATTTTTTTCGTCCGGTTGACGACTGCAGCGGTCGGTATGGCTACTCCATTAGTTCTATTTTTAAAACACCGCAAAATAACAAATTCGAGAAAAACAAGCGTACAAAACTATGCAAATAAAACTGCATTATATTTAAATATTATATTAGTCTCCATATTATTGTTGGTACTAGTTCGTTATTTTTTTAAAATTTGCGAAAATTTGTTAGGAATACTAAATGAATAAAAAAAAAAGCCTGGATCAGAAGTCTAGGTCGCGTGGGTAGTTTTACGGAGTACCGATTACGCTTTGGGTGAGTCAGTGGTTTGGAAGTTGTGGTTAAAACGTATTATTTAATGAATCGAAAGAAACGATTTATCATTCGAAAAAAACGATTGTGAGCGAGCTCAGTCATCTAGTATACGTCCTGGTAAAAACCAAATTTAACAAAACCAAAATAACACCGTTTTATCAATGTTTTTTTTTACGCTTTAAGTATCTACTGGGCAGATTTTTCAAAAATTTTTGATTCTGATAGCGAGTTTGGTTTTACATAACGTATTTAATTTTCAAATCTTAAATAAAAAATTTTGTGCTAGCTACGAACTTTTTTTTTAAAAAAAAATTAGTCAAAAGTATGAGCAACTTTTGAAAATTTTCTAACTTTAAACGACTAAAAGTAAAATTGTGAATATAGATTTTCAAATTTTTTTTTTTTTATATTATGGCCAAAAAACTAAAACGATTATACGTCTAAAAACACGCTAGCCGTAATTTTTAACGTTTTCCCTTAAATTTTACTTAGTGTTTTTATTTTAACGTTTTCAATTTTGAACCCTCGAATTTGAGACCCCTCAAAGTACGATCAGAGTCTGTAAACCTATCAGAAAAGTTACTGACTTTTAAAAATCTGATCATTTCTTACCATCCTTAAAGTTGTTCACAGAAGAAAAAAAACGTCATTGTAAAAACAATACATTTTTAACTGCGCTCAGACTCTAAAAATCACGTTTATATTTGTATGCTTCCTGTTATCGACCGCGGTTCTCGTGCAGGTCGCTATAATAACCTTCGAAAATAGATGTCAATTCTCTACTCTCGAGCGTATATTATGTTTTTTTTAACTGTTAATACTTGAGAAATTTTTTTTTTTTCCTATTGGTAAACAATACGACGATGCGTTTTATTAATTACCACTTAGAACGCTCGCTTGCAATGTTTAATAAATCGATGACCGATTCTCGCGTATACTATATTATAGGAAAACGTAGTTATACTTTGTAAAAAGTCGTTACAAATCAAACAAACTATTTTTATAGGCAGTTTGTGCTATTTTTTTTATCGCATTCTTCAAGAAATTCAACCATTTAAATCACGTTCGATTTCAAAATCGAATCGTCTTGAGTATTTTAACCGTTTTGGCAACTTTGACCAAGATTATAGATTCTCTATGAATAATGCAAAACCAGTAAGTCTCGATAAATATAATAGCGGGTAGGTGCAGCCGTAAGTTCTAACAATCGAATGTAACTTAACGTGCAGATTTAACACATTTTTCATGTTTTTTATTGCTGTTTTGCAATGAAAACGGAACATTTTGTGTCGTACGCTTTTGTGCATATTTTAATGCACTCATTGTTGAACGTGATGATAAACTCAATTTGTTGCCATCTTATTTATACCTCGGATAATTAAACAATCATAACCGCGTGTTTACAGTACTAATTATTAGTAATTATAATATACAATCAATGATGGATGTATGTATTTATATATTGTTGACTGCAGTTGAGTGTACGCATAATAATAATCTACATAACAAAATCTAAATTATTCTGAAAACTTTTTTAGACCGATTGAAGCAAAATCAATTTTGGTTTTATAATGATATTATAAATGTTCATGTGTAATCAATGTACAATAAACACTATTGCACTTTTCACCTCGTCGCACTAAATTGAGCACTGTACAGTGTTATGTATGGAAAACATTATATTTGTTTTCAGTTTTTGTAATTTGCGAAAGAGCTCAAATCAATTATAAATTATTTATTTCAATTTTTTTTTGAGGGGGAGAGGAAAACATACATATATATATGTATATATATTTGTAAATGACGTTTAAAATTGTTTTAATCGTGCCTCCAGAGTTCTTTAAAAAAAATGCACGTTGACGAGTTTGTCGCAACATTTATGATTAAAAAGAATTTTTTTTTTTTTTGAGACTTGGCTTGTCCGGAAATTTTGAACGGGCCCTGCGCAGGTAGTACCGCGCGATGTTCTTTTGGTTTTTGAATATATATGAAATACCTAGGTATACTTATTATCCGATGTGTTGCTGCTAGGTTTAGGAAATTTTTTTATTTCTGAAGGAGATTTTTGAAAGTTTAAAAAGTAAAAGACTTTTCAGCGAATGTCAAGGAGATCTGAGAATATTGAGTCTGGCGTAAATCGAAACTTTTGATCGACTAAGTCCGACGATATACCGTAGGCTGCTGCAGACTTTCACATCTCGTCCCCTGTTTATATTTTACTAAACGTATACAATAATAGTCAACCTTACCAATAAAAAAGTACTGTTTATTTTGTATTATATTAGTAATAACGTGACGGGGAGGAAAAGTTTCTGAACTGTATTATTTTCTGTGTGTTAATAAAAATGGGTTTGGCGGCGCGTCCTTGACTCACTCGTGTGCTGCAATATGTACAATATTATTCGTATAATGTATTATTATTTCTGTATATAAACTCGATGGAGACTTAATGGGATGGTCGGAAAGACATGTCCGGCCGTGTGGATGCCCATTAATGGACATTCGACGTTCTGACGTGTATGATATCATACTATAAATATTCTTTTTTTTTTTTCAATAATTTTATTTTATTTTTTTTGCATATTATACGTCCTATTATACACACCGTATTATGTTACCATATCATATGGAGTATAATACTCTGCACTAGTAGTTGTATGTATAGAATCGCATCCTACGCGCGACTGCAGCGATCGAGGCGTTTTAGCGAATGTATTATTTATGAAATACAAGAAAGCGAGATGAACTTATATAGAGAGACTAATTAATTTCGTGTAGGTACGTTTTAGTACTATCCGCACGATTGTAGAGACGTGGTATTATAATAAATTCGTTAATAAAAAGCCGGGATCAGTCTAGGTCGCGTGGGTGGGTATAGTTTGACGGAGTAGCGACTACGCTTCGGGTGGGTTTGGAAATCGTGGTTCAAACGTACTGTTTATTATGTGGAAGCAATGATAAATCATTGCCTTCGAAAAAACGGTTCTGAGCGAGCTCAATCGCCAATAGTATACCGTGCCATGGTAAAAACCGGATTATATTTAACAATGAAAATTGTCTGAAAACTCCGAAAGTCGTATGCACGTTTGAAAAAAATATTAATTTATTAAAACGTGTGAAAATTTTAATTCTTACCGAATATACAATGGTATCGGTGGTTTCAATTCGATCGGACAAATACTCGCCGCTCCAGCGGGCTTTTTAGTGTAAATATAGTTGTGTTCTCGGACCATTACTCGTAAAATTCAAAAATTTGTTCGGAATAAGTTACAATTTAAAGCCATAATTTCAGCTTTTTTGTGGTATTCAAACTTAAGATCGGAGCATTACGTTTTCTACGCAAAAACGTCATCACACACCTGAAAATTTTTGCAGTAAAATTCTTTATTCGTTTTTGGGGGGTATCACTGGAAAAGTGAGCAAAATTTTTAGAAATTCTATGACCGAAATATCACCGCGGCCAACAAACCTGACGGAAAAGTTATTGATTTTGAAAATTGAAGCATTCCTTCCAAACGAAAACTTCATCACAAATCTTAAAATTTCAAACTTTTTGCCGTATAAAATTCTCCAAAACAGTAGTAAAACTCAAAAAGTAGACAAAATTAAAAAAAAAAAGCCTCATCCAAAGCACCACTGGAGTCCACCACACATGCCATATATCAGTAGAGACTTAAAAAATCTGAACATCCCTCCTGTACCCGAAAAGTTGTCGACGGAAAAACAAAAACATCAGTACCTACGTAAAACACAATACGTGTTGTCTAAAAGTTTGTTGTACAACAGCATCGGGTCGTCGTCATCGTCATTATACGTTATTCAGCTGCAATACAATTTAAAATATTATTTAAAGTCCCTCTCGAATGATGATGATACGCCGCGCGGTTAATCGAGGGCGGAATAATGGCGTTTCCAAAACGAGCAGCAGCGATCCCACACGCGCGCGCTATATAATAATAATATTAAATTTCCATACACACAGAGCGGCTCCGTATACGCAATGTGCCGCGTATATTATTCATATTATTATTATTATTTTCGTCATTTAAAAAAAAATCGTCGTCCGCGCAAACACGTCACTGCACTCCTCGATCGCGGTGTTTTGATATTATTTCTTATTTATTTTTTTTTTTTTTTTTACGCTCAAGAATAATGTTAAAGATCATAAACGTGCCAGAGAAAACACGAGAGGACCATATGGTGGTCGGATTCTTTTTTAGGATCGTGACAACGCTGAATATGGCGAACCGCGCGCAAAATGGCGCCCTCGCAGTCTCCGCGCGCGCGCGCGCCTTATACACAATAATAAATATAATAACATACAAGACGTGTATTATTTTTTTTCTCCAAAATCATTTTTTTTTTTTTCGTTTTTTAGCCATCGTTCGATTGTTGCAGGTCGCAATTATATCGTATAGGTGTACCACATATATAAAATATATCGCATTTTTGCAACAACAAAATGCATGATAATAACATTATATATACGGTGACAAACGAGTTTGTGCGTGTCGTCGCCATCATCCATCGTGTGGTACGCGCGACGACATATTTTGCATAATCTCGCCGTACGTCTGTCTACGTGGCAGTTTGTACAATGATTTGTGACACTGAAAAAAAAGGAAGAAAAAAAAATGTGCTTGGCGTGTTCGAGAAAAAGAGAGAGAAAGGCGCGGGATTTCTTTAAATCCTTTTTCGGCGTTCGGCCGAAAACGGTTCGTTATTATTTACCACGCGGTTTTTTTTTCTTATTTTTCGTCGCCACAACGTCCGCATTGTGGTGTCGTGACTATTGTTGGCGGTTCGCTCATCAATTATTATTATCAGAGGCAAAGCTGGCGACCCACGAAAAATCTCCATCCGTAAAAAGGCCTCATTAAACGACTAATTAAGAATAAAAAAAATTCTCAATTTTTTTTTTCAAACAACTTTTTCCTCTTAACAGTATATAACAGCTGTGTACTAGAGACGAACTTGAGGCGACTTTCGAGAACAGCGAGTACGGTGGGAAACTGTGCGGATAGCTGCAGCAATGAATCAACGGGAAACCGGCGGAGGAGATATTGTAAACAAAGAGTTTGTGGAAATCAGCAATAGTTTCATTAAAGGGCCAAAGAACATTGTACGATATGGTTAGGTCACGTCGTAAGAAGAAGAGGAGTAAACCCTAGGAAAAGATGGATTGTGACTGTACTCTACTCGGCGGAAGAGGATCTAAAAACCCTCGGAGTAGCGAGGACTGGACAGAGGCAGTACAAAAGATAGAAAAGAGTGATAGGTGGCGAAATATAATATGGTGGAAAAGTGTCTTGTAGAGAGTAAAAAATGCCAAGGGGAGAAGATGAACCGTGTATGATTTGTTAATTTTTTTTTTACTAAAACTATTGAACAAAAAATTAGTTAGGAAACCTAACTATAAATCTCAGAACTATCAAATCAACGTTCGTTGACAATCAACCATCCTTAACCGCAGTAAAATTAATCGTCTTCTCGTCGCGTCCCGAACTCCAGTACGGTTTTCTATTATATTTTTACTGTGTACAGTATGTTCATATTTGCATAATAATCATTGTGTTTTATTTCCCGGTCGTCGCGCCCGTCCAATATTGTGACTGTATACAAAATGTTTTGTTAACAATATTCCTCGTCTTTCCGCCGCTTCGTGTGTATAAAACATAAATGATTGCCGATTTCGTCTGACAGCTGGCGACGTTAGCGCCTAATTACGAAAGTAAACTTTTCATGATTTGTTGTCGAATAAGTAAAATTATTCGATTTAAAATTTAGAAACTTATTTAAATATAACTTATAACTGAAAATAAACCGCAATGTTTTTTTAATCGTTGTTGAAAACGATTAAATAACATAGTTTTAAACAGTATGAGTAGTGCAGAACAAGATAATATATATATAATATGATGGTCAAATAGAGTCTCGATGTACAGTTATGAAAAGTCATAAAAAAAATACTGTTCACGATTTTCACCACGATTTTTTCGTAAATATGCTTTTTTCAATCTGAAAACCGAATTTAATACCCTGTTTTTACCAGAAAATGACATTTTTAGATATTTATGATACAACGTAAATTTATTACATTTAGAATCATTAAAGTTGTCATGTTCTGAGGATTTTGTATAGAATAAAATACAAACATTTACCGTTTCTGTGGGAGAAATGACAATAATAGCCGCGTTTTTTACTCTAAATTCAGTGCGGTGTATCCAAGGGCCGATAAGTTTGCGATTTTAATAATCTACACTCATTCGCATACTTTATATTTAACTCCATCGTATCATCGCAGTGTTTATAAACAATTTATACACCCATAATATCGTTTAATTATACGTGGGTCCTGTACTGTTGCAATAGAAATTTAAATAAAACGTGTATTATTTGTGTGTGGGTACAATATGCATGTATCGTTAATACTTCATTATTTCTTGTTTGAGTTTAAAATATATATATGTATGTATACCACTGTTTATTTAAGTAAGAATCCAGTAGTATTTCGAAATGTTCACTTTCTTGAAATACCTATACACAGGAAATAATTGTTGATTGATAATTAATAAGCCATTTAGCTTTACAATTACTATTGTATGAATGAAACCCTATAAACCACTACCGTGTAGTATTTTAAAATTGATCATATTTTAATACTATTTGTATAGCTGTTATTGCAGTCAATACAATATAGTTAATACGTATAGATTATACTATAGTATTGTTGTGTAATCGAAAAATTTCTTTAAAAACAAGTTTACGTGCATACGAAAACGATACTTAAAAAGTCATTACAAACCTGAAAATTTCAAATTTTTCGCCTTAAAATTGTCGATTTTTTGTGTTGGTTTTCGCGGTAAAACTCAGAAAGTAAGCAAAATTTTAAAGAAAATTTCGACCAAAGTACCACAGGAGTTCATAAACCTCTTAGAAAAGTTACTGACATTGAAAATTGGAGCATTATACGAAAAGTTGTTGACAGAAAAAAAAAATCATTGTAAAAACAACAATCTAAAAGCACGTTTCAGAACCTCTAGGTATTACAATAATAATAGTGATAATATTATATATTTTTAGTCCCGCGGAATTAATAATTTTGCGCGCGTCGCTACACGATTTTCACATTTCTGCAGTAAAAACTGCTCTGGCAACGACGTCGGTGCCAGAAAGTACACGTAGATGATTTCAATTGTCACATATCATAATCGTATAATATATAGGTAACCTGCGGTCGAAACAATCGACGGTTCTGTACGCCGGAAGCATATATATATCTTTACGTCTCTACATTGTTTGACTTAAAAAAGCTGGCGGACGTAGGTATATAATTCATCAAACGCGATCCGCGATGGTTGTAACAAATTTTCTGGGAAACATTGCTAACACAACAATAGTTTTTTTATCCATATTCGATCACGTTTTCGGGGGCTATTTGTCATTTTTTTCATAAAACAGGGTTATTTTAGTTTGAAAAGCGATCAAATATTTTGTAGGGGGCTACAAGCGCCCTCCCCTCCCAATCTCCGCCTATATGTCCTATGTATACCGAGAGGCGAGATATTTTAAGCCAGTGTACAAAAAGAAAAAAAAATATGATCGTAGGATCGTACAAAATTTATGATTTTGAGGACTTGGAGAAAAATATATTTTTAGTTTTAAAAGTGTTTTTTTTTTTTTTTACTGTTACCTAAAAACATATCTTATTGCGGAAAAACTGTCACGCCTCGTAAAATTGTTCGATTTAATATATATATGTTATATATGTATAATAGGTACTGTGTCAAGCAAAATTTTAAATTCCAAAAATATAATAACCAAAAATTAAAGCGAAATTCACTGCAGTTTATCGTAGGCACAAAATTTAATTTTACAATGACGTTTCTTGTTTGTGTGTTTGTTCAACAGAGCTCAATGATAATTATCAGATCTTCGAATGCATATAGGCGTAATACCACTAAAGATGTATCGTCTAGACATATTATTATGGTAGTTTATTTGAAGCATTTTTGAGCGTTAACTTTGAACGTTTTGGTTCTAAAACGATAACAACGCGTACGAAACGCTGTATGCCACGAGCAAGTTTCACTCTTTGTTTCCGCTCGAAAAACATAAGACGTTTTCTTAATAACACGTTTTATTGATTTTATAGAAAATCAACGTGGTTTTGGGCCAGTCGCCAACTAATATAAATGTTGTCGTTTGTCGATTTGTTTTGTTCGATCAAAAAGATTAGTGTAAAACTTTGTTCCCAGCTGTAAGATGAAAAAATTTTATCAAAATACTATTCTTTTATAGTTCTTCGGATGATTTCACTTTTCAGTACCTACCATTGTATCCTCCTGCAACCTTGGCGACCGGACGACTCCAATTCGTTGAATATTTATACTGTTTTATTTATTTTTTTTTTAGCCACCTTTGTATAGTGTTTGTAATGTTTTCTATACACTATATTTTATTTAAGGAGGATATCGGATAAAGTTACTATCGAATTCCGCCAAAGCGAGCTTATACGTTATTTCTTTAGCAGTTTTGCTATCTCAGTTGGGAATCTCTTAGTTCCTACACAAAATAAACAAAAATTAACCAATATAGTTTTGAAAAATTATTACGATTCAGACTAATAATAATACCTGTATACTATCATGGTGTTTTTTTTTTTTTTGGAATTTCGATTATTAAAAAAAAATAATCATGAAATTCAATTTTCAACAACGCAGTCAATCTTAAACCCTATAATAACTTTAAAAAAAAATAAATTTTGAAATGTATATTGTACATTCAAAAGTTACAGACTTCTATCTACGAAATTTAAACTCGCGTGAAAGAACTCAAAATGGAAAATTTCTATTTTTAAACTGTACATAAACTGACCAAAAAAATAAACGAAAATTTTTTTAAAATAATTTTTAGGTTCATCAAACCATTTAATCAAAAAAAAAAAAATAAAAAATTTTAGGATATTCCTTTTATGACCGTTAAAAAACGCGGATCGCCGTTCCGTGTTGTTGTTGTGGGGGTTTGTTTTACTCGAGTACGATAATGATCCGGTATTTTAAACGTATTATAAGAATTTTCGTTTCATTTTCTAGATATTATAATATTTTATTAAAATAATATTACTGTGTTCTTCTGTAAGACCGACGGTTTATCGTCGTTGTTGCAGCGATCGTTGTAATAAACGAAAGGAAAATACAAATAAAGGACGGTGTTTAAATATTATAATAATATGAGTCGTTTGCTTGTTGCCAAACAAAATTGACACTTACTGACTGTCAATAAAAATAATTCGTAGGTCATCGGCACTCGGCGGTCGTGTGTGTGTGCGGCGTAATAAAATTATTAGGTAATTATTACTGTATATACTGTCGTCGGTGACGGACGTTTAAAAAAAAAGTTTTAACCGGCGCGGCGTCACGTAAAAAATTGTAAAAAATCGTAAAAAAAAAATCTGACGGGTAAATGGATGATAACCTGCTGCTAGTATATCGATTGTTGTGTATGCTTTTACCGTGTGATCGATAATTATCACGTGTACCGCGATCGTTAATGATCAATAATGAATCGCTAAATATATTATTAATTATTTTTATAATATTGTGAGCCGTTTGACGGACGGGGGCCGGCCCGTGCGTTTCGAGTGCACGACGTCTGAATCCGACTTCAAATTAAAGATTTGTTAAACAACGTAGGTGCATTAGTTAGTGAAAAAGTTAATTTAAAAAAATTAATTATTTTTTAGTTTAATTAGCTAATAATTATTTTCGTTTTTAACTATTGTTCAGTTAAAAATTGCATCGCATTTATTCAACTTTTTACTGTTAATTATCATTGTGGCAAAGTTTAGAAAGTTTTTTGTTACCAAGAGGAATCAACAACCATAATTAATTCAATGCCTTTTTTTTTTTTTTTTTTCGATAATTTACTTCGTACGTCTAAAATACTAGATAATATATATTGGGCGTATTATGACTTGTGAATGTTTTAGCAAAAAAAAAAATTACTTTTTTTAACCGAGTTAAGTTTATTTCATTTTCACTTTTAACTTAAGTATTTAGTTAATTTTTTTTTT
>CM029360.1:9773864-9826552 GCA_017140985.1 Hormaphis cornu | reverse complement strand
ATATCTGGCGCGAATTCAGAGTAAACTATCGGTCGGTGGTGACCGAAATGCCCCTTTAAATAAACAAGTTTATCGCATTGCTTTTAAAATATGTAGAAAGTTAAATATTTCAGGTTTTTTTTAATTTAAAAGTAAATACAAGTCCTCGAGAACTATCTACATCAAACGAACGGTACATCGAACTGATTTTACTGTACTGTTTTTGAATATACTACTAGAACGAAAAAAAATCCACTGTTCAACGATTACTAACCTAATTTCGTACCTAAGGAAAATTTTGTAATTATAATTTACGAAATAAATTGTATCGAAACAATATACACTGCAGAAACAGGAACGGCTCCAGAGATATGTCTGGGGGTGCATGGTTTACCTACGGTATCTTCTGAAAAATATGAAAGTTTAAAGAAAAACACAATTTCACACCATCAGTTCAATCATTCTATTTTTTGGTTATATAACCGGTAACACTATACAGATGTAAACGATATTATATGGCTATATCTATACATATATAAAAAAAAAAAACATGGTTATTTTATACACTTATCTATGATCTGTGGTTTTCCTTCGGTCTGGAGGCCATCACCTGTGCGGAAAAAATGAGAAAATCAAACGCTAAAATATAACAATTATTGTTATATTATGTATTAGGAAATTTCCGGTGTACAACGCGTACTGTGTAAAGTTTTGGATCGTTGTACATTATATTAAATACGTCAACGAAACCATACTGATTGCTCGAATATTGCATTTTCAACTATTTTATAAGTGGTTATCCACTTTAAGAAATAGTATTATTAATCCGATTTCAGTACTTACTACGTACGTACGCCTCACAGTATGATGGTGTTTTTTTTTCGACTTTACGCTGTCTCTAAACGATTTTTAACGGTAGAATACGCAGCGGTCGAAAAAATAATATTGAATACGCTTTTGAGTTAATTATACCTAGTTACAAGCGCATTTTCCTAGTAGTTAGTTCTCTACAAGGAGAATTATAGATTTTAAAGGGCGCGCTAAAATTTTGTAAAAACAATGGCGTATATTCCGTCCGCTCCCCTCAATTCGAGCACCGCGTACAGCGTGTCAGCTTCTTCCGAAGTCGAGTTTTTGAAAAACAAAACAAAAATTGGATTCAACGAATAGACCATTTTATCCTTTCTGTTATAATACGTGTAGTGACCGTAAATTATACATTTTCGCGATGTTTGCTTTCAGTTCAACTTTGTCGGAAGAATATTGGGTCCTCGCGGTATGACGGCCAAACAGCTGGAACTGGAGACCGGGTGCAAGATCATGGTCCGGGGAAAGGGCTCGATGCGCGACAAGAAGAAGGTACGTGTACTCGCGAAAGCGAGCAGTTAAGTTCGATACTTATAATAATTATTATTATTGATTTTCCGTTTTTTAATCTAACACTATGCCTATAATAATGTCGTATTTTAATTGCTAACACGGATCTGTGTGATGAAACGAAAAAAGCAGTAAGTACAATACAATGAAACGTCGTCAACGCGCGTTCGTTTGGTACGTTTTGTGTTTAACAATCGTTTCGACTTGTGTTCGAAGGAGGAACAGAACAGGGGTAAACCGAACTGGGAACATTTGAGCGAGGAACTCCACGTTTTGATATCCGTCGAAGACACGGAGAACCGGGCCAAACTCAAGTTGAAGAGAGCCATCGACGAAGTGAAAAGGCTTCTTATACCCGTTAGTGTTTTTCGAACGTTGCGGTGTCGCGTACGATAATAATATAACATTTTTATTTTCCACCCCAGGCCGACGGAGAAGATGAACTGAAAAAACGCCAGCTCATGGAACTGGCCATCATCAACGGAACGTACAGGGACTCCAACGCCAAGGCCTTAGCAGCGGCAGGTAAACACGGCAGTAAATGATGTAGATGATACTTTTGAAACGCGCAAGTATGCCGCGAAAGGAGTATTCAATTACACGTTTTTAAGTTCTTTAAAAAGTACTCGCGCAAAATCTTCTTTCTCCGCCTTCTTCCTCCCAACCGCGCCTCCACACGTCACGTTTACCACATCCCCTACACACACACGCGCGCGCAATGATTGTATCTCGGTTTTCTTCTCTGCTCGCCACGTGCCCGTCTTAGTGTCACTGTATCGATGCAGCAACGTATTATTGATACTACCAAGTAGTTTGGTACTTTCAAGTACCTGTACTAGTACAACAATGCTGATTTTGGAAAGCGTTGTTTAAACGCCGAACAAACTCTTTTACACTAATTATAAAACACACACACACAAGTCCAAGTCTGCGAAATACGAGCATCCCGTGTATAATTCGAACGCGTTCAATAAGAGCTGTGTGTTCACTCGGTGTAGTAACGCGCTTCGGTGCTGTTTCAGCCTGCGACGAAGAATGGCGCAGAATGGCCGTGGCCGCGGCCGCCGAGACCCAGCGGCTGTTGTCGCCGCACGGAATGGGCGGCTTGGCCACCACTTTGCGGCCGCAGAACGCCACTCCGCTAGCCGCGCCGCTCATACTGTCGCCACGCATACAGACTGCCATTACCACCACCGCTGGAAACCCGGGCGCCCCTCAGCTGTTATCCCCCGCCGAACATCACCACCACGCTGCGGCCGCAGCGGCCGCCGCCGGTCTCATATACACACCGTACGCCGATTACGCCAACTTCGCTCTGGCCGGCTCGCCACTGATCACAGAATACACTCCTGCCGACCACTCGGGTGCGTTGTTGTTTGTTTGTTAAAACGAAATTTTTATACAAAATACATATATACATAATATTATATTATACATATGTGCATACGCATCAATAATATGACGTGTGTGTACACTACGAGAATCGCAAAAGTCGGACGCGGCTCGGGAGAAAACGCGGGATATCAAAAACGATTCAAAATTTTGCTTTCAGTTTAAGAATGAGCCCACGTTCCGCTAAACAATTATTAATATTTTACGAGACTGAAAAAAAAAAAAAAACACCACACGAACCTTATCAGTATTTTTTTTATTCATTCATTTTCAAAGCAAACGACACTGTGTTCTAGAGACATTTTTTTTTTTTTTATTTTAATTTTTTTTTTTTTTTTCTATTATTGTATTAAAAGAATGTTCGGCCAGATACATGCTAATGGTTCCAGAACTACAAGGGCTCACCTACCGTCACTGGCCAAATCAACGTTAGTACCATCCTTTGTATTTGGCCATCCAATCCTTCTTTTTTTTTTTTTTATACATTTGTGAGGTGCTATCCGATTTATATTGTTTATGTATAATTTTAGGAATTAATTTTTTTTTTCAGTATTCCTTATTATTTATTATTATTTGTATTTTATTTTTTTATTTATCTTGTTCATTTTTTTTTTGCGCGCGCGCGCTTTTTATCGGCTAACTTCACAAAGCTTTAATTTTGTTTCTATATATACATACATATATATCCCTTCTTTACCTCTGTTTCTTTTTAGTTAGTTTTTAAATATTAGTCTAACTCGACTAAAGTATAATTAAAAAAAAAAAAAAACTAGGTGTGTACTAATGAATTTAATGCGATTAAACATTTTCTCCTAATAACATAATTTACTCCTCAAGTTCATACTTCCCACTGAAAGCAAAAATGAATGCGTACTATTATCGTTTTAATTTTAACCGGTGATTCTAATAACACGTAGACCGACTTTTAATACTTGTAATAATGTTATAGTTTCTATTGTTTTGAACTTGGCGATTTGGAACGTTCTCCTAAATCTTCTTAGTCAACGATTTCCACACTAACCGGGATGAATATATAACACACTTTATTTTATTTTTTTTCTAGAAAAATGTAAACCGAGGCGTGACTCTAACACAAACACTAAAGTCTTAACACAAATATTAAAGCAAAATATTAAACATATTATAGGACCCGAATTAACAAATTACTTGAGGGACCAAGAAGAACCACCAAACAGGTTTTTTACTCATATAATAAGAAGATATTTTTAACTTCTGACACCTAAAGTTCCTTAATTCGATAAGAATGAAATACCATGACAAACACTTAAAATATTATAATTATTTTTATTGTTCATACTATTCGTATCTATTTATATTATGTATATTCATAGATAGAAATATATATTACAATAAAAAAAAAAAACACTCAGGCTGATTATGTAATTAATGTTATGTATATTTTTTGTAAATGTTTAGTACACATCTATGTTTAGAAGAATATTTGTTATAAATGTATAAAAATATATTTTGCGTGTTTAGAGGGTGGTTAAAATTAGACGTTCCTGTAATTCCTGTTTCAGAAAATACAGAATGTGAAGTGGTTTTTTTTTTTTGTATTGTCTATTATGATTTCAAGGTGTATTTTAGTATTGTGTGATGTACTTCAGTGTTTAATGTTTTCGTATAAAATTAAATTCTTCTTCTTCTTGTATCGGCAGTATCAACTTTCGATACTAAAATAACAACTTGGTTTTATTTAATCATGTATAATAAACGGGTGAAAATATAATATATGGCAAGCGTGAATGACAATATTAGATACTTGTTGTTAAGCTATGTTTGGTTACAAGAAAAAATTTTAAGTTTATGTAACAATGTATGTCATCATGTACAAACGTATAAAAAAAAAAAAAACAGTGGCGAATGAGCTTCTTAGTGATAAATGTCTGAACTACTGATACCGGTGTTTGTGAACATTGTTCCTATCGACCAATGTTTTGACCGTCTGGCTTAAAATAAATAAATGCAATTGAAATCATAATAGACAGCAAATAACAGCTTTCTAATTTGCACATTATGTTTGTTTTTCAATATATAATTATCGCAACGTCTAATTTTGAGCATCCTATACGATGTACGACATACATAATATTATTATGTGTGTATTATTTATTTGTATTTTTTTGATATTATAATGACTATGCGTGTACAAGTTGTAGGGGGTCGAAGTTTTGAAGTGGAACCTGGCTCTCAAACAGTGTTTAAAAACAACTTCTTAACTTTTTTTCTCAATAAATAAATATAAATGATGTGTTTATAGCAGGTGCAGCAGCCGCGGTCGCGGCGGCGGCCCAGGCCGCAAAACAAAGAAGGCATTTGACTCAGATCAGGGATCATCCGTATCAGAGGGTTGGCACTTCGATTGTCAATTAAAAAAAAAAAAATAAAAAATTTTAAATGTTCTCTGAATCTGAAAGGTCAGTTACAATTCGTTTTTAATCTAGGGTTATTACAAATTTAGTTTATAGGGTGTAATTTGATACGAATCGTCAAATTTTTTTTTGCGTCCTACGAGTTTTTCGAAAATTTCGTCGTCCCCCCCCCCCCCCCGAGCAATTATTTTTACACTGCTTATTTTTTTCTAGGCCTTTTTTCGGTTGTGATATTTTTGTTTTATTTATTTATTTATTTATTTACTCTTTGTTTTATATTATTATATTTTATTATTATAAATTCATTTTTATGAATTCACACATTCGTAAATTCACACTAATTATTTTACCTGTGTATTTGTTTGCTAGAGCAGTATTATCTGTAGGAGCTAGTCTTATTTATTCACGTAATACTTTGTAGACTTAACATTAAGTGTATTTTTAATGTTGTATTGTGTTCTAATATTGTATATCTAACAGTTAAACCGAATGTGTGTTGTTATTGGTGAAGGTATAGTCGTGTACCAAAATAATAATTATTATTATTATTGACATCACATCTATTTTCTATTTATGTTTGTTTGTATAGTAAAATGGCACAATAATCGTTGAGTACTACAAACAGTAAAAGAAAAACTTACACTCGGGTTCTATCTTTATTAATATGAATGTTTTTTTTTTTAATTTTTATTCGTTTAAAATATAATATATAATAACGCTTTTCACACACATAGTAGTAAAATATTTTTTTACTAATAATTATTAATATAACTCTGTTCAAATACACTTGGCAACACATTATGTTTGTCACCGGCGTACTTACACTAATACAATAATAGAACATAATACTTTTAGCTGCTATTAAAAAAAAAAAAAAAAAAAACAAAAAAATATTTCATTACTAACATGTTTTTTTATTTTTTTATTTAACATCAAAAAAGGCTTGCGGAGATCTAACACACTGGACCTTTATTTTAACACCACACAACGCAGCCTGCAGCCGAAGTGCGACGATTGCCAGATGGAACTATTATTAACAACTAAACAATTATATCATTCTGCGCACAAATACACACTTAAAAAAAAAAACGCAATGTTGCACTTGAAATTATTATTTGTCTAACCGATATTATCTGTCTAAAATAATAATTTTCGTATATTAATATTGTTGTTCAATGTATATTATTATGTTCAATGTTGTTTCATCATACATATATTATTATTAAACCCTAAAGGCGCTATAGATTGATTGATTTTTTTTTTTGTTTATTGTTGAGTCATGTGCCTTAAAAAAAAAAAAATACACCGTATGGACATTCATTATACGCTTAAAATGTCTCACCACTAGTCTTAATAAGTTTGTTTGTTTAATTTTTTTTTTTATTCTTCTGGATACTCGACTGTGTTATAATATTATTATGCTCTCCAATAACATAAAGTATACGACATACATATTTAATAGAATACTACGGTATAATCAATTTGATCAAACTTTTTTTTTTACCACTCTACTTATGAATATATCGCCTTAGTCTTAATAATTAAAGATTAAAAAAAAAAAAAATTGAGAAAATTAAACAAAAAAATAAATTCACTTATTATTTTTTATGTTGTTATGATTTCGTAAGATCAATTTTGTGTAGCGTGCAATAAAATAACATGATGTTTACTCTAATCTTATTATTTTTTAGAAAAATTTTTTTTTTTTTTGATAATTACGTAGAAAAATTTTCAGTATTAAATAAAATTAAAATATATTTATTGTATAATAATTAATAATAACAACAACATCAATATCATGCCAGGTGCCAAAATCGACCCATGCCAGTTTACATTATTATTATTATTATTATTATTATTGTTTTGTTATTTTAAAATTATTTAAAATAATATATTACTATATAGAACATATATCACAGTAAATTATTTATTAGCGATAGACATTGTAATATTATTATATTTTATTAATTATAGCGTAATATGATATCGTACGAATAAATACAAATTTGTATTTAAGTTTTTTATAATAATTTTTGTAAGTACTTAAGAAGCCTAAACAATTTAGAAAATTATCTCTCGTATAGGCTAAATACATTAATATTATATTATTATATTTTTGTTGTTTACGAATCTCAACGTCAAAATAGTCGTGTTTTTTTTTTTCTTGTTATCTAGACGTTTGTAGATAATACTATATTATATTATTATGTATAATGATTTTACGATGGATATTACGTACACGTGTGTGTGTGTGTGTGTGTGTGTGTGTGTGTGTGTGTGTGTGAGTGAATATATGTATTGTAGTTTTTAGAAAAAAATTGATTGTAATTCATTACTTATTTTACTGCCTTCAAAAAGAAAAGAAAAGAAAAAAAACAATATATATATATTATACAATAAAAATTTTCACAATCAGCGGTTTGATGTATTTCAGGCTTACGTGCCATAAGATATATATATATATATGTATAATTTTTTTCTAAATTAATGTTTTTATTATGTTGTTTATCGAATTACGGTTTGTGTTTTTGATATTTGAATCTTATATTTTAAAATTGAAACGCCTTGAACACTTTGAAGTGGAAAAATAAAAAAACATGCAAAAAAAAAAAAAAAACTCCATTATATATTTTTATTATTATTATTATTATTATATACGCTTAACGATATGAACTTTATTTTTATTTATATACGCGCATATATGTATTTTTTTTTATAGAAATAAAATACATATGTATGTATAGGAGTTTCTATTTTAATCAAATTTATTGATGTTGCATGTAAGGTTTTTCAGATTTTTATGAAATGTATTTTATAAACAAAAATGTTTTAAGAGATGACATGAATAATTATTATTAAAAAAAAAAAGCATGTAGAACAATAATTATTGTTGTCTATGTTTGTTAATTTATTTGTTATATCCGTTGTGGTACCGTGATGCACATATTTGCTAGTCAATAACACTAATGTCGCCCGCCTCTAGCCGCGTGTTGTAAAGACCGCGTAATGTTTGCACTGTACGTACTCGATAATGAACACGAGAGAAAAAAAGTCTCGGAAAAGCAATAAAAAAGTATCCGTTTGTTTACATAGACAATGTATACCTACTGGGTTTTAGCACTAACGTGTACAGGGTTGTATAATACCTTTTATACGTCTTGTACGCAAGATGTAATATCCATCTGCATCTTTGTTTGGATACAAATGAATATTTTATGGTACTTTTTTGTACATAGATTGAATGTGCTTACTCGCTGAATCTCAAGTTTTTTTACATTTTCAAAATTGTAGAGAAACCTGGAACGTGTGAAGAGCCATTGGATTTTCTAATATTGTGCCACGCACCGATTGAATACAAACTTCTATCGGATATTTTTTACAAAGCTCGGACGTATATAATTTTGAAACAAAGACTGAATAGGAGTGAAATAAATGATTAAAAAAAAAGTGATTTTGGTTGTATAATATGGCGTAAAAGTCTGTCTCTTTTCAAAATCAGCCATCTTTTGTTTTCTTTTCAATATTCGTGCAATGATATATTTTAAAAATGTGTTTTACATTAGAAAAGGGAAATATCTAATGTAATACGTCAAAATGTTTACCGTGAAACATACCTTGGCGTAAATCAAACAATAACAAAAAAAAAAAAATCAATTGCTGTCTAGCGACGCAAAATATATGTGATTAAATATAGTCCATCAGGAATGAAACTACCAGTGCAGTAGTGTTATGAAAATAAAATAAACTGATAAGTATAAATAGGAATAAACATTCTGTTTACTCAATAACTAATGTATGATTTCCATAGAAGTTCAAGAGTTTTGAGACCTAGGGGCTGTCATAGGGATTAGGGGGGACTAATTATTATTAATGTGTAAGGAAAAAATTTGGGGGTTCTAAACTAATTAAATACAAATTGTTTTACTTGATAAAATAATAAAAATGATCATTAAACTGGTTAAAAAAGTAGAAGTGCTAATCATTTCCCTATGGCGTTCCTTTTCTAATTTATCAACTCCAATGCTGCAGGTCTGATGCATTGCAGTAAATGTGCAACCAATTTCATGCGTTACACGCATTGTTATTATTGTTTCAAAAAATTCTTTATTTAAAAAAAAAAAACATTTTAAGAGAACATATTTGATAGTTTTCGAGTTATATATTCAACTTAAAAATTGTCAAAATTTTATCACCTTTGAACTTCATTCAGTCAAATACTCTAATGAAATGTCAATCTGTTTGAATATAATTTGAATTTTGAATGTGTTATCGCTAAAATAGAATAAATTAAAATTTTTCTAATAATGGCTGATGGTGAGTAATTAAATTTGTTTCTGCTCGTTTGAGTAGGTACGCAATAATACAGAAATTATAAAATCAATATGGGTCGGTATAAATCCGATTGTATAAAAACACACATGAGGCGTTCTATGAAATATAATCAGACTTGTAAAGTTAAACTGTACGTCTCAACCTATGCATTTCTCAAACAGAAAACATTGTCACACTTGTAATATATATAACACCTGTAAAAAATTATTATAATTTTATTTTTGTAGACATTTAATAAGTTAAATTTACAGTTGTACAATATTGTATAGGTTATATATCAATTTACTTCACATGTCTGTAAAATATCAGACTATAGTGTCTGATGATTGTTAATTTCACTTTTTTGGTTTGATTGGATGTTTGAATGATTGGTTGATACATTTAAAACAAGTTCATTCAACAAAACATCAAAGAGTAAGAGCTAAGTGCTTGAACTTTTCAATGTTGTTATAAACTATAGTTATGCTTTAGATCTCTATTGATATTAAAAATGCCTCATAAAGCAATGACATCAAACAAATTTGATAGTTGTTGAAGCACACAACACGTTTGAATGGTCAATTTTGTGTTATTAATAATAATTTGTTGAACTGTGATAGACGTTTATGGCAGTACTGCCTTTTGGTCTCAATAATATCATCTGAAAGTCTCTCTTTTTTTAAAATTATCTTGGAGTCATAATCACCAATTTATTAGTCACTTTTTTCATAATCTGATTAGAGAACGATGATCAGACGCATATTAAAATCCATATTGCGTAAGTTGAATTCCTACATATTATTGATCAAAAAAATATTAGATTAGATTGTAATTCTTTGTGACGGTATCTTAAAAATGCATTATAATTAAAAAATTATTTACAACCGATTACCTAGTAACGACAGTATTTTTTAATGCAGAACAATTTAAAGTTATTATTATAAAACTTATTGATTATAATATAAACTTATGGAACCAGGTACCTATTTTCTGTACGTCAAAGTTTCAATAAACAATACATACGATTATAAATAAAACTGAGTTTTTATTGAGTACTATGTAAACTTGAATAACAAAGTATTACTCACAGTATTTTACAAAAGTGACACATTTTTAGTTTAATTTAATTAGTTGGATTCTTATTTTAGTAAGTACCGAAATGATATCGAATCAGTTAACAAGTCAGTTATTATGTTAATATTAATCAATTCGTAAATCTTTTAGGTGTACAGGTTTATCAATTAATTATTATTGCCGTTGCACGTTACGTAATGTTAATGGTGTAACCAATTAATTTCAAATAAAAATAAAACGTAATGTTACCTACCGACAATACATTGTAATGGTGGCATTTGGTTTTATTTCATTAACACAAAGCTACAAAGACAAGTACAAAATTCTCAATAAAACAAAAATTCCAGACAATATTTTCTTTAATACGGTTTTAACCGTACAATAATTGTGGTCTGTTTTTAAATAATTTTCATTTTTTTTAAAAGCAGTAGTGGCAACCAGTAGCGGTTATGACAGGTACCGAGCACGGTGTAGAGAAGATTCTCTACACCATGGGGTATCGAGTAATTTTCTATATTTTACATAATTACTATCCAACACTTACACAACGTGTTTCTTTACTTGTATTTAAAAAAAAAAAATGTTTTTTTAATATCACAGTACAACAACTTAATCAAAACTATAATTATAATACTTAGTAGGTGTATTTGTGTACTCGCTGCATATTTTTGTATTTTTAGAACACAAAGTTAAAAATAATTTAAAACGCCAAATTAGAGTAGTTGTACGAGTAATTCATCAAATGTAGGAACAGCGGTTTTTTTTTGTTTTTTTAGCGACGTACATACAAAAAGAATATTTTTTTCACCACCACTACGGATCGATTTCAATCTATAGCACAATCATTGGCATCTTGTACAGACACCCGCAATTACCTAAATTCTAAACCGAAATCATCGCCTAAAAAACGCAGTTTTCCATCAAACCTGACGTTTCACTGTGATCTCGGCTGATGTAACTGCTGAGACAACATAAACCGCGCTCCGTTCTCGAGAACAAAATGAAAACTATCAACTAAACATAACATTACAGTGATGAGTAAAAAAAAAAAAAAGTGACGTACACACGTCTAAGACCTATGATATTTTTCTACTTGACTGCGATCAAAACGCGTCTGGCAAACGCCGCACTGGTCGACTTTGTTGGCGGTCAGCGCACAATCTCTGCACCGGACGTGTTCACAGGGCAGACGGTACAGCTGCTGGTCATCGTCTTTGCCGCAACGGCTGCACAGCGTTTTCGGCACTTTGACTTGCCGTTCCGTGTAAAAACTGAGGCCGCGTTTGCCCAGAGCGCGAGGCAGGCGCGCCACGCTCGCGTCGTCCGCGTGTTCCGCCAGGTACGCTTCTATCCGTCCCTTCAGCTCGGGCACGGGCACCGGTTTCAGGACGTCGGTGTACGGCACGCCGGTGAAAGGGTCGCAGGGCGCGCGGCCGTACGCGCCGTCGTACGCCGCGCACTTTTCCACCGTCGAACGGTCCACGTACTTGCCGCCGGGCAACGCCACGGGACACGTCATCACCTCGCACGTGATCGCGTCCAAGAAGTCGTCGCACACCGTCCCCACCGGGTCCACGGCGCGCGGCGTTTCGGCCGCGATCTCCGTTCGCACCGCGGCGGAATGACCGGGACGCCCGGTACTCCTCCTGCTCACCTCCCACAGACGGGTTAGGGCGCGGCGGACGCTGGCGGGCGCGTTGCCGGAAACGGTTCCCCAGACCTCCAGCTTGCCGATGCCCGGCACGGACGCGTTGGCCGTGCGGAAGACGCGCACCGTCAGCGTGTCGACCGATCTGGCGTGTCTGCCGGCCGATATGAAGAAACACGACCGCTCGTGATCGTCCCCGAAACCGGACAGGTCCGCGGTGTTGTTGTGGAACACGATCGACCCGCGGTCGGTGACCGCCGAGCAGATCTTCCGCGCGTCACGCCCGTCGCCGCGACCGGCGAACAGCTGAAAACCCGACGACTTCTGGCCGCCCACCCGGGTGCCGATCACCGCGTACTTGATGTCGAACGCGCACGGAAGGCGCACGGTCACGCTGACGGGCGGCCGGACGAAGCCCGCGGCCAGGAACCCCTTTTGCCGCAGCCGCGGGTCCGGCGACACGAGATTGTCCACCGGATGGTTATCCGACGACACGCAACCGCCGTCCAGCCGGACGCTGATGTTGAAAACCGGATCGCACGCGTTCATCAGCTATCGTGTCGGAAACGACAACAGAGTTGTTATTTCGTTTGCTACGTAAAAAATCGTCAATCGCGAGAAAACACTCACCATTTTCAAAACGTGCGGCGAAAACCGTCACGTCGTCACGTACTGCAGGTGGTTGTGAAGACGACTGAAGTTTACTGTTGTAATTTGATTGCGTCGTCGAAAAAAAAAACAACACACAAACGGTAGGCGCAAACGTTATTGCGACGAGAGTTTGTTTTATAAGTTTTAAGATCATCAAAAACCGTAGAACGCAGTCTTTAAGACGGTTTTCATCGTTCATTCAAGTGCAGAACGTTATCTCGCAAAACACAACAAAAATATTATGTTTTTTAAAAACGTTCTAATATTGATAAGTTGTCAGCTGTTTTTCACACACACACACACACACATCGAGATAGATAAGAAGTCTGTCACGATCTGTAGACAAGCGGCTTGAAAGAGTTAAGACAGAAGGAGCCGTGAAAAGTAATCGAAAATATGTTAATTTTCTAGCTGCGGTATACCTATTTTATAAGTCTAGCTCCCTGCTGTGAATTCTGCGGGGAGCCTTGATCAGTGGGTACCTCATCAAGGCTCTCTACGGTAAATTCTGTTTATAATGTAATTTTCACGGTCCAGGGGGGAACTAAAATACGCCCTTGATCTTTAGAACATTCTTTAGGAGCACTCGTGCGCGAAAATTTCGCAAAAAAATCACACACCCAGGTAACGACAAACAAATCGCAGAACTGCACAAAAATACGTCCCGCGTCGCGATAGTAAAATTTAACGGCTGACGTCAGGAGTTCGGAATTTCTCACGTCGCTCCTTGTATAGGTATTTTGTCAATTTCCCGTTCTCGCGATGCATTTTTTATCACGTTCGACTAATTCGCGAGTCATTCGCGCGCGAGCGCCGGCCGGTTAACTCCCAGCGAACATGACGTCTCCTCTAGTGATAATTACCGTCGCTCAGATCCGCCGAGATCTCCAGAACTTGACCGACGCGCGGGTACCCCACGAAGACCGAGCGGACGGGTACGGTTTACATTTTAGAAACCATTTTTAAAACCGGGTAAAAACGGCACTTTTTGTCAATAACGCGTATGGTTATTTCTCCGTAATTTCGAAACACAATCATCGAGGAGTCTTGAAATTTTAGACAATAACGTATTCTTTGTACCATACAACTTCAAAAAAAAGTTTCGTTTAATTTTAGGCCGTTCATAGGCATTTTTAGATTTTGAGGTTTTTCACTTAAAATTTGAACACAACATCAGTCGTACGGTGGTACTCTATAACTATATATTATACCAAAAATCGTTGAAAATCGCACGAGTTTTTGATCTACCGATACTGGTTTTAAGATTTTTTTAACGACGTATACAATTTCGTTTAAATCGCGTAGTTATTTCTCCGTAATTTCGAAAATAATCATTCAATTGTCTTGAAATTTTTAACAAAAATGTATCTTTGTACTCTAGAACTACGAAAAAATTTCCAAAAAGTTTCATTAAATTTGTATTGTTAAATTTCGCCAGGACGTTTACTTGATTACTGAGTTCGCTCAGAATCGTTTTTTGTGAAGGCAATGATTTATCATTGCTTTCAGATATTGAATAATACGTTTGAACCACAACTTCCAAAACAGTGACCCACCTAAATCGTAGTCACTACTCCGTCAAACTATACCTACGCGATCTAGATCTCGCTTTGTTCGATTTGATTCCCGTTTTTCCAACACAATGTCTAATTTAAACTGCACTACTATAAATACTAATTAGTATGATCTAGTTTTTACATCGCTCTATTTTTTGCTTTTGTCATTTTGTGTTTTGGCCCTGTTTTCTCCTCCAAAAACAATTATTAAAACTCGTATTATAATTTCCACACGCTATATCGGATGAAGTTTATACAAACGTTAAAATAGGTAAAATGTCTAAAGTTTCAAACACTTTATGTTTGATCTGAACACAAGTTTAACGTTTTCAATATTATTTGCGAAGGTTTTATTTAATAGTATATAATTATTATCTATTCCAATTAAGTTTAAAAAAAATAACTACCTTAGTATTCATTTTTACAGATATAGAAGTCTGTTCAGCAACGTTTCGTCAAAAAATTGCGATAACATCGTTGAAGCACTGAAAGTGTTTGTCGAAGCTAGTGAGTAAATGTTACTCCGCCGTGTTATTATTATCTTTGTACGCGAGGAAATAGAAAAAAAAGAAGAAAAATTCTTTTTCAGTCTATTACGTTTCGTAAATATTAATTTGGACTGAAGACTCCGAAACTTGTCCATTTTTTTTTTAGGATTTCATACTCTAGTATGAAATAAGAAAAAATCGTAACCCTAATAATGAGCAAAAGTTAAAGTCAAGTTAGTTGATTCGTTAACGAATTTTTTTCATTAACTTTTTTGTAATTTTACGTTAATTTTTTAATTTAACGTGTTAATCTTAAGTTAATTTGTAATCATTTCAAAAATTTTTTAAAACCTTTAAAAAAAAAAATATTGGTAAGAAGAAAATTTTAAAAGAAAAATATACTATATGAATTAAAATATGAATTATCATCTTTTGTTCGCTAATTTTTTTTTCTCGGTTAAATTTTAATTCAAAAAATTACAAAACGAACTTGTAACTAAAATTAACTTTTTGTTTTTTTTTTTGAAGTTTTAACGAGTTCAAAAAAGTCGTTATCTCGCCCAGCCTTGAATTAACAGAGGATCACTCTTGTGGTAACACATTAAATTTTCTCCGAATCTACTTGAAATAAGTTCATATTACTTTAGGTCGGTTCTTATTTGCCCGATGTTTGAATATCAATTGGGCCGCCCCCATATTAGTTTCTAAGTAAAAAATAATCAATTTTGACACCAATTTGAACTTCCTAACTTCATCCGAACCATACCTACGCTGTAACATGAAGAAGTTTTACATTTAAAATACTCGTGATTTTCATATCTTTACATATTTTTTTTTACTAGACAATCTAATTTCCAAGGGAAACAATTTCACTTGTGTGAAATTTACGGGAATTAGTGACACTTTCAAGGAAAAATATTTAATAAATTTTTAAACGTACAAACAAATTTAAAACGTATAGTATTTTTCACAACTTTGGCACGGGAGATTATCAACTCTGGTAAACATATGTAAAATTTTTTTCCAACCCAACCGATTCCAATTCATGAATATAAGTCAGCTTGTAAATGTCATTAGGTATATATGCTTGTATGACTTGAAAAGTATAAATGAATGGCCTAAATTTTCTTGAAATTCAGCACATTTAATACAAACATCTCAGACATGTTTTTTAAACATTTATTTTCAATCTCAAATGTTAATGCATTTTGATTGGGCAAACTCAAATCTCAGTGACTTGCAAAAAGATCGATGGGAGCTGTAGTTTTACATTTGAAAGGGTTTTTGTTCAGGAAACATTATGTTTTGTATTTCTTATTACTCACTTTCTGGGACCGATGATAAAATATCTTTTTAAAGTCCTGTAAACCGTTTGTATTATTAGAACGTTTATTAACGTATTATTAGAACCTACTAACTACTTAATTTAAACGAAATATTGTTTGAAAGCATGATAAAATCGAACTGAATTAGAATTAAAATTGTTACCGTACTATGACTTGAGCCGCAAATTATAAAACACATTTTCAAGACAGTCTTGATCAATTCTGTCAGTGAACAAATACACAATTATTGTGAAACATTCATCACTATCTTTATATTAAAATGGTAAGTTATGTATTCAACACAACCTCCTTCAGTTATAAGTTTATGTTGGCAAAATATATTCTTGGTAACTTTCAAAAGATCGAGTGGATAAAAATAAACATATTTTTTTCTGTTATTAACTTATTAGTTTCAAAGTATGGTAGATTAATACTTGTTCCATCTCATTTGTAAGTAATAAGTACATAATATATACTAATAACGTGTAAGAAATATTATTTAACATATTTATGTGTTTAGTATTGAATGAAATTTACTATTAACTCATCTCCTTTGTCTCAACTGTTTGTTTTAGTTGTTGTGGAAAATGTGAGCGTGTTAATATCTCGTCAAATATTAGCTGATGTCAGTACCCAGCGTTTACCAAATTTGCCTGATGTGCAGTCTAAATTATTGGCTCATTTTATTTTGGAAAAAGTAAGACCATCTCCTAAACAGTTAATCACAAAATGAATACAACCTGTGGCTTATATTAGATACAACCGAGGGTTATTACGTTTGGAGAACAAGTTGCTAATATTCGTCAACATTTGGCATCAATTTATGAAAGAGAAAGTAATTGGACGAAAGCTGTGTCTGTACTTGTTGATATACCATTGGAAACTGGACCGAGGTGTGTATTATATTCATTACGTTTAATAGATTTTATTGATAACATTCTCATTTTATAATATAATTTTTATTTTTTAGCATTTATACTGTTGATTACAAATTGGATACGTACACAAGAATTGCTCGGCTGTACCTAAAAGCCAATGACCTGTTTCAAGCACAATCTTATATCAATAGAGCATCATTGTTACAAGTATCATTTTTTTCTTTTTTAATTGGTACTTATGTTAAATATGTTTTAACTATTTTACTATAGATGTTGGTTTCCATTTTTAGACTGAATCCAAGAATGAAAAACTGCATATTTATTACAAAGTATGTCATGCGCGTGTGTTGGATTATTGTTGCAAGTTTATTGAGGCTGCACAAAAGTACAATGAGTTATCGTACAAGTCAATCATATCTAAAGAAAAGCGTTTAATTGCTGTTAAAAATGCTTTAATTTGCACTGTGTTAGCATCTGCTGGTAAAAATTCACCAGTTGCATTGCTTTATTATTTATGCTATGATTATAATTGTGATAATTTTTTTTTTTGCAGGACAACAGAGGAGTCAAATGTTAGCAACATTGTTTAAAGATGAAAGATGCCAGAGTTTAGCCGAATTTTCAATACTAAAAAAAATGTATTTAGGGCGTATAATTAGGCGTCAGGCCTGTGTTACCAAATTTAATACGATTCTACAACCACATCAGAAAGCCAAAACCGTTGATGGTAATTGTTTTTCCCAATGAAATCATCTAATTCATACTGAAATAAATATACATAACAGGTTCAACGATTTTGGATCGAGCCATTATTGAACACAACTTGTTATCGGCTAGCAAACTGTACAAAAATTTGAAAATTGTGGATCTTGGCCGTTTGTTGGATATTGAACCAAACAAAGCCGAGAAAATAGCGGGACAGATGATATCTGAAGGACGTATGGAAGGATCAATTGATCAGATAGGTGGTTACATTCATTTTGAAAGTAAGTGTTCTTATTTTTTCCTAGATAGTTTATTTGAAACCAATTTAAAATGTCTTTATATATTTTTTTAGATCAGAAACTGTTGCCAACTTGGGATAAAAAAGTCATAGCTTTGTGTTACTATGTCAATTGCATAACATTGTATCCAGTTTTGTCTACAAAATCTTTAAATTAGTGTGACAATTACAAACAATTGAAAATGAGAGCTCCAACCAAATACCGAAACTGTGATACACTCGGTTCAACTGGCTAATGTCAATGTGACACCTAAAAAACAGTTAAAAACAATGGCAGTCTTGATTTTGCAAGCAGGAACACAACACTTGTTCGGCATTTTTTGAACGTATAAATAATGCTATAATTTTAAATAATGAAAAAATATGCAAAAATCAAAATTGTGTAAAAGTTAGAAACTAGAAACTTAATTTTTAAAAATGTTTTATTGGTGTACATGAGTTATTCCATGTTGTTCATGAGAAAAACGTGGAGATTTTTCTAGCATTGTCTGAAAACATAAAAAAGAATTGGTCTAGTGTCGATAGTGGACAAGATGAGCAAGAATAGACTGAGATAGTTTGGGCATGTGATGAGAAGACAGGAAATGGAAGCAGTAATAGTGGTTATGAAAATTAAAGTTGAAGGAAAAAATGGAAAGGAAGATCAAAAAACAAATGGTAAAATACGATTGTGAATTTTTTTTTTTAAACGACTTTTTTCTTCTAGGGTTATTATGCCATTTTAATAAAGCAGGGAAAACTCAGCTCGTGCCTTTAATTTTTAATATTCTTGAAACCGGATTTTTTCATCAAATAAAAGAGAACATTTTGTACGGCACAACAATGTAACATTCTTAAATTTCATTAATTGTTATTGAAGCGTACAGCTGAATGTACAAGATAATTGCTGGATTTTATGGTCATTTTACTATGTATGGAGATGTTGGAAACAATGTTTAAAAACTAAAGCCGCCATTCCATAAAGGTTAATACCTAGCTACACTATGGACTATATAGATTATAGAGTAATACTCCGTAGGTACTCATGCCCTAGGTTATTGACGTTTTTTTCTTCAAAATTTCTAAACGGAAATGATTTGTTAAAAAATATTAAACTTTATTGTAATAACAGGACAAATAAGTTACCGAGTATATTGTAAAGTGTAAACTAGTCTCAATGAATTAAAATAGTTAAAATTAGTAATTTATTACAATAGATTGGAACTTGGCTGACTTGACGGCACCTAAAAATAGTCAGAAATGAGTGTAATTAAAGAGCCGAGCATTTTTTAAGAATAATCATCAAACACTGTATATTCTATGTTTGTAGTTTCATAGTGAGAAAAAAAACCACGCACACACACACACACACACAGACATGATGAACCAATACATATTATGTTCTTTGCTACACTCAGAATCTAATGATTACGATGTTTTGGCCTTATTCGTTCTAAACTTCAAAATTCATAAACATAAATTTTTGATATTTATGAGCGGGCCGACAAAATGATGAATGTAACGCACTCAGCTTCATTTCAAATGTATTAAATCGTGTAAAAACTTTGGCAATAGTTTTTTTATGTCCGCAACTAGATTTGTTTTTGGGGCGATTATAATTTAAACGTTTTTTGTTTCAAAGTACTTCTCGATCCCGCGACTAAAAAAACTTTGGGGGAGGTGTCCATAAACCAGCTCCCCTCAGATACGGCCTTTTACCTACCATAGATATAATAATACATATCATTTTATTATTTTTAAAACGTCCATGCTTCACATTAATTGTTTACTTTTAAAAAATATTTTTTTAATAATATTGATTATTATAGAAGCTCTCCAGCAAAATGTTTGATTTAATTTTATGTTTAAATAAAATCTTTTAAGTTTTAGATCATAGTACAACAATATGATCCGATAACAAATAGGTACATATTAAAAATTTGCTTTTGTTTTTACTGAAATCTTGATATTATTCGTATTTCCTCTGTGATCGTAATCGAGTAATCAGTGTTGTGTTATCTCAGTGAAAGTTTGACAACCACGACCGAGGTTTATAGTGGAAAAATGTAACCGTAGACCACGATTTATGCACGCCGTATCAGAAATCAAATATTATGATAATATGGACTAACACGGCTATTATAAGTGTAGGCCACGGATAGTAAGGACTGAAATCGGAGACATTATCGGTGGACTCCAATTTTATCGTTTCCAGCGGTACAGGTATGGTTTATAGTGTCATCTATGTGAAAATACAAGATACTAATAATAACACGGATAATGTCGTTTATCAACTTATAGTAACATTATTATTTACTTGAAGTGCTTTTACCCCTATAGTTGTACCCATAGATAAACAATTGGTTGTATATCCTTATTCTATGGTTGTACCGCTCACGTCCGGGTAGGGTACGTAGAGGTGTCGAAACATTTGAGGAACGTTCCTCTACTATCCCCTTACCACGTCGATACCATACTATCTTTGTCCGTGGTATAGCAATAGATTATAGTATCAATAGCCGTCGTTCCTATACAGTCTGCCGAAGACCGAGGGTTTCGACTTGCGAGCTTAGAAGAGAGATTATTAATTCGTTTATATTTATTTGTGTCCGAGTTGCGACTTTTGATTTCCGAATTGTTTAGTTCAAGATTAAGGACTATTTCGATTTGTCGATTGAGGACTGTAATTTCGTTTTGTACTTGGAAGACGCAACATAATTAAATTCCGTCGTGTTGATTGTTTATTATATTATCATAATTAAAGTTATTTCAATTAAAATAATTTAAATTGTACCGCCTAGATAGGTGCTTTAAATTTTATTTTTCGTTTTACGATGCATTTTTCACTTTCCGTCTGATCACACGGGTTCATTCTAACGACAGGTCACCCGTTGCACAGCCGTTTAAACGCCTACAACGGCGATCATGACGACGCCACTCACCATCGCTCAGGTCCGCCATTATCTCAGTCATTTGGTCAACGCGCAGACGTCTCACAAAGACCAAGTGGATAAGTACGAATTATTTTTTGTCTGTCAAAAAATTGCTATTGACTTTTATTCTTTTGTTTTTACAGATACAGAAGTCTGTTGAACAATGTTATGTCAAACGCTGGCGACAACGTCATCGAATCCCTGAAAGTCTTTGTCGAAGCCAGTGAGTGAACGTTACTATGTAATTATTCTTTTATTTTTTGTGCTGAAGGAATAAGAAACTGATTTCGTTGCAATTCTTGAGATGTGCTGGCTAAGGGGCTAATTTTAGTGTTTTAAATCTTTCATATAAAAAAACACAAAAGTAATCGTGATATGTTTTTAAGACCTTACAACACAAATCTTTTCACAGTCGAAATTATTTAATGTCATTTCGTTTTGTGACACTTAATTGAAAATCATTACAATTTTACTTTTTGCTATGCTCGGAGTCCAGGACATGTCATTAGTTGTTTAGTTATGGGGCCTAATTTTAATTTTTAAAAGGGTTTGATAAGATATCTGCTACTTTCAAAGCATTTAAATGGACAAAATTGACTTGACAAAAAAAATTCTTACGCTTTGTAAAATGGACTGATTACAATAATTTTTTTTTCACCTTAAAGATGAAGACCTTTTACAGTTGGACTTTGATTGCATTGTCAAAAACCCTACAAAAAAAAAAATTAATTACAAATTGGCCAAATTCAGACTATAAGTTTAAATTAAAAATCTAAAATTTGAAAAATCAAAGTCTAATGCAAACTTAGTAGGTAGTCTTCTTCTTTTCAGTAAAAAAAAAAAAAAAATGATGTTGAAGTTTGACCATTCTACGAGACGCAAGAGTTTCTTTTGTGAAGCACGTTTTTGAGGGGAAAATAGGTCACGTTAAGGTAAAGTGTAAAACACAAATACTAGTTAAGTAGGTACCCCATTATCTGTAAAGTGAACTTATGTTTTGATTTTTAAATATCTTATAAAAAAGTAGGTTCTTAGTTTCTTTAATTAAAACTATTTTCTAAGTACATGCTTGTATCATTTTCTATTGTATGTAGATATTAAAAAGATGTACGAATACATAATACATTGTAATACGTATGTGTTAAGTTATTATACATTTTTAACATTTCATCTGATGTCTCAATTCTTTGTTTTAGTTGTTAATGAGAATGTGAGCTTGGTAATATCTCGTCAGATTTTGTCCGATGTCAGTACCCAGCTTTTACCCGATTTGCCTGACGCGCAGTCTAAATTATTGGCCCATTTCACTTTGGAAAAAGTAAGAATATTACCCTAATAATTGGTGATTACAAAAAAAATTACGATTTTGATTTTTATTAGATTCAACCAAGGGTTATTTCGTTTGAAGAGCAAGTTGCTAATGTTCGTCAACATTTGGCATCAATTTACGAAAGAGAAAGGAATTGGACTGAGGCAGCGTCTGTACTTGTTGGTATACCACTTGAAACTGGACAGAAGTGTGTTATAAGGAGTATTACATCTGGGTCCACACGATAGTAGTTGTCGTGATGATAGTTTTGTAGAATGTGTACAGAGCTATAACAACTGCTACTATTGCGTTTTACTCTCATCGTGTGGACCTGGCTTGCATTTAATGGCTTTAATTAACATACTAACATTTTGCTGTACAATTTTAATGTTTTAGGAAGTATACTGTAGATTATAAATTAGAAACATACATGAAAATTGCTCAGTTGTACCTAGAAGACGATGACCCGATACTAGCAGAATCTTATATAAATAGAGCTTCATTATTACAAGTATAGTTGTTTTTTTTAATAGTTGAACTTATTTTATCACTTTTTTTATTAATTTTAGACTGAATCCAAGAATGAAAAACTTCAGATTTGTTACAAAGTGTGTTATGCCCGTGTTTTGGATTACCGTCGAAAATTTATCGAGGCAGCTCAAAGATACAACGAGTTATCGTACAAGTCAATTATTTCTGAAGATGAGCGTTTGACCGCTTTGAAAAATGCTCTAATTTGCACTGTGTTAGCATCCGCTGGTTAGATTTTACAAATTGCATCACTTAATTTTATTGAGTAATATTTATGATAATTTTGTTGTTTTTTGTAGGAAGACAACGGAGTCGAATGTTAGCTACATTATTTAAGGATGAAAGATGCCAGAATTTGCCTGAATTCTCAATACTTGAAAAAATGTACTTGGCACGTATAATTCGGCCTACTGAAATTGCGAAACTAGATGCAATGCTGCAACCACATCAGAAAGCCAAAACAGTCGATGGTAATAATTTTCCCTAGTAAAATTGTTTGATTTATTTCAAAATAAATGAATATATAACAGGTTCAACAATTTTGGATCGAGCCATTATTGAACACAACTTGCTATCGGCTAGCAAGCTGTACAAAAACATGAAAATTGTGGAACTTGGTCGATTGTTGGGTATTGAACCAATCAAAGCTGAGAAAATAGCCGGACAGATGATATCGGAAGAGCGCATGGAAGGATCAATCGATCAGATAGATGGTTATATTCATTTCAAAAGTAAGCATTCTTCTTATTTGTTCTTAAGGGTTTTATGTTAAATGTCTTAATATTTTTTGTAGCTCAGAAACTGCTGCCAACTTGGGATAAGAAAATTGAATCCCTGTGTTTCCATGTCAATCACATAGTAGAGCTTATGTCTGCGGATCCAGAAACTAGGGAGTGGATGAACAAACATTTAAATGAACAAATGGCACTTTAAACTGAAGCAACCGGTACAAATTTATTTTTCTAATAAATTGGAAATAAATACACAGCGTTTTAAAATTTATTTTAGATAAATATATTCTTATGATTATTTCATAATCCTACGTAACTGACAACAAATTTTGTCTACAAGACCATGAAATTAGCATGGCATTTATAATGCGAGCTCTAAGCCAATACCGAACTTGTGACCACCTTGGTTGAATTGGCGACACTCAAATAAGCTGGCCAATGTTAATGTAACACCTAAAAAAAAAAGTTTTGATTCAATTCTTATCAATTTCACTATTTACAATATTGTGAGGGGAGTTGAAAACCTACCATCCTTGACTTTAATGCCCGAGCCTATGCACAGTTGGCTCTTGTTGTTGATCTTGGCGCGCAATTTGACATCATTGTTCAGTTGGTACTGGGTACCAATGGCTAGCGATGAATCACTGTTTTCTGATGACCAAGATACTTGCAAACCCAAATCCAATTGATCGGACAATTTTTGGAACACCGATCCTCCAAACAATTTATTATCGTTTCTGGAAAAAAAAAAAAAACCACAATAAAAAATAAAAACTAATTATACAGGTAACTTACACAGTGGTGGTGAATACAAATTGTTTAGCTATATAGCTAAGAGCAATGTTGTTAGACTGCAACTCGTTGTCCAACGTGTTATATTTAACATTGAAACCACCCAACCAACCTGAGATAAAAAAAAAATATTAATCTGTGTGCTTACATAAGTAAAAAATACAATAGATAGAGTAATGGTGGCCATTTTGTTTTGAACATTCAAGTACCCAATGGTTACATAATATGTACTTAAACAGTAAAATTTCTGAGGTAAAAAAAATATATATATATACACCAATGGTTAAGATATACTTGAAATAAAATAATACTTTTGAGTACTTGAGTGTTAAAAATCTTAAAATCAAAGGAAATTTATACATACCATTGTAGGCAACCACAGCAGAAGCATTTAGAACAGGTTTCAAAGCTTTGAATTCAGAGTCAAAGTTAACTGAGACATAATCATTTTTATACTCTGACTTAACTTTGGCAGCCTTAGACCTTAAAACAAACGATTAAAGTAATCACTAATCAGTAATCAATGCATTTTACATTATATAAAAGTTAATGACGTGACAATTTTGTATTTCAATTGGAATACACGCAACAGATAACATAGGGTTAATAACTTTTATTGAAACATTTTTGTTAATTGTAAATAGTTGTCAGATAAAATTGGACAATAAGAGAAAAATTTCGGAAATATAATCAACAAATAATTATATTCACAAACTTACTGTTTCTTACGATCGAATGTTCCGTCAGCTGATAACTTAACTCCTGGTAACAAACCACTGATGGAAGCTTCGGTCGTCATGACATCATTTGTGTTCCATTTTTCAACAAAAGTAAACACTAATGCAAAAAAAAAAAAAAAAAATAATAATAATAATTAGAATAGAAAGTAAAGTACACAATCCTTAAGTCTAGGTGCATATTTGATATTTAGTCATTGTTTTTGTAACTCAGTTTTAAAAATTAGATGTTACATAACAAAAAATATAGGTAGGTAGATCAATTTTTCATAAAATGGTTACATAGGTACACAATTCATTTACTATCTTTGACTTGAAAATATCTATTTTTTGTTTTCACAATCATTTTTTCATATAGGTACTATACATTTTGGAACAGTGGCTATTTTTTCTAATTTTTTCAAGTGCGTGATTTTTTTCTGCAAACTGAACTTTTATGTGATTGTAGAGAGAGGCGTTTATTTCTAGTGAACAAAATACATAATATGTACTTAAATAATAGGACACACACAATAAAAATTTACCACGTCGTAAAAATTATAAGAGTACCTATCCACAAAAAATAATATAATATGTCTGCACTATATAGTTATTTTTGTCAAAAAGAAAATATTTACTAGTCTTGTAACGTTTGAGTAAACAAATTGTTTAAATATCAAAAAACAAACATGGTAAGTACTATTTTTAGTTTTTAAGTTTTATACAATAGCATCGTATTTACTATTAACATTGCATTCATAATTGAAAAAAAAATTGTCTGAATGACAAAATTGATGCACACATTGATTTTTAGGAATGTACATTTGAAATTTCGTGTTACATTAAGTCTTCTTTTTGGTGCACACCACAAATTAAGATATACAGGAAGCACAACAGGGGTTTGTTATCCATATACTATTTCTAAAGTTGGTATTTTTCCAATTAAGTACGTAGTGCTCAGAGGCAGAAATTGTAAATAATAAAAAAGAATTAGGTAATAGATATATTATACGCGGTATTTATATACTTTTCCACTAGAGGCGATATTTAGCGTTGCACCTATAGTTTAAAATGACCATTGTAAGGAATCACTGATAAGTGAATTCTGTACATCTTTATTTGTTGTACACACTAAAATAACTTACGTTTTCAAATTTTGAATGATAATCTAAATTTTTGTGGTTGAGAAAATATGCATTAGAGAGTCGTTAAAAATTAATAATACGGTGTATGTATGTAATAAAAGACTTACCAACTAACTACCTAATGCATTATTTGTTAAGACTTAAGAGTATCTACATAAGCGTAAGTAGTATTAACCTAGTAAGTCATGTAGAAAGTACAAATTACAATGTTCAACTGCAATAATTATGTTTTTTTTATTATATTACAGAGATTGAAAAAATGATCGTGTACACTTGTGAAAAAAAAATTTTTAAGACTTAGATATGTCATAATACAATATAATATTGGTTGTTTTCAGACAGTTAGAATTTTTGAAAAATTGGCAGTAAGTAGATTTAATTAGCATTTTATTCAATAAAAAGTAGGTATCTACCTACTTTTAGTAGGAATTTAATGTTTATATAAACTTTCAGTAGGTAAGTAAATACAATGTTTCTCTTGGATTTAAAAAAAAATAAAAACATTAATAATTACAATTTATTTATGTAAGTACCTATAAAATGTCTGGTTGTACTAACGAACAATAAAAAAATATAAGTGGATAACAGATATTATATCATCACACGCTCGAACATTCTCATCCTCTCTCTTCTCGTCCACCGTCAACCAAACACACATTTGTTTCCTGTTCTCTCGTCACTCCTGCGCATACACGTCTTCTTGGCGTATTCGTTTCGCCAAAGAGCTAGTATTCTGTTTTGCCGTCACGGGCCCGACACCCCAAAAAATCAATCGCCGTGTTCAACGCGTCGCGTCGCGTTTCCCCCGGAGCGACACTCACGGTATTTATTTTTGTTGATGACGTATTTGGTCTCCAAGCTGGCGTTGACGGCGCCCGAAGTCAGGTGCTGCGTGCCGCCCGCCTTGATTTCCACGTTTTGTTTGGTCTTCAGGTCCAGTTTGAGCACGTCGAACACGTAGCCGGTGCTGAACACGTCCCGGGCGGCTTTGCCGAGATCGCTGAACGACGGTGGAGCCATAATACTGTTATGTCCGGGTGCGGCTACGGACAGAGAACGACAGGAATCGAAAATGAAAAGCAGAAAGATGCCCAAAGATCAATTAATATATAGCGTAAAAAAGAAGAAAAAAAAAAGAAACGAGCGCGTGGTGGCGGCGGGGTAATGTCGTTTTGACACCGCCTCGACCGCGTCGCAAACGACCGATCGGGGGGCGTGATTTACGTACCTTTCGGTGGGCGGAAAAACGTTATTCAGGGGAAAACGGCGACTTGGGACGGTGAGCACGGCCGAACGTGAAAGTCGAAAGTGATATTACCGTAATTAATTAATGTTGGTCCGGGTGCGACGAGGAAACTCCGGCGCATAGATTAGTATATATATTATGCTCCGGCGTGATACTGCTATGACCGCAGCAGCTGCAGCGTCACCGGGTCACGTGATAATAATAATAATAGTACGGTTATCAAAAACAAAAAAAAACCGGGCGAGTGAAAATTAATAATTTGAGAGTTTTGAAGCCGGCAGCTTCGGCGGGGGGAAATAACAATAAGCAACAACGAAATTCGATCGGATGCCAGTATTACGCCTCCCGGAAAGGGCTTGGATTTCGCGGAAAAAAGTCGTCACGTTCTCCATGGAAGAAAAACGATAATAGTGTTCGCGGCGGCGGTCGTCCGGAACAGCCGCTTTTCGAAGTTGACGTTTTCGTGATTTTGGCAACGTAACGACAATTAATTAAATTAACCACGGGGCAAAAAACCGTAAAGGTGCTCATAATCCTTTCTTATAATACTTCTGAAAGTATCACGAGTTGTGTTTAAAAAGATGAGGGTGGTGGGAACCGGATTAGCAAGTTTCCTATAGGAGTCACGCTGACTGGCTGTATGATAATTTGTACTTGAAAATTTACGGGAAGTATCGAGAACGATGTGGAACACGAAAGTCAACCTTGGCTAAAAGCAGTATAATTTAACAAGCAGTTCCCGGTGTCGATAATTTTCAGATTCGTTCGTAGTAAAACACTCTGCCCGATTCGTTTTACAAAATTACTACGATATTATACGGATGCGCCTATTATGTAAGAACTATACCTTCCCGTCATTCGTCTATTTAATTTATAAAAAAAATTAATGATCGTAATAATAATGAAAAGTCGGAATCGCTTGGGTTAGCATCCTCTAACCGGATGCTGTGGGTCGCTGTTAGAAATTGCTTACGAAAACAATTACATTATTTGCTTAGGTTTTATTTTTACTGTACGTTTTTCAATTTTTGGCTTTGCAATCTGTGTCCATGTTTACCCGTCATCAGAGAGGTACAGCCGACGTTAAAAATCGGAACGTCATTATTGAAGAAGAATTATCGCGATTACAATAACTGTAATAATATGGTCGGTGAAAAAAAAAACGACGTGAAAACCGATAGGTTCCTCGTCCCCACTCAGAAATTCTAAAATAATAATAACAGTGTGGGTGTGGCGGCGGCGTCGTCGTCGTCGAAACAATTTGGTATGACCAAGGAGGCTAGAAGAGCCTTCTAGCCTTCTAGCCTCCTTGGGTATGACGTGGAACGAAAATTATAGGTTAGGACGCTATAAACACTCGTTGTACCAGTGAGTATGGAAAACGCGTCGCGTCACGCGCACAACGCAGGCGCGGTGAAAGAAGAGCTGCGGGGGATAGTCGCGCAGGAAAAATTTCCGTCCCGATCCGACAATCGTTGTATCGTTACAGGAATTTCACGGAGCCGTGTGCGTGTTTTTCCTGCCGCGGTCCATTCGTCGGCATTCCGGAGTCTGGCAGTATTTTGGGCACCACTACTCATCGTCGTCATCATCTCCACGGTCGCGGCGGAACGTAGACATTTTTATCGTCTGCGTACTCTCCGTTCCACTTTGCCGTTGTTACAAGTCCCGCCGTATAGCTGCTCTAGCCACAAGTTGCAACCGTTGTACAGCCGACGACGACGCGAATTCTCAAAGCCCAGCTGAAATTTGTTTGAATCACGCCGGAGAGTGTGCGGAGAAACTTGTCCAATTGGTTTCGGGACACGCCCGTGTAGCTGCCGACATCGAAGAAACGCACCCGCGTAAGTGACACTGTCCGAGCGCCAACCTCGTTTCTCGTTACGTTTTCACACGATACGACGGGTATTTAATAACATTTTCGTTAGGTACGCGTTAGAAGCGTTTTTTTTTTCGTTTTGATTTTTCAGTCGCGCAGTATTATTGGAACATTTTATAACGCGACAGAACTAGGTTTTTTTCACCATCGGATAGCCGTGTTTCAACAATACGCGTCAAAATCCGTGTTCCGATCGAAAGCGCCCTGTCCGTTTTGATAGAAATATATTTTACCCTCCCCCCCAGTGTGGTCCGACATAGAGAAAATGTTCCATCAACTACTAGCTCAACGGCGTTCCCCGCTTTTTCATTATTTATTTACAATTCAAAACTGGTCAAATTATGTATCTGTAATCAATGTGGATTGTTCACGCTCTCTAGGTACAGGAGGTCAGTGTGGAATCGCGTAGTCTTGTAACAAATTTTGGTTTTTACCAACAACTAACAGCTCATTTATCGGTACGCTTGAAAATTCCCTCTTGTACGTTTGACAGCGTCGCAGTGGTGTGTCAAACGATTGCTATAGTTTTTCGCGGTTTGTTTACAATCCAAATGTACGTTATTTTCACGTTAGAAATAATTCATAAATCATTAATTCATCAATCCAATGTATTCTGTCACGGTGCAATTAATTTTCTCTAATTAGTGGTACCCGTATTCATACAATTAGTATTAATTGTAGTTTATAATCATTTTAATACTAACAAAATCAGTAATTTATTGGACAACAGACAGACTATCCGTTTCTGAAACACTAGGCAATATTTGACTATCCAGTAGAATTTATAAGCGTCAAGACTTCTTAGTGTCCATCTAACCGCGGTCTGGTTAGCTGCACGTTGTATGTCTTCTACGGTATCGTTGAATGCACGTATAGTGGACACTCGGAGATTATTCGTGGGACTCATCCGCAGTGGCACCACGCAGGGGAATTTTCTGGTTTCCATTTGTGTAGTATACGTTTGCACCTTCCATGCCCCGTTTGTAGACGGTTCAATGTCGCCCATATTCTCCTTAGTAAATCAAATGCCGGTTGTCTGATGGTTGGATCGCTCACAATTTTTTTTGCGCATCTCCGTTATCAGATTCCCAGTCCGGATGTCGTTTGATGTTTGGTGTCAGAGTTTTGACGTATTAGTTCTTCAACCAGAGGGGGGGTGTACGAGACTTGTTAGCTTTCTTAATTGTACAATTAGTACAAACTTCAATTAGGTAACGGTTTTCTACAGTTCTAAACTAACCTAATAATTTTTATAATTTTAGGTATTTACTAACATACTTTTGCTTTTGGAGACTTCATTTTAGCATGTATATAAATAAAATTATCCGTGTAAATAATTTTTGAAATGAAATAAATTGTTATTATTATTATTATTATTATTGTTATATTTAAGACTTACAAGCAATTTGGTAGACCTGCACTTGATTAATAATTAATATAATATATAATTAAAGTCATGCATAGGAGGCGCCTATGTGGTGAATTAGATTATGAAAGTTTTAAGTGATATAATAATAAAAATACTACAGTATAATTATATTTTATATTACCCATTGAAATATGTATACAAGTAGGTAGGTACAAAAAAAATTAGCAGTATCAAAGGGGCCACCGATATAAAAAGCCTTGGGTTAGCTGATGAGCCCCTTAGAATGATACACCGCTGATGTGTATGTCAACATCTTGTAAGTTATGGATTTACGTCCAGAATTACATCATTACTTACGAAAATTGTAATTCCCAGTGAGTTCAGTGATTCCAATCACGCAGTAGAAACACACTAGGTCTAATATTCAACAATTAGTGAATTTTTAAGCTCTATACCTACTTAAAAACTTTTTAATTATTTAAATTTTTTTTTTTTTTTTTTTATTAAAAAATGTATAGGTACCCATTTTCTTATATTATGTTAAGATCTATTTCAGTATACTACTCTAGAAAGTGATTAAAAAAAAGTCCATTTGTACCTAAAATCAATAAAAATTAGGTATTAGGTAGTTGTAGAAAAACAAGTTTGGCACTCATGTAAAAGTTTCTAGACTTACTATGTAAATAAAACCCACAAAATTGTGAAGACTTTTATGTTCTATTTTTT
This sequence comes from Hormaphis cornu, assembly GCA_017140985.1. Taxonomy (NCBI): domain Eukaryota; kingdom Metazoa; phylum Arthropoda; class Insecta; order Hemiptera; family Hormaphididae; genus Hormaphis; species Hormaphis cornu. The sequence goes on along the minus strand of CM029360.1, from coordinate 9,795,121 downwards.
AATTTATCAATAGATCTTGCTAGAGAGCATTCTGTGCTTTACGCCGGTTATATATGTTGGCTAATACTCTAAATATTTTTGTTTATTTTAGATTCAATATGTCAAAAAAGATGATTGAAGTCAAACATTTAGACGGAACAATCACAGTAGAAAGTTATGACAAGAGTAAGAAAGTAAAGCATATTAAGCGCAAAAAAAATGTTTGCGACTGTTTGGATGAAAATTGCCCTGGATGTTTTTTTATTTCATGCGAAAAATGTGGTTCAAAAAAATGTGGTCATGTATGCAAATTTTATCGGAATTTTAAGAGTTGTACGCTTGAGGTAGATGGACAATTTGAAAACAGCATAACCCATTGTGAATTTGTATCCGACAGTGAAGACGATGATACTGTAAATATTAATGGTGATGTTGCAACAACTAGTCAAGTTGAAAATTTAGAAAAAAATACTGACAACAATGAAATCGAAAAAAAATATTTGTACGTGGAAAATCAAGCTGTGTATTCTGTATTAGAAAAACAGGAAAATGAAAACGACTTGCTAGCTCTAAATGATTCTAAGAACAATGTCAAACAAGACGATAAGAAAGACAAATTTATTGAAACTGCTGATGATTTAGAAAAAAATACTAATGTTGATGAATTATCAAGCCAAGAAATTAAAGCTAAAAAAGTAGGTAAATTATATACTGTATTACGTAGTAAGGAAATTAAAAACAAATCCTTTGCTCTAAATGATTCTAAGAACAATGTCAAACAAGACGATGCAAAATATCTATATGAGAATAAACTCATAGACATTGGATCAAATAATGATTTAGTAAAATCAGAAGATGTCAATCAAAGTGATGACCTTACAAATGATAATCTTGAAAAAGCTAACAATGTTAAGATGTTAGAAGAAATAGACAAGGGACAAAATGATAAAATTAAAGGAAGCATCTATCCTTCATTTGTAGACAACAAGAAAGACAAATTTAATGAAACTGCTGATGATTCAGAAAAAAGCATTAATGTTGGTAATTTATCAAGCCAAGAAATGAAAGTTGATAAAATATTAACATATACTCTATTAGATACGCCGGAACATAAAAAAGAATTGTTAGATTTATATAATGGCTATAACAACGATGACTCCATCGTCAAACTAAACAATGCAAAATCTTTTAATGAAACTGACATTAAAAACATTGAAGAAAAATACGGTGGAGATTCAAAAACTGATAAGTTGATGAAGATGAAAAATAATGAAGGAAAAAACGTGGATAATGCACGCAAAGAAAAGAAAGATACAGAAGACACCAGTGGAAAAATAAATCAATCAGTAGATTTAATAAAATCTGATCATGAAAGTTTTGATCAAACCATCTCTCATAAACCAGCAAAGAATGCAGAAACTGTAGAATTCAGTACAAACAATTTGATCAAAGACAAACAATAAAAACTGATATTAATTTGTTCATTTATAACTTTTTTAAGTTAAAATAAAATATTACAAAATTCATAATTATACTCAAAAAATACAATGCTATCGTACAAATTAATTTTAAATGATTTCTTTATGTATGGATCTTTTAAATTATGTCAATTTTTTACATTTTTTTCTTATTGTGTTTTACTAACAACACAGCGCAAAGTTTTTTTTATATTTTTTAAAATTACCATAGCATGTCTATTATTTTAATCAATTTTTGTAATTTTTATACTCTTAACCACGAGATAATAATCAGTCTGCTAACCAATTTATGTCGCTGCTCGCCTAGTACTCACGAGGGAATTGGTTCGACATGTGTCTTTGGCTTTGGCACTCGGATTGCGTAGTCTATCGTTTAGTACACTTGGAGATGGAATTTGAAGCCGTCAGTGATGATGCACAAAAACTGATTATTTTCTCCTATAAGTAATATTTTTTATAAGAAAAAAAAAATAAAATTTTGATTAATTTTTCTTCTATTTTTAATGAATAAATTAGTAAAAAAATTATATTTGTGAATTTAATTGTTATTATCAGTATGTGAATGTTCCTTGATTAAGATACTCATCGTCATGGCTATAAGTTTATGTTAGTTGCCTATCTACAACAGAATTTTTAGAAGGATACTTTTAACAATACTGGTCATCGCTGAGAAAATAGTTGCTGTAATAGTAATACAACTTGAGTTTGTTTAGACACCAGTGTTAATATTTCAGGTGTTCCTTTATATCATATTTAAGTCAAAGGTATAAAAATTATACTTTACCTACATAAATAAAGATTTAATTCATTTAATTTCTTTTTTCACTTTTTGTGAAAATCATTTTTAAACTGAAATATTTCACACTAAACAATGAATGAAATATGAAATCAACTCTCTTGAGATTCAATAGTTTTCATTAATATTACAGTTGATTATTATTATACATTAAAAATATATTTATGATTTACAATTCTTTAAATAATTTCACACAAAACACAACTAGTCGGTGTATCAAAATCAATATTTTAAGACTAGAAAAAAATTATTATTGATGCTTTAAATGTGACATATGTGTGGAAGACGTGACATCCTTACAGTTTTAAAATGTTTTAATTTTAGAAAAAGAAAAAGTTTACACTTAATAAATTAGTAAAAAATTCACATATTTTAAAACTTACATGCGCAAGCACTCAGTTGTTCAAAAAAATTTCCCACTTTTTATGTAATATTCATATTTATTATTCAATGAATAAAAGCACATTTTTAAATTAATTTTTGAAATGTTTTTAGAACTGATCACACAATAAATAGTGATCTAAACTTAGTGTTATAAATTATTTTTTTTAATTCAATTAAAACTATTAAAAAGTTCACATTAATTTTAACGATAACTTAATTTATAGAACCCGTCAAATTCATGGTCATGACCATCTTCAACAGTGTCTTTGTTCCAACCAATACTCCGTTCAATATCTTTTTTCCAAAGTGTATACTGTGGTGTTTGTTAATCTCAAACACGGGTATCACTTGTTAGTTTAATGACTAGTTAATTGGAACTTTTATGGTTAAATTTACATTGATCGTAACCAATAACATACATTTGTTGTGTATTGTGTTGTGTTACAGTATTCAAGTTTCAATCAATTTATAATATCAAGATTCCAATTATTTTACGCAATACCGCATATCACATATGATGAGTTTAATAGTTCATATAGTATATGAACATCAAACCAGTTATTAATGCGCACTTACAAACGTATTCGCACCTAGTAATTGTTATCGGATGATAATAAACAGTTCATTATTATTTAATTAGTTCTTAATTTTTTTAGAATCCATAATATGTTATATTACGTTTAAAGATTGAATAACACAAATAATTTCTGTGAGGCAAGTAAATTAGTATCACATGACATATTAAATATTACAAAATAACAACGTTACCACAATTATCTTAAAATGAAAAACATAATCAAAATTCTTATTATAATAGTACATAAGTGATGATACAGATTATCACATTTCTTTTTTTTTTTTTTTTAATTGACCTACTACATATAACAAAGTGAATATATAATGAACAAAGTGAACACAAAACTCTTAATATTAACTAAAATGTAGGTAATTAGGTTAATTTTTTTTATACATTTAATCAATTAGGTTTGATCATATTCCTTCCACTTCTAGTCTGTTGACTTGACTAACCTCTTCTAAAATTGTATTATAATGTTCATCTGCTCCCCACTTTTTTGAGTCCTTCACCTCCGTCTCATCAACTATATCTTTTAACCATTTTTTTTTTTAATAATTATGGTATTTCTTCTTAATAACCTGTCATTATTGTCAGTATTCATCAAGTATGACCTACGTTCATTTTTACTCCCTCAAATCAATTTTTTGTAAATTTGTCTTGTATGTAAATTCTTTCACCATCCTCAAAACCAATGATACTTTTAACTCTCCCCACTGTTATAGTAGTTGGCTTGTTTTTTCTATTCTCTGTTTACAGTTTTGAACAATGGCTTTAAATAGTTCTTTTCTATGTAAAACATAAATCATTTCCCTGCTTTGTAATAATTGTGTCGGTGTGCGTTGTAAGCCAAAATTAGGTAAAATTTGATAATTTAAAAGATAAAGTTCTAAATTTTGTTTTTCATGAGTTGTTTTTTTAATCAACATTTTAGCAACCGCTGTTTTAGCTAATCCATTGCTTTTAGAATTTGAAATTTGAGAGTTCAAAATTGAAAAAGCTTCAATAATAGAACCAAGTGAAATTTGAGGAAGAACGTTAAAAATTACGGCTAATGTGTTTTTTTGACATTTAGGTTTTTGGCCATAACTTCCAAAATAATAGACAGAACTAGCTAAAACTCTTATGCAATATTGAAATAGGTAAAATACAGGTTTGATCCAAGTTTCAAAGAATTTCAAAAATTTTTAAGCTAAGTACCTATAGAGCTTTCAAAAATTTCCGTTTTCTTTGTGGTTTTTGTTCAATAAAAATTTTAAAATTTTACACAAGGTTGGCAACATTTAAATACATGATACTAAAAATTGTACATATACCATACTCTTATTTTTTTTTTAGTCGTTTGAAAACTGTCGAAAATAGATCAGACCTTTTCAAACAAATTTGTTATCTATGATTTGAAAATTTAATATCTTATGTTAAACAAAATTTGATATCTAATAAAAAATAATATTAAAATAATCCGTCCAGTGGAATCTGAAAGCGTAAAAAAAAAGTATTGAAAAATGGTGCAATTTGGTTACAAAAATAAAATTACGCACTATTGTTCAATTGATCATATTATGAACTCCTCAAATAATGGTACAAATGGTTTGAAATTTTCACACGTTACTACCCACGCGACCTAGAGTGATTTTTTGTTCCGTTTATCAATCTAAAATACACAATTAATGTATATCAGGAGCGTATTTATGAGGGGGCTTCAGCACTCCCGAAATTTTACGAATTGTATACAATACTGCTAATAAATCTAAATACGCCCCTGATATGTGCAAGCCCGGATTAAGATAATTTGAAGCCCTGGGGCCAAAATTTCCTTTGATTGCTCCAATATAAAAAGAAATTCTAGTGTATAATTTAATTTTATTTTAAAAAACTACAAAATTTACATTTTTTTCTTGCTTTAAACTTGGCAAACTTCATATAATGAAAATTTATTATTTCTTTAATATCATTTTCAGATGCCAATGTATAGTTCTGTTAAATTATCCATTGAACTGGTTATTCCGAGATTGATTTTTATTCTTCCAAGTTTTGAAAAAGCACTTTCTGCAGAACAATTTGCACTTGGAATTGTCAAATGTATCTTAAACGCTGTGGGAAAAACATCAATTAATGTATTTTCATTAAACCATTTCCAAAGATCAAGTATACTAACATGTTGAGCATTCGAAGGTCTGCTTAGAGTTGCGTACTCACAAAACTGCATTACCGAAAAAATTATCCGCGTCTTTTTCATAATTGGAAATAAAATTTTGATCACCATTTTTAATATCTTCTTCTTCGGCTGTACGAGTCGTGTCAATAATTGGAAAGTATAATTTTGTTACAAAAATAAAAAATTTATAGGCATCAGTTCGTTTTTCCAGTTCTGTACAAAACTTATGATAATGTATCGAGTTTCAATTTTAAACTTATTGCCGGCCCTCAGTGTAACATAGTCAAAACCGTCTGGGAAACTTTTTCTTTGATGTATACACACCTATAATGTATACAATATAATTTGATACAGCTATAAAACAATGTCCGGTATAAAATCCGAGGCCCCTAAAAATCTCTGGAGAGTCTCCGGGGGCCATGCCCTCCACCCCCATTAATCCGGGCCTGGATACGTGTCTGTATAAAGTGTACCTACTTATCCTTGGGTTTTAGAAAAATCCGAGCCAAAAATCGTTATTGCCAGTAAAATATAAAACCTAGGCACGTTGTTTACGTTTTGTTTTCGCGTCTGGAAAGAACTCGACTGTGAGGTGGTGCCCTGGCCGAAATTCGATTACTCCGATCGCATTAATTAGGGCGCGAAATCATATTATTACTCGACGGCTGTGCAGTGATATCGCAGAGATATCCATCGTCGTATGCGTGTATACAATAATATACAGCGGTTGAATACACACACACAGTGTACCTGTGTACAATATTATTATTATTATTATTATATATATAGTGGACGATAGAAGTTAGAGAAATCACGTCACGTTTCGCGTAGATTGGATTGGCAAAATATCGCCCTTATCCCCCGTATTGTTCTCCTTGAGCCGTTTTCGTGAGTAATGTAGAAGGAACGCCGGCCACGTCCGGAACGCTGGCCAAAACTTTGGGGGGAACGTTCGTCCATTTATAATAGAAGTATTTCAATTGCCGTTGTAGTATCGCGTCGAGCGAGGGGACGGGCGGAAAGCCGCGAAATTGGTTTCCGGTATGATAGCTGTGTGTTACAATAATATCTCGAAAGCTGCGGTTTAAAATACTGAAATGTACAAAGTGTTGTTTTAAAATATCGCTTAAAGGTAAAATATATAAGAAAAAAAAGAGCCTGGATCACTCTGGGTATCGCGCGGGGTAGAGTTTGACGGAGTAGCGACTGAACGCTTCTGATGGGTCACCGCAGGTTCGGAAGTTCTAGTAGCCTACTAATATGCGTCCCGGTAAGAACTGAATCGTGTAAATATACACAAATAATCAATAAATCGAGAGAAGTGTACGAAAAATATTAGTATATGTATTACGCTAGGGTGACCATATTAAGTAAATAAAAAAACGGGACAGTTGTTACTCCCCCATCCCTCAAAAAAACCTTCATCCATTTACGCATATGCACACAACTATAGAGAGAAAAAGTCCAATTATTTTCTTACTACTTTACCCTTTTCGAGTATACTAACCTAAATAACTAAAGTGTTTAGGAATATTTTCTTTTTATTATTCATCGAACAACACAATGTTGCATTTCAAAACTATTATAGTCTTTTAAACAATCGGAAAAATTTACTTTTTAATATTAATGTATTAAACGATACATTTTTTTTTTTTAACAATAATTAGGAAAATTACACCATCTTCATTATTCATGAATTCGATATTTCTTCTCCCACACTTTCCACTCTTTTTTCGTACTCTTCTGAAGAACTTATTGAATTTAACAATTTTGGGTGCTTCAAAAGAAATTCATAAAATTGCGAACAGGCGAAGCTTTTAAAGTACTGTTTTGAAATAATTATCGATCTAATGGTTTCGACATTAAAACGGTTTTTTCATCCGTCCACAATACATTTGTAATTCTTTCGACAGATGCAATTTTTCCAGGAATATTCAATAACAGTTGAGAAGTTGTTGAAAGAAATTTCAATTTTTTCGAGTGTCTTAAAAATACTTCTCACCAGTTTTCTGTGGCTTTTTTTGAACAATTTTCAAAAAATAAATTTGAACGAAAACTGTTATCCGTCAACTTTCGTGGTTTCAAATTTTAAATATGCGAGTAACTGTTTTATATTTGTTTCATGCATCGATATTTTTTTCATAAAATGTATATAATTGTATGGAAATAACGAGAGAGATTAAAACGAGACCGTCTTCTAAAAACGGGATAAAAAGCGTCCCGTTTGAAGTTTTTCGGGACAACGGGACACGATGATCAGAAAAGGGACAATCCCGTTTTAAACGGGACGTCTGGTCACCCTATATTGCGCGTGAACGTTTCAAACCGTTTGGGACCATTTACTTTGAGGATTTTAGTTATTCAACATTGGACTAGAAACTTCTCAAACCAGTGTCGATATTTTGCAACTTATTCGCAACTGTCCCGGCAAATAATTTGCAATTCGTCGGGGACTCTGAAATCGGTGTCAGCACCATGCGATTTTTATGCAACTAATTGCGCGTCTCGCCAAAAAACTTGCAATCCGTCCGGGCACGTCTGTAAACGGAAATCGTCGTGATAACCGCGATTCTCGAACTCATGTAGGTATAGGTAGGTTTTCAATTTTATGAGTTTTATTAAAAAAAGTAGCCGCAATGTATATATATATTTTTTTTCGGAATTTACGGGTCCGATTTTTTTGACGTTTTTTCTCGCTCACATAGGTAGCGAGTTTTGTTTTACACTATTAATTTTCAAAATTTTCAAACAACGAATTTGCGAGAGTTTCAAAAACAGTTTAAAGAAGGTGGTACGGCCAACGATGGGAAATAACGCGGTCGGTTTCACAAAAAAAAAAAAAAAAATTACCGATATAAACGTGAAGTTTTCGTACAAGTTACACAACAGTTATAAATAATGTGCGAGGCGACGTGACGTTTGTTTTTGGTTTTATAACACCCGTGTATGTATATATAGGTAGTGTGGCCTGGAGTAGAGGAAAAAGTGTGCGAAAGAATACCGTGTTTGGGACTTAGGGTTGTTTACTGTTCTTTTACCCGTTGAGGCAAGAGTTGCGGCAGGGCCCACGAGGGCTCGCATTTGTACGTACCTACCTACCTATATTACTTCCGGGGACGTCGCGAACGACGTGGCCGCGGGCGATCTTCCGCAGGGGCTCGAGGGTGGGTGTCCGGTAATTCGATTTCTGCAGCAGATCCGCCGACGAATTTAATTCTATTACAGCGTTTTTGCCGAACGATGCGGCGGTTAGCGTTTACTCTGCACGATAACAATATAGCGAAAGCCCCGTGGCTGTTATAATATTATGTTGTTGTGTGCGAGTTAGGCACGACGACGCAATAATGTGTGTGTGTGTGGGTCGTGTAATATGGGAAACGAATCGAAAACATTAAAGTACCCGTATTTACGATTGATTCTACACTTTTTCCCCGTATTAACTAACCCTCCATCACCACCCCTAGTTCTCGACCGCCGGTGCGACACACGCGACTCGATGCGTGGATCCGTGCGATTCTTAATTTGCTCGACTGTTTACAAACCGTAGGCGAGACCGTTCAAACATTTTTTTCGTCAAATCTTAACACGGCGAGTTTTATTTTTTTCGATTTTAAACGTTTTGTACAAAGTCGATCCGTAATGGTTAAAAAACAGCGCGTACCTACTACCAAAAGTACCTGAGCGGAAAATTTCAGAGGAAGCGAAACTACGTGGAAGTGTCTGAAATGAACCGAATTAAAAATGTGAAACACTATCTTCATATTTCATATAGACGGCTTGATTTTTTTCGCCCGTCAACTTTTAATTTGATTAGTATAAAAAATCACTCGACTTGACTTTTTGTTTTTTCAATTAACCGGTTAAAAAATGTTGTTAACTTGCCCACAGCCTTGCTTGTTAGAAACGCGTAAAGAGACGAAATACATTAGACTGCTATTGAGTCGCTATTGTTCAATACATCCGCTCAAAGTACCACCACCACCTCTCTGTCCATAAATCATAGATTCTAAAAAATGTTCACAGAAAAAAAATGTCACTGTAAAAGATTCGTTGCGCTCTGAATCTAGAAATAGAAAGACTATAGTATACATTCAATGTTGTTTAACGTTTGTTTGTACACGGATCAAAGCCGCGGCGTGCTATAAAAGGGCTATAGAAGCCTTTCACGGTAAAATAAAAAGTGTATAAAAAAAATTCATATTCTAGTTTCTGCATGTTTACATGCAGTTATTGGACGTTTTCGTCTCTGCACACTACGAGTGATTTGCGATGGAAAAGCGACGTAAACGCGCAGATCAATAACAGCTGTATACATCGATACTATAATAGACAGACCGTTATAACCGGCGCGATTACTTATAATTTTCACCAGTTATGATGCGATTTTTACAAGCCATGTAGCTTACGATACGGAATTAAACTTGAAACGCGAATAGAAAAGAGGAAGTGTGTACAGGGGAAAAAGTTTTCTCCGCGAAAGATAATTGATGACGGAGAACATCACATCATATTAAATTATTTTCGACGCTTCGGCCGGTTTATTTAGAAGAAAGACGAAAAAATAGAATAGGTCCATGATTTTGAAAAAGATTAAGGGAAAAAAAAAGAGAAGAAAACTAAAAGAAATAAAAAACGGTTATAGACCTCTTGGGATTTAAGAGGCTCGTCCGAAGGAGAATATTTATATATATATATTCTTTGGGAACTTTAAGGCTGTTTATTAAAGGTAAATGAACAGCCGTTTATTTTATGGTTTCTGGGTGACATTAGCATAATGATTCCCGCGATAGTGCAAAACAAAATAATAATAATAAAAAAAAAAAGTGTTTAAATCCCAGGAATATGCTAAGAAATTCCATAGGAAAAAAAACAGTATTTAGAGTATGCGCTGGGGAGTACTTCGGAACAATGAGAGGATGATTTTACTATTGGATTAAAAAAAAAAAAATGTATAATTTATTTTGACAGACATAAAGTTTTCTCATTAAATGTTTAAAAATAGATGCGTGTCATATGCAAATATTTAAAATCGCTTATATACGGTTTATTGCGTACTTATACAATAATATTATACATTAATAATTATCGTTTCGTAACAACGGCTCGCTCTATACATTATACAGTCGTCGTGAGATCTTTAAAACAGTGCACTAACATACGCAATTTTGTTGAAATTATTGCGGTTAGGTGACGTGTATTTTGTCGAAACTCATTAATGATTAGTTAATATTGACCGATCATGCATGTTTCAAAATATGGGGGTTTTTTTTTTATAGGGAATCGCTCTTATACGATAAATTTAACGAACAATTTGTTTTTTTTGAAACGCTGAAGAAATGAATGGCAACGGCGATATTACGTGCGGACATCGGATGTTTTGTGAGGAAATTCGTTGAATATAAAGACCTCAATCACGGGTTTCGAACGAAACATCTTTATATATATATTATATTTCTTCTGTCCGAGTATTCAAACTCCTTGCTGGACTGACTTTTATATGTGTGCGCTATTAAATTGATTTGAGAATGGTTCACGATATGCTCCAAAATTCCACCACCTATATATAGTCTCAAACACGAATTTCATCAAAAAATTCGATAGTTTTTTGTTTTGTGCACTATACACGGGATACAATTTTGGTTGTTATTGTTTATAGTTCCGATTTATACGACGGAGGAACGTGCTATAAGAAAAGATTTTTCAAAACTCGACCCCACTAAGGATGTCAAATACAAAAAATCGTCAATACCCACTACTGAATTAGTACGAAGTTTGGTTTTCGAGCAGAGGTTCTCAGACTTTTCAGGCCAGGCTCCACCTTTCGGTCGACCCCAGACCTGAGCCCCCCTCATAAAAATAATTTTTAATGTTTAAAAATGGAACGACGGACAATAATGGCTCATCGATGAGACAACAAACCTTTTATAAGATAATTGCTCGCGTTGATTGTTGCTGCCTGTATGTGATGTATGTACCGAATTGTACCTATACAATACAAAACGCGATTGTTATCGCGGACATTTTATAAATTTTTTTCTGTCCTACCAATGCAATGTTGATTTTTAAAGTTTTCTTGCGCCCCCCCGGAGGGTCGCGCCCCACACTTTGAGAACCTCTGTTTTAGAGCATCACTAAGAAACCGTTTTCCGAACATCGTGCGTTAAAAGGGGTCAATGGAGGACCACCAATAAGGGAATTATAAATATGGGGTGAACGGGAGTAAGAAGCAAACGCGGGTTAAGGACAGCCAATATCGTACAACGACGCGTTCGGCGAAAATATACACGACGAGCTCGCGTCGTCATGAACGGTTCCGCGAGTTAAAAACAAAAAATATTTTAAAAAATTTTTATATTAAAATTATTCCGTTTTACTGGAAAAGATAAAATTAAAAACGAAAATTCCACCGTAATACCCGTCGCTTTACGGCAGAATCAAATTTTTCGTTTCTCTCGTGATGGCAGTGCATATATATAGTCATCATCATAACTGCGCAAAAATACGATCTCGTTTGAGTACTTACACCGGGGGGCTGTGTTTTAACCGCGTTGGTCGTACAATCTGCGTGCGTTGAAGAATTATACAGGTTCTATGGATATAGGATTTTATGGTTGACAAAAATTGCTTTGTGGTCGATAAGAATCCGCGGCTGTTTTTGTCTCGTTTATCTCGTCCATTATTTATTCTCGCCCGTAAACGTGACGTGGTCTACGATCGGCAGTGCTTAAGCTCCTCTACGCCGCAGGTTTTTCAAGTGAAATCGACCCAAACGATCATAACCGCTAACAAGTCTTACTCCAATTTTGAAAACGGTATTAGATATTTCACAAAGTCCTGGATTTTGGATCCTTCGAGCTATAATTTGAGAATGTTTTTTCAAAACAATTGTTTTTGGACATTTGGTTTTCAGAAAACCAATTTTTTTAAAAACTTTTAACGAGATTTCCCCCTTAAAAAAAATAAAATTTAAATTTAACGCGGCTCGAAGGATCCCAAATAAACCTCACGGCGAATTCTAATCCGTTTTCAAAATCATTATCGGAGCGATACTCGAGTGTGTCTGACGGAAGTAGTTTAGGTCCATTATTCATAAAATTGTAGCGCAATTATTTTACATGTTCCAACACTAACGTCGCGATTTACGGGTTGGCGAAGCTGTGAAACTGTGTTTTGATAACACACACTAATAATGTTCGTTTACGACCAACACGACTACGAAACAATTTTAACGATGAATTGCCTACACAATGCTCCTTAATACACGTTGGCGTAGAGGCCCCTCGAGAGAGGACCACTCTAAATTCGGACGCGAAATTCGTTCTGCGCGAACCAACTTTTTCGGGAACGACGTATCCGTCGTAGAGCTACAAACATTTTACCGTATAGTAGTGAACTAAATCCGTGTTATATGGCGTAATCAAATTATTTTTTACAACATACTAAAAACCGTTTTCCGGGGACAGTTTTTATAGCAGAGTTATGAAATTTTCAGTGCACAAACTAGAGAACCTTATCTGTGCGTCGTTGTTCTGTCGATAGCGGTCTTCTGCGATTTTTAATTAATTTACCGAAAAGAACTGTGAAAAATATTCGTACGTATCAACAACTTCAACTACGTCGATGATATGAAAAAAATTCGACACAGTTACAACACGGTTCTCTGTACTGTGAAATTTTTGTGGCTTTACGACAGATATTGTTCCCAAAAAGTTGATTCGCGCGGAACGGATTTCGCGTCCGAATTTAGAGCGGTCCTTTTAAAGGCTAAAATTCGTACGTGAAAATCATACTCGCCGTTCAATACACGTGTAATACGCCGATTTTGAAAAAAAAGAAAAACATTTGTGTCTTCTAACGCGCTCGTTTTCCCGATCATTTGTAGCGACACGTTTACAATTTGAAGTTTTAGAAAAAGTACGTTGGATATCGACGAAAGAGTTTAGATTTTAGTTCGGGGGGGTGTATACATATTTTATTTTGATTATCTTCCGGGTTGTTTGCCGAAAACTGCGGGGTATGACTCACGGCGTCTACCTTTTTTTCGTGATAAATATATATTTTCCGATTAATATTTCAGTAAAACTGGAAGCGATGGGGCTGGTTGACAGGGGCGCCATAGTGTAAAAGAGAAAATCGCGTTTTCCCCTGGCGCAGCTCGAGAGGTCGTCCGCGTTTACTTCTCGCGATGGTGTAATACGCGAGTTGTAATATTACTCTGTTTGCCCATCGTGTGCAATCATGGTTTTTGGAGGAACTGTGTAAAACACTGTAGAACACAAGCGTGCTGTTTTTCGATTTGTACGCTCTGTTAACATATATTATTCGTTTAAAAATGATACATCTAAATTAATCGAAAATTAATACCGTCATTTTTTCATCCGTAGTTTACGTTGCGGACAGCCGGTTTATGTAGACTAGGGGGGTGGGCGCAGTCCGTCTGTTAATTATCACAACAACCAGGTCTATGTGTATATTAAACGAACCGGCAAACTGGTCGGGAAAACGCGAAAAGGGACGACGCGTTTTTGTCGGCTCCACCCCACGTCCTGTTCGCGTTTCGCGCCGCACGCACCCGCGTGGGTGGCGGGGTGGCGTTTTTCCGTTCGCGCGATACCGGAAAATACGGTTTTTTCGGGTGGTCGCGGGGGGTGGTTCGGTGCGGCGGCGCGACGCGACGCCGGCCGAGAGGCGCGTGCCGGAACATCATCATCACGATGATCGCCGTGCCGGTGTCGCGGGGGGCGCCCGCAGAAATCTCCGCGCGGGCCGGCCGGCAGTGTGCCGCCGACACCTCGCGCGCGACGTTCGCCGCCGCCGCACGAGCGAACCCGTTCATCAAAATAAATATTGTTATTATTATTAGAGAAAACACAACACCGTCGTGACGGTTTCGACTGTTGGTTTTTGGATTTTTGAAAAAAGAAGATTCCATCAAACACGACGACAGGTAGGCGTCATATTTTTTTACCACACTTTTCCGATGTACAGCGTGCGGTGTAAGTCGGATGTTTATTACATTTATTTTTAAAACAACCGCGTGTCCGTCGCAAATAACGGAAATCGTTTCTTTCCGCCTACCGTCTGTTATTATTTTTCCGTCGATTCGTTAAAAGACACACTGCTTACCGACGGTTATTATTTGTGACGCGAGTAATAGACCTACGAGAATTTTTATTTCAAACGATTTTACGTTGCGAGTTGATGTGTTTATACTTCAACACTTATACCCCGACTGTTTTCGCTTTTCGTCCAGTTGAAAAATTTACTAAAATGAAAAATTCTAAATTAATTTACACCGTGACGGCATTGCGAACCGTTCAATAGTTTCTCTAATAAAATGCCTGGTTACTTTGATATATTATCATATAACAAGTGTGTACATCGCTTTTGTTTTTAAGAATCGATCTAACCCTTAAATTTCAAAAATTTAATCGCGTATAAATTGCAGTATAATCGAAGCTGGGCGAGTTAAAAACATTTTATCACTCCGTTAAATTAAGCTAGTTAAAAAGCAAAAAGTTAATTTTTTAAATTAAAAATCATCCAAGAAGAAAAAAAAAATTCCGTATTTTAATTCACACGTACCTAGTATATTTCTTCAAACTACTTTTTCGTATATTCGTTTTTTTTTTCGTGTTATAATTTTTTTTTATACGAGTTAAAAACAATGTCTTAATGATTACAGACTGACTTGAAGTTTTCGCGTTAAATTAAGTTAACTCTATTCAAATCAACTTGCCTAATATTTTCACCAAATTTTAACTTTTAACAAGTCCAGTCTCGGATGTATAACATACTTAGTGAATTTTAATTAGTTAAAAAGAAAAATAGGCTTAACTAAAAAATTTTTGGATTCATTTACTCAATCATTCTCTTTTCGTATAGTACAAATATTTATAATTTAAAAACTAATAAACAATTTAATATGGTATGTTATAATAAAATTTTATGTGTCTGAAATTTCCAGAACTTTAGTAATTTTACAAGTTTAAAACTTTTAAACAATTAACTACACTAAAAGAACATTATAAAATAATTATTTACAATATATATGCACGCCCGAGGGTTGAAGATTGAAGTTTTTTATAAAAAAATTTTGAGCTCGCCAAATCATAATTTTTCATTTTGCTGAAAGTTTTCCGCCACGATTTCCACGCGAAACGCGCAGAAAATATAACATGTACGGCCGTGCATTATAAAGTTATACATAGTTTCTAAAAAAAAAACGCAAAGAAATCGGAAAATTAACGTTCGAATTGCAATTCATCTGAATTATCCAAGTATATTATTCGACGAATATTATGTTTATTATGTTATGTATATTTTATCGTGTTTAAGTATAAGGGTGATTAGTTTAAAATAATATTTGAAAAAGATTTTTTTGAAAATTTATAATGTTTTTACTGTATTTGTTGTTTTATCTGTTAAATTGTCCGGGAAAATATTCATTTTTTTTTAAATTCACTTTATGTATGGTAATCTGTATTAAATGTGAGGCAATTTAGATTCTCGACTGCAATGTCTTTGGCGTTTTTACTGTATTACAACTTTCGGCAACCATTTCAGATGGTATAACTACCATAAATTTTCATGAACTTTGCGTTTTTGGTCGTATTATTTGAATAAAACTTATGTTTGTTTCTGTGAATTTTCATTACTGCTACGGGAAATAACAGTGAAAAAATTTATCGACAAACTAATTACAAAATTACATTTCATTTCGTATCAATTATCATCGAAATTCAGTTATCCGCAAAAAAAAAAAAAAATTATAATATTAAACGTTACCAAAAATCGTTGGTAAAAATTACTTTTTAATACTTAAACGAGCCCGTTTTTTTATTCAAAGTTATCGTAAATTGCTTTAACGATCGTTTTTTTCAACCGCACATGAAATAAATAATTTTATAATAATTTAAAATTGATTGCGCGTTCATATTTTACTGCGCGAAATAATTTTTATCGGATAATGTGTAATACTTACTTTTATCCGAAAATACGAAAAGAGCGTTGCAATATCGTCGTACACGAGCACACTTTGAACATAGTTATCCATCTCTAAAACTAGGTTAAATTTAGTTACCATGCAGTGTATTAATTTGGTTTTAATTTAGTAGGTTTTGCTTCAATGCGATCGCCGATTGTACATCGGAAATGGAAACATTATTGGCCTGCCGCACAACCCGGAACATGATACTTGGTTATTGCCTCCTCGTCGGCGTCGGTGAGTGGTTTAAGTGTTTTTTTATTTTGTGATCAACAATAAATTACAAAACCGAATTTTTCTACGTACGTTAGGTGTTTTTTATGACGACCTTTTAAAACTCAGGTAGCGCACTTTACTTTTATTGTGCGTGTGTTGTATACACGCGTAATTTTTTAATGAATTTTGATGGTCGAAAAACATTGTTTTCTGGAGAAAAAGTCAGACGGGTTTAAAGTTTCTAAAAAGTATGTATACTATTATTTTAGTTTGCAAATAATATTTATGTCGGCGAAACTGCTGTAGTCAAAATATTATCTACTAATCAACGAATCGTAAGATAATAGACAAGTGCAGACTGTGACTACTATGTTGAAGTATATACTTTTTAGAAACTTTAAACCTCTCTAACATGTAGAGTTTTCTCCGGAAAATCGTTTTTAGAATTCGTTAAACAGTCATGCGTACAAAACAGTATGTATATAGGGAAGTGCTACTTGAGTTTTAAAAGTTAATACATAAACTAAATAAATTTCATAGGGAATTTTTTTTCTTTTTTCAATACTTTCCGAGACAATTTCCGTAACTTGAAACACCCTGTACGGATCTATACCGTATTTTGAGTGTACGTTTTTGCCGTTTTTTTGAATCCTTTTTCTATTTAATTGTTTTCGTTCGTGTAGGTAGCGTGACAACGAAAAACATCAAAGAAAGCCGGCACGATTTCGCGTCAAATCCATAAAACGCGTTTATACGCACGCATATGAGAAAACGAACCGTTAGTGTTCACTGTTTATTCATTTATACACCTATATTCCTGGACGTACGCAGTACAATCGAAATCGTATTATTTAATTTGAAATATTGCTGATTTGTTTTCTGCTCTACGTGATTTTAAATTACAAACATTGTTTTCTTTTCATTATTCGAACGGAACGAAAACGCCGTTAAAAAAAATAGCACCGACAAAACGTTGCGCCTCGTTAACGCGCGTAAACTAATAAACGCATTTTCATATTTTATGTGCATTATACATTTTGTTCTCGTCGAATTTTAATCGAAGGCATCTATATTTTAAAATAGATTATATAACACAGTCGTTTACCAACAAAGTAGTATTATGTGCACTTGATTAATTGTACATACACAGCCGTTTAATTGCATCGAGTCAGTTCAACGGGTTCGGCTCGGGTATAGCTGCTCGCAAGTCGTATTGTTCGTGCGTTGTTAGTTCGATAAATGACGAAAAAAAAAAAAAAATGAAGGTACTTGTATCAGAAATTTTAATGTCGATAAATCGTTTGAACTTTTATGTTAGGTACATTTTACTACCGAGGGACGGAAGATACTATAAGATACAAGTTTATTTTTAAAACAAAACTGTATATTGTTCAACCAACCATACGAAATCGGTGAAACAATCAACTAAAAAAATTCATTAATATGCCATCGAAATTTAACAATCGTTTCATACTTGGACGATAGCTATATTATATACTTTTTATGTTTTCCCTTGTTATTATATGCTTTTCTCACAGTCTGCGTGCCGGAATTAAAATATTTCTACTTAGAATATTTTCCGATGATTGTGTTGGGAAAGATTTTTTAAATGTTTGAAATGTATTATACTATACAACATTATTATAATATGTGTAGTGTGTACACAATTCTCGTATTAAACGTTTTAAAAGCGGAAATTGCATTTTTTTCGATTTTTATTTTTTACGCATTTACTTTTTTATAAATTATTGCTCACAAAACTTTTTAATACGATCGAAAAAAATGTTGTAAAATTTCGATTACCGATTCATACAGTTTTGTCATTAAAATGTCATTAAAATTTCGAACAATTTTCGGACTAAACATTGATGATTAAAAATTTTAATATTTTTTCTTTGAAGTATCACTTCAATAAAACTAGTACCTAGTTTTCATATTTAAATGCCAAAATTTTCAACACAAGCATCATGTTATGTTATTTTTCGTTTTTTCGTCTTTTTTTTTTTTTTTTGGCAGCAATGCTTTTAAAAGCGGTTCAAATCAATTAAGATTTTAATATATTATTGTAATAGATGAAGTTCAAATGCCAAACGTATCTAAGACAAATTTGACAGTTTTTTTTTTTAGCTAAAAATAAAACGTTGAAATTTTCCATTTGTTGAGTCTTTTACACAAAGAGCTCGCGATTAAATTTTCAAATCATTAGACGTTGTCTGTGCTTGCTTATACTTTATTTCCATTACAGATTTAAGGTAACAATTCAAACCTGTATAACTATATAATATTTTATATTGAATACTATTCAAACTACAAAATTCCATTTCAATATTGAATTAATATGGTGTGCGTGTTTTAATTAGATTTTGTGGAAACATTTTGTGAACAGTTTGAAATGTTCACTGTATGTTCAGGGGTTTCGTTTGCGATTTCAATGTAAGTTTGCACTAGAGTGAAACTGATGTTTAAGCTATTATATAGTTACTCGCACGTTTTTACAAACGCAAAATTGGTGTTAAGAAGTTTTGTTTTGTGAAAACATATTATAGAATAATATATTCGGTTTTTATTACGAGCTAAAGTCAGTTTAAATTAACGTGCTGTAGTAATATTATTTGGGAATTACTATAAAATCAATAAGTTACAGTATAACAGTATCTTTTTGTGTATGTTAGATGGGTTTTATGTAGAAAATTACATCATTTTACGCTTTGAACCGAAACATTAAATATGTTCGTGTCGCTCTGTCGGGCTCGACAAAAAAAAAAGGTTGAAATCGTGTTAAATATACACTGTTTACGTTTAGGTAGATTCCACTAGTTGCGCCTTTTAAATGATAATCTGACACGCAAATAAATAATACGAGTGATTGTTATAAAAAAGTAAAACGTATTAAACAAATAATGTTGAAAAAGTTGGCGACACAAGTGTAAAATCTATAATGTATTTGTTGCCCTTTTGACAATATCGGTAATTTGCCGTCTAGAATTATTTATCTATTCAGAAATAACAGAAATAAAATCTGCGGCGACTATTGCAAATAACTAATTGTTACAGTTATCGACCCGTAATCTTGTCTTACCGTTATTATTGGATTGTTTTTTTTTTTTGAAAAACAACTAACGAGATTCGAGTTGAAATTCGTTTTTCTCTCCACGAAGCGTGCGTTTGATTATTATCGCGATTACAGTTTTACTAATTAAACGGGTCCTCAGAAAACACGTCACGCGAGTGCGTGACGTATAGAAACTAATAATTCATGAGTTATGATCAAAGTTTCGAGACGACCAGAACGAATGATTCGGTCCGCGAGAGATTTCCGTTGAGGTCGTACAGTTGGCAAAGTTTTGTTAGACGTCATCGGATCGTTTGAATCAAGTTCGGATAGTGTAATACGGTGTTGATTTCAAAACCGAATTCAGAAAATGGCTAACAGTGCAAATACAGTAAGTGAGATTGTCCTTTTACAAATTGATTTTAGTGATAATGGCTTACTACCAATATATATATATTAGTCATCGTTGTACGGTGCATAGTCTGGCAGTAACGGCATAATATAATTTTTGTTTTTGAAAATCGTTCGAGGAACGACGTTGTCGAATTCGTATAGCTCGGAGTTTTAGTACGTTTTGTGCACAGCGCGCTGCACGAGTCTTCGGTCAACGAGCCAAACTTGGATTGATCTATCGCGAGTGTTCTCATTTGTTTTCCATGTTTAGAATCGTCGATTTCACGATATCGTCGTTTGTTCTATCTGTGTACCGTTATACTAAATACTGTCCCGTCGGATTCGTTCTTTTTTTATTCGCGACGACACTGAAAAATCGCGAAACCGTTCGCACATTGTTACAGACCTATAATCATTTGACTGATGCCCACTACTGCTACTGTAAACAGCCGCGTCGTGTGACGTTTCGAACGGACGGCGTTTTAAGCGCAGGTTTTAATAATACGTATCGTGTTTTCGTGGCGATCGCGTTTCCGAAGTAATTCGCATATTTAGAGCGTAAAACGCATCGGGAAAACGCACGTTTCTCGTATTATTACAATAGTAATATAGCGCACAAACCCATGCAATAGTCGTCGGCGAACGTGTGGCGAATCGTTTTTAAATTCTGCACGACCTTCCGCGCCGAGGGTTCTCGTGATGGCGACCGATCGCGTCCTGTATTATACCTCTCGTCTCCGCTATTAATTCGCTCATGTTTGGACGGCGCGCGCCCGTTTTCGACGGAAACGGAGAAAAATAATAGTTCAAAAAAAAAATAGAAAAAACGAGAAACGACGCGTAACTATAGGTACACATTTATTTATTACGGTGAAACAACACACGCATATTATATAATACACATGTGAGGACCTTTCTGCGATATCGCCAAATACCACCTCGCCGCCATACATAGTCTGTGTCTGTTCTAACGTGTTAGCACGACATAACACGTAGGTATTTTGTTTTATTTTTTCCGAAGAGTCTCGCGTATTCGTATAAACGAATGAAAATGAAAAACCGTTTTTACACGACGACGGTACCCCTACTGCTGCAGTATAAAACAAATGTATAAGACGAACGATTAAAAAGTTTCAAACACAATGTGTGTCGCAATATTGTTTTAAGTACGATCCATTTTTCGCGTCACGCCGCGCATATTTCGCTCCTAGATACGAAATTGAAAATTGTATAAAAGCGT
>CM029360.1:9731775-9762278 GCA_017140985.1 Hormaphis cornu | reverse complement strand
ACCCGTCTGTTTGATTATTCGACTCTAAAAGCGATTTGTTGAGTAAAAAAAAAAAAAAATTATAAAAAACTCAAGAATACTTTCATAGTAATTAAAACTGTCGCTTTAGAATCCACATTAAAATGCGTAAAACGGATAAATTATTTGTCGTAAGTATAGCACTGTTTGAAATAATTTGAAAACAAATTAGTGCCGTCGAACATGTTTTCAGGTTGTTAAAAGTATTATTAAAAGCACACGTTGCACGGAAGTTGTACGAGCAATAATATAATAGTTGAACGCGAATTTGATTTTGATCCATTACACCGGGTACATACTCGTTTATTCGGAATTTTTCGAAATTTTTCAAAATCGATCCTTTGTACGTAACACACTATATCGCGTTAACCAGTTCGTACTCTCGAGTAAGTGCGGGTGGTACCTGCGACGTCTCCGTAGCGCGAGACGATGCCGTCAAAGTATTCACACCACCAAGCACATCGTGAAAATTTAAAACGAAAAATTTAGTGTTTTTTTTTTTTTTTTTAATAATTCACCGTCTGACGACGCGATTTATCCGTTCGGTTTCGAAGAAAACGTTGAAAGCTTTCCGGCGCAACGTAATCTCTTTCTTTCTTTCATTTTATTGTCATATTTTCAAAAAATACATCCACTTAGGGTCGACGCGGTCGAACCCACGAGCAGGTGAAACCGACAGCGTGTGCGGCGTGTTCGAAAGAAACCGGCGATGAATGTAGAACGTATATATTTCCATTAAACGCGCGTCGTTACTACGTATAATTTTTCACGCGCATTAATAAACCGATCGTCTTTAAGAGTATTGCAAACGAAAATTCCTCTCTAAACGAACAGTCCCCGCACCTGTTTTGCTAAGAAGTTTTGATTTTTTTTTTTGAACGCACGACGGTATGATACGACAGAAGCGATAAAGTTTAAACTGACCGTCGAGGTAAATTTGAATTTAAGTAGAAACGTTCTCCCAAGATATTTCAAGTACGAGGTCTGTGTAGGTGTGGACATTCCGTAGACTTCGTACGAGTGAAAATTATCAATCGGTAAGCATTTTTTTACGAATAAGACGAAACGCTTGATATTTTTAACAAGCGATCGAGATTCGCGCGTTAATTTTTCGCGTTTTCGTACTACAATAAACCGTATCTCGAGAATAAAAACGTTTTTTTAAATCTACATTATTGTGTCCCCAATGACCGCGTTTTTCATCTTACAACACTGTCCGCGTGTTGTTTATAAGAAACTCTTGACGTTGCAGAACGGACCCAGCGGGGCCCTATGCGTATTGTTCGGTGAAGAAGTTGTCGCAACGTAGTACGTTTATCGGTTCAAAAATTATAATCAAATAAAACCTTTTGGTCCTGTTATTATTGTTGTGCCGTCGAGAAAAGTGCGAATTATACAGTTACGAAGCACATAACGTTGTTATACTTAGACGTGTAGCATTTAGGTACGTCTCGTTTAAATTTATGACAGGCCGAGGAAAATTAGCAAACGACAAAAATCGCGCTCACTCGAGAACGCGTGTTTTTATTTTTAGACCCGTTTCTTTATTTAAACAACAGTAAATTGCTCGAGGACGTTTAAAAATAAAACTTACGTGGTGGCTATATATATATGTGCATCGCCTTTGGGGACACGCCGCTGGACTGTTCGACACGCGCGACTTTTGCGTGAATTTTGTATTTTTATTCACGGTCGTTAACAAATATTGTCATAATCTTATTATAGTGTTTCAAGCCCAACGATCTTGTGACGAAGACGGAGGAAATTCGTATCATCGTGTTTTTTTTTTCCAAAGTTGTACATACCGTTCATAAAAAATACAGCAGGGTAAAAACGCGTGTATAACGATGAATTTTAGCGTTCCAGATCGTACGTACGAAATCTAAAAAACTCTCTGAATATTTCCCGTCTTCTTATATTGATGTACCCAATTGACTATATTCGTACGGCTGGGGGAAGGATTGGAGCCGACAGATTGTACGGGAAAAATTTTATTTTCGGGGAGGACGTTGAGACCGAAATTTCGCGGCGGTTTTAGTCACCACAAAGACTCTAATTCGGTAAAAAATTCGGTACGAAGGCGCACGGTAGCAGCTATACGTCGATTCGAATTATTTTTTGTAAATAATTTCTCGGTTTCTTATTTCTCGTCGTGATCGATCCGGCGCTGTGAACCGGGTTAAAAATTAAACACGTCCGCGTCTCAATATAAGCTTATTATCATATTTTATCGAAAGTAAGGCCTCGGATATATTCTACACAGTGTTTATATTCACTTTGGCGCGAAGTGCACTTTAGTTGAGTACACTCGCGCGGGGGTGAATAAAGAAGAGAACGGATTTTTTTTTGCTCCGCGTCTCCGTTTTTTTTCCGCGTTTTTTTTTCTCTTCTAGAACACCGCGCCGATACATCCCCGGTCGCACGTATCGACGTCCGTTTGACGAACGATGTTTCGCGGCTAATAAATGCTTTTCCTCTCCCCCGCACGTGCGGCGCGACGCGTGTTCCATTGCAGAGTGGCTAAGCCCGTCCGACGAATGTACAACGCGCATTTTATGCAATTTGGGCGGAAATATGCGCATAAAGTCGGTCGAGTTGGTCAAAGAAATTAACCGCCGGGGGGTTAGTTCGATATTGCCTTCAGTGGCGAAAAAAAGAGCCGTCTAGCTAGGTCGCGGGGGGTGGTGGTTTGACACGGCGTACGGTACGGTTTTGGTGGGTTTGGAAATCGGCGTCCAAGAAAGTATCCGAAAGCAACCGTCGAAAAAACGGTTCGAGCTCTGCAGTTGTCTAGTTAACGCGTCCTGGTAAGGAATAAACAAAAAAAAAGGAGAAATAACAGCTGTACGCGATCTGATATATAATACGTCGTCAGGAATCTTAAAACCGATACCGGTAGATCAGAGAACTGTGCGATTTTCGGTGTACGTAGGTGGTAGTGTACGGTACGACTGATGTTGTGTTCGAAAAACCCGAGATCAAAATTTTAAAAATTTTACGGATAAAGTTCGAACTTTGTGAAACCGTTTTTGAGCTAAATTAAGAAGTTCAGAATTCGCGAGTCGTTCTCACCGAGAGAATCGTGATTTTCATAGACGTTATTTGCATTGCTTTCGTTTCTTCTATAAAATATCCATCTACAGACTCCATCCACCTTATAGGTCAGATACCCGCCCAGTAGCGCAATATTATTATTACTCCACTTGTGAGGTTTTTTTTTTTACATTTTTGGCTCTAAAATATTGCGATTAAGTATTCAAAGTTCATGAATATAATCAAAAAAGTTTTCTCACTCATAGTGTTAACAGACTATTGTAAATGTTCAAAACGGTTCGATGTAACGTATAAAAATTATTGTGTTTCTGGAGTTTTTTGAGCCTTGAAGGGTACCTAATACTTACGCTTCGTAACGGAATCAATCGTCATTTTGTTCGTAAACAGATACTATCAAAGATGTGCAAAATCACTCTTGAACATTGATTTTTAAAATCTCAAAATATAAAATCACCGAAAAATTGATTTTTAAATCCTCCAAACCGAATCATGTAAAAAATTATTCTCAAAATCAAAGGTCATATCATAATGATTTTGAAAATCACAATCAAAATCATTTCCAAAAAAATCTTTCTATTACTGTATCGACTTATATGATTTTGATTTTCAAAATCATTTCACTTAAAATCATATCTCTGGTTACTATCACTATTATAACTAATCACCAGTCCGTATAAACCAAACGGATTCAAAACTTTTTTATTCAGCATATGTAAAATGCTTGGTAAGTATTTTAAAC
Organism: Hormaphis cornu; assembly: GCA_017140985.1. Taxonomy (NCBI): domain Eukaryota; kingdom Metazoa; phylum Arthropoda; class Insecta; order Hemiptera; family Hormaphididae; genus Hormaphis; species Hormaphis cornu. The sequence goes on along the minus strand of CM029360.1, from coordinate 9,758,467 downwards.
TATTTTTACTCGGACAAAAGCAATACACTTTTTGCTCTTTTTCGTCCTTCTCTGTGAGCACGAACTGTGAATCTGCAGGTAACCGGTTCTGGAACGGAAACTTTTAAAATCAACACACGGTTTATGGTCCAAAACTAACACGAGAAAGAGAAAACTTTTTTTTTAACCCGAAACCGTAGCCGAAGCGTATAAAACGAACTTGCTATTCATTCTCCGACCCAAAACCACCAACCGTTAAAACATAGCGAGTTAAATTTCAGACTGAAGTGCGTGTTATTGTGCGCACGCTTTTGAAACTAAAGAAATTAAAACACGTCGAAACTTTAATATATTGGTTCAGTTAAAATAAAAATCATACCTACTTAACCCTTTTTTTTTTGCTGCTCATTCTTACCACTAACCAATCTAATTTCCTCGACGCGGCGACAAAGAATTTCAACTCGAAAAATATTACGTGTAACTACGCCGTTGATTGATTCCGGAATTTTTTCAATGTTTTCACGTGAAAATACATTCGAAACGTGGACACAGATACATCTCTAAACTATACGCCGCTAGTTTATTATTAAAAAAACCGTTTTAATTTTCTTTCGATGAATGGTTTAAGCGAATTTGATTGATTACTAAATGAATATCTATTTGTAAAACAGCGTACATATAAGAGTATATGTTTTGGAGGAAGCGACCAGGCGGTCGACTACGATACGAGAAGAGTGATGTCCAAACGGTTATCAACCAAAAGTTTCCACCATTTTACACGTCTTTATATAATATATTGAAATACGCGGGAAAAATATTAATGTTTTCCAGTTTTCCTCAGTCGTTTCGAGTTTTGACACGTACCAATATATCTCCATATCGCGCTTTTTCTGTTTATGGACTTATTTTAATTAAAATAATAATCCAAAATATATATTTTACTATTCGCACACGGTTAGATATATTATTATTAAATGACTTTTTTCTTTTTAAATATTTTTTTTTTGCTCCTTTCGGCGGACCTACGAGGATATTATTTATGACTACTCGGCCCGCGTGAAAAGTTTTTTCACCAGTTTTTAATTTAAACGCGCCGCAATGTACATCTCCGGACCTATTTGAAACTTTGTAATCGTCGAGAACGCATTAAAGCCGCGTTTAAAATATTGTTCAAACAGGTATTAACGCAGTGAAAATTTTGAACTAATACGATTTGGTGAGCCCGTTTGATTATGGACAATCTATAAAAGCGGCCAATCCGGGATCATTGTTCTTCAAGTATGATGTATAATGGTCACTTGAATAATATGGCTCCAAATTGTTGCAGAAAATACATCGTTTGTTAGGCACACGTGAAAACATAGTGTTTTCGAAGTGAGAATAATACAATTTACAAATCGTATCAAACAATGTATTGTATTAAATCGATGAACTTTGTTGCGTTTGTTGATGGAAACATAATGGCTTATCATTGTGTGTTATTTTCGTCTTCACGCAGTCCTCCTTAACATCACACGAAACGACGCGAGAGCACTTTTTCCCTCTTTTCCAGCCATTGTTTATACAGTTTTTATCGAGTCACTTCGAGTTTGCCGAACAGATTTTCGCCATCATAAGACAGCGCGAAAGCAATCGTTTTACTAAAATACCGTGTGTTCCACATAAATGGCAAAACTGAATATTTCAGCCCTAAGTTTGAAATAGAAATTTTTTTAGAACGCCGAGAAGATGCTCCTGCATATTTCGAGTCAAATTTCGAAATTTTAACCCTCTCGGTTCGCGCGCGCGCAATAACATTAATAAATTTTTTCTTACGGAAACGCGTATCTTTGACTCAAGATTGTCGGATAGAGGTACTTTTTTTAAGCAAATTTGATCATTAAACTTTTTTTATACGTTAAAAATTGGCTGAGCAGTCATAAGTTTGAACAACATTTTGACACGAAATTTCGTAGCTTTTGATTCGGAACGATTCGTTTCGTCAAAGCACGATACTTACAAACCGTAAGACGAATAATATTCCGCAATAATTCAACGAGTTGACTACATTTAGTGTTCGGTGTTTCCGCGTTTTCTCAACGTGTGGACTTAATTATTATTTTCAACTCGGTTCTCAGGGTTTAAAGGCGAATTTCGGCGTTCACTTTTTATTTTCTTGTGGTGGTTCACGTCGTCCAGTGCTCTCAATCAACGAAAAATAGCGATACACCGGTGGGTACCTCATGGCGCGTACAATTATTTTTATCGAAATACTGTGGCAATCGCAACGACCGTCCGCGGAAACGAGTGAATTTTGAAAAGTGTTACGGCTGAATCGCGTAGCTGAAAATTGAGAAATTCCTCTCGAGAGAAAAATCGCCAAAACTATAGAAAACTAACAAACACTTGCTTCGCTTTTTTTCCCCCTGACCGTCTCAGAAAATTCGATACGATAATTTCGAGGCGATCGTTGACTGTCGTGTCAAACAAACGAGATGGTCAACCGAAGAGTTGTCCGGGGATCGGTAAAATGACCGTTCCTCGGTGTGTATAGTTCACCGCAAAGGTGGGCATTAACAACTGTAGTCGAATCGTTCGAGTTAAAAAGCTAATTACTTTTTTTAACTTTTTAACGTGACTATAGTTGATTGTTTTCGGTTAAAAATCGCATTGCATTGATGTCAACTTTTTACAGTTATCACCGCTGTTGCAAAGCACGTGCCTAACCACGTTTGTTTCAGTCGTCAACCGACGCCGAAAACTTCGATCGTTTATAATCCAGGCGAGTCGAAGACAGGTTTTATCATAACTTGCGAAAATTTTAGTAAAAATAAACGATCGACTTTTATTTAGGTAACTCGCAGTTGAGTTTATTCTATCTCGACTGATCCTGTTGATTTTTTTCGTCGCTTTAAACTTTCGACCGAATATCCTCCAATCGAAGTAACGTGACCCATCGCAGTTCATTTTTTTCTTTTCGTCACCAACTCGCGTCGGTTTTCGCGCATTGGTAAAATTAAACGCCGCGGTATAACAACAATGTGTACGAAAACACAGCGCCGACTTTTATCGTTGTCAAAAGCCGAAGCTGCTGCGCGACAACGTTTCCATATCGTTCCCGTGCTGCGGGATATTATACATTTCGGACTGGCAATTTCGCGGCTGAGCCACCACCACCACTCGTATACTATTATATCCGCCGCAGCAGCATCTCAGTCGATAAGGAGCTTATTGTTCTCCATAAACACAATATATACATATATATTGGTATTATTACCGTTGTCCATATTATTACTATTATTATACACGTTATGGAGAGTATAAAACGAGCCGTATCACCATCAATACGAGCGACGTTATTATTATCATCCGAAGATTTATAGTGACCGTTATAAACGCACAGTATCGCCATCATAACAATAATATATAGGTACGTATGTTTCTGTAAAAAGACCGTTTTCTTCGCGCGTAGCACATACCTATTTTGGTAGTAAACGAGGCGACGAAGTATTGAAACGTGCGCGAACACACGATTTTCACCGTACGTCGTTTGTTTCGTTATTTTACCGTTCGGTTAGGTTCATGACTTTCTGCGGTCAGTACTTTTTCCAAAAACGGCGTGTTTCGAGCAAACACCGTTACAGTTGGTTTCATATTTTGAACGCTCCGAATTTCCAGTGCACTTTTCACGGTGTGATTCTAGTAACTACTACCGTAATTATTTCTTGTTCGGATTTGACGTCGCCAAAAAGTACGCGTTTCAAACGATCGTTTTTACGGGAGTCGTGTGAAAAAAATGAATCGAATAACGCGATGTTTTACACAACTGTATAACAATAGCTGGATAGATCAAAATGCAATTTTAACTTCGAACGGTGCGTAAAATTTTTAAACGTGTTTATAGTATAATGATACTTTTGCTCTCTTCACATTTTCTAAACTGTAGTTTGATTTGACAATTATTTCTTCTCAATTGTGACACGAAAACGATTTGCAATAGTGCCGATAATACTGTCATAGCCATATCGGTGCGACGCGTAGATCTTTCCTATTTTTTTATTTTTTTGCAGACGATTAATAACCCCGAACGTTTCGAATTCGTTTTAATTAAAAACCCTTCGAGCGATACTATAAATATGTGTAATCGCGCGTTTGAAATATCATATTTTTCCGCGATTCAAATTAATTTACGACGTACATATATGGTTTACAACTTTTGACACATTACGAGTACTGTCCCGTGCACTGTCTATCGGTAAAAAATAATTGATTTTCCACATTAAAAAAAAAAAGAAATTAAAAAATACGTGGCGTACCTTTTGCTAGCACATGAAATTGGCAAATAATTCTTGCCACGCATGAAAATACGACTCGCCGTAAGATGACTTAAATAAATTTATGTCTAAATTTATATATATATCGAAGCCGATAAAGAACTTGAAAAAAAAAAAAAAAGCCGGTTAATTATTTTTAACTTACGAACCGTGTGTTTAAAATGTATGATTATTGATTTTTGCGTTTGGTTGTTTTAAAACGTTTTATTCAAAAATAGGATTTGAAAGAAAGTTTAGTTTAACATAACATACCTGCAGATTATGGTGACGTTCTTAATTTCTCAGTCGTTTTTTTTTTCTTTAGGCTTCAAAGTACCATCAGAGTCCGTATAAACCTAACAGAAAGAATAATGACTTCAAAAATCGGGGCGTTTTTACTATCCTTAAAGAACTTTGCAGAAAAAAAAACCAAAAACATCATCGTAAAACTATACATTCTTCGCTCAAAATCTAAAAACATGCCTGGAGTATGCTTTAGGTTCGAAAACCTATACAGATCAGTAGACGGGGTGAAATAATGCGGATAAAGTCTGAAGATTTGAAAATTTTCTCCGATTCGTTATCCTTTCTGCATTGTGTTACTATTTTAAATTTTCGTTTGCTATCGTGTTCGTAACAAATTTAGAGGTTTCAAACTTATTGAACGTACAATAATATTATGTTCCACATTGGACGTTAAGAAATCTAGAATTACGATAAAAACGCGACTTTATTATTTGTTTTTTTCATGTTTCGTTTTAATCGCTTAGAAGAATGCTATAAAAAAGTCATTCGTAAAAAAACGTAATTTATTTTATCGCGTATACTCTTATACGGTAATTTATTACGATATTGTATCAATAATGCTGCAACAACATAAAACGGAACGAAAATGTTAAATTTTTTACGTTCAGATAAAGATTATAATAACCGTCCGAATAAAAAAAAAAATTACTACGGTCTCGTAGTTTTACTGCATCCGAGACACAAGTAATTACGATTGATGTTTGAATTTTATAGAACTATTCGTTCAGTCAATTTAATGTACAGCACGCGTATCAAATTGTTATCGTCGTTCGGTGTAAGATTATCGGAGTTATTGGTGGATTTTTTAGAAAATATAAAATAAACTTTTACCAAATCGAATATCACGAAATTGAAATCATACGGTTAGAAAAACGTATTGTATATGCGCCAAAAAGTTGAACGTTACTTTTTTTTAAAACAGTCAAGATTATTCCAGAAAAAAAAAAAAAAAACGGAATAACATCGAGCAAACTTGACAAAAACAAAAAAAAAAAAAATTACCGATTACTGTATACATATACTTCTATGGAACGATAAAGATCCGGTGAACATTCCGAGTATTTTCGAACATTGTTTTCAGAACTACCAATTCGATAACTGTATACGTTGTAGCTATATGTTATCGCAAAAGTTTTTTTTTTTAATTCGGCACACACAAAAAAAAAAATTTAATTCATTAATTATCATTGTATTGTTCTGTCCTCAATGCTCGAATTACTAACGAAAATATACGTTTTTGGAGAACGGTTTATTTTGCATCGAATGAACGAGTGAATTGATTTTTCTCGGTTTCAAGAATTTTTCGTCCCTAACAAAAAGCAATAACAATATGTGAACCTGCTGCGAGACCGTCTTGTCACTGGGATTATTTTTTAAAATACAACGAGAAACTCTAAATACGCGTTTAATCAAATGAATTACGAAAATGCGAATAGATTGACTGATAAACACATTTTTCGAACGGGATAGTACATTTAAATGTTATTGATATGGAAAAAAAATGCAATATTCTCCCGGTTCCCGGTTGTTCGCTTTTTGATATTAGAACTCCGTGAATAAGTCTTGTATGAGCTATTCGTTTTTTTCTAACTTATTTTGTACTTGTACACTGCGGCGTTATATCTCCAGGGTTGAGTTTATTTTGCAGACATACGAAAGAGACGAAAGTACTCTATGTGCGAGTCAATTATTCATTTCGTGTGTTTTGTTTTGTTGATATTATAATTTATGGCCATTAGAATCGCTAAGTTTCAGCTGTGAATCATAGATGGTATAATTTATACATTTCACAAAAATATCTTTAATGAATATGCGTCGGTGTGTGTAATAATATATTTCTTGACGAAATTATTTAAAATATTTTTTAAGCGCAGTCTTTTGTAAACTTTGGGAGAGGTATGTTCTTTGAGTGACGCATTTAGCCCTGCGTTTGTTTGATTTTCGAACATTTTTCTACTTACTCACATACATACATATATATGTATTGATTGGTAAACTTCGATTTTAATTGAACGACTACAAATCGTGGTTATAACTGTTGGTCATTGATGCGACAAACGTTTCCATTAATTTCGTGAAATTTCTGCTAGTACTATTGAGTTAATTGGGCGAACACTTAACGATTGCGTTACGAGTCAACTCACTTCTTGAACAAACCCGAGCACACTCCGAGTGTAAGTTATTTCGTATATAATAATTCACAATTTCCGCGTAGGACCTGTGTTCGATCGGTTATTGTTTTCCCTGGAAAACGGAGACAATTTTACCTGCCTTCATATGTCGGGCGAGGAGTTAGTGGAAAAAATTAATCGCGATAAGTTACGTTAAAATTCAATAAATTTGCCTTGGTCAACAGTTTAACAACGATAAACTATACAAGTCAAGATAGAAAATAAAATAACGCGGTTAAAAAAAGGAATTTTTTTTTTTCGCTAAAATGTTCTCAAAGAGGTTAAAAATGTATTGGAATTTCAACTTAAGCAGTCAGGAAAACTAATGCGATAAACTATCGTTTTTGGTTGTCGGTCCCGCGCGATAACGAAAAAATCAAAAATAAACTTAACTTTTTGCCACACCTATAGTGTTATAAAAAGTTGAATTAACACGATTTTTTAACTCTGAATAGGTACAAGTTAGTAATAGTTAAAAACAAACATAATTAATTCGACTTAATTCTTACCTTTGTACGTAATATATATATGTTACAGTTCGTATTATTAACGATTGTTACCGGGAGTAAAAAAAAAAAAAATATTTTTGAAGCTCTTGTTTCGGGCTCTTCGATATGAAAACTATGGATGTGTTCAATTAAAAAAAAAGCCGCAATCACTGTCTAGGTCGCGTGGGTAGTTTGACGGAGTAGCTTTGGGCGATTCACTATAGTTTAAAAGTTTAAACGGATTTTTTCAACGAAGCTTTTTTTGTCAACCGAAAAATATCAATGTCAAACGACGTTTTATCTGTTACGATTTACGTTCGTGTACGTAACGTTCTTTGTTGTTTGTTGTCGTGCAGGTTTCGCCATCGGCGGGAACGTCCAACCGGGCAAAGAGATCGATCCGAACGCCAATTCCGTGAACCAGTTCAACCACGGTGAGTACGTCGAGAACCTGTAGTAACGATGTTTTTCATTTTTTTTTTGTGACTCTTCTTCACGTTCGTGAAGTTGGCCCCCCCACATTACAGTATTCATTTCAAAATAGTACCAATATTTTGCAATTTTTATGCAACTAATTGCATGTCTCAGGAAAAAATTTGCAATAAGTCCCAATTCCCACAATCGTCGAAAAACATGTGGGGGGGCTAAGTTCACTTAGCCCCCCCAGTTACTCCGGTGACTTCGAAACTGGTACCAATATTTTGCAATTTTTATGCAATTAATTGCATGTCTTAAGAAAAAATTTGCAATAAGTCCTAATCCCTACAATCGTCGAAAAACATGTGGGGGGGCTAAGTTCACATAGCCCCCCCAGTTACTCCGGTGACTTCGAAACTGGTACCAATATTTTGCAATTTTTATGCAATTAATTGCATGTCTTAAGAAAAAATTTGCAATAAGTCCTAATCCCTACAATCGTTGAAAAACACGTTGGGGGCTAAGTTCACGTAGCCCCCTATTTGCTCCGGGGACTATGAGAGTTATATAACAACTACGACTTTATTTATTAATATTTTTTAAACAACGTCGATTTGTTAAATAGATTCCATGGTTACTATTTGTTATAATCATTTTAATAGAAATACTTATACCCTTAAAAATAATTAATTAACACAAATATTTAATTAATTAATAGACTTAATAAATAAAAATACAACATAATTTATATTTAGTAACATAAGTCATTTTTTAATACTGTAATGTGGGGGGGCCAACTTCACGAACGTCTCTTCTTCGGGTTGGCCAATGTTTCGGACGTTGTGGTGAACGTCCAAACGCGTTCATCTAAAACGCGACGACGATTGCGTTCGAAAAAAACGATTCCGAGTGAGCCAGTATACTTCTTTTGCCGTACGAAGCACGTCGATATCGTCACATGGCTATCTTTTTTTTTTTTTTTGACGATACTCAAAATCGGAGCCGCCCGTAAAAATGACGTCGATACCGGTCGCGTCAAAACATTTTTCGCGTATTTTTCGGCTGTAACGGCAAGAACGAAAAAAAAAATAGCACTCGAGTAAGGCATGAGGCGGAATTTCAGACATTTTGGTACATTTTGCGCACCCTCTTCGGGAAGGAGTTCACAGAGAAAACACAACAACAACATCGTCGTAATGAAAACGGTACGTCGTTCTTCGCTGCGCTCGGAATCTAAAAACGAGTAAAAGCGATCAACAAAACGGGGGCGGAGAAAAACGTTAATTAAGTTTAAAAGGAATAACGGAGCTGTGTTACTACAATACGTATATGGTGTGGTGTAATGTAGGGTCCGTATAAAGGGCGGAAACGCGGTTTGTGTCGCAATTTCACGGTCAACCGCTCGCTCGCTCACGCGTTTTTCGCCGTCTGCTGCGGCGGTCCCGAATTGTCGTTTTCCGCTGTTTTTTTTTTTTTCTGTTTCTCGCGAACGTTGTCGAAAACCGAAGCAGAAATTAAAAAGTTCACAAATGATAATAATAATACGCCGTAACATAATTAAGCAGTCGCGTAGGCACTTACTCCCCACATCGTCCGAAGGTACGACAAAAAAAAAAAACAGATGAATATAATAATTTACTCGTACGGGACCATTTCAGATTTTGATCGGCGGTGTAGGCCAATTAAAAAAGCAACAAAATAAAAAAGACTGAAAAAAAGCGCAATTTCGCGCAGTTGCTCCTCCAAAGACCGAATCACCTGTACTCGTATTAATGTCTTATATAGCTGATGTCTTTCCGTTTTTAAAAAATCATTCCGTTCTCCGATATTTCTGATTTCGGCCGTCTAAACCAAAGACCGTAGAATTCGCGAACGGTTTGCTTTTAAATCCAGCGGTCGGGCCAGCGTTATAAAGTGTCTACAGAAAAATACGAGGTACCCGAAAGACAGCTGAACGGCGCGCGAAAAAATTTGATTCGTGAAAATGGCGACGAAATTCGAAACGTGGGAATGTCGATCGACATTTCCTCAACAAACTTTGATTTGCGTATGAATGTAGAAGAAAGGCGGCCATTGGTACGTTAAAATCGTTGGAAATCGCGGTAGGTTGATGCGAAATTTGGGGGCAAAAAAACCCTGTTCCGGTCTACGGTTAAAAGGAGCAAGTTTACCGTTTATCGTAGCGGGCTTAAAAATTTCTAGAGTCTTCGGTTTTAACGTGTTTAATAACGGCTTGCGTGGTAATAAATCGTTTGTGGACGTAACGTGAGCTGTTTATAATGACGTAATTAAGTTGAAAAAAATTTGTCGACACGAAAATTTACAGGTCACTAACCGTTGTACGTTCATATTGTGTCGCACAAAAGCAGACGGTTCGTATAAAGCGTTTAAAAAAAAAAAAAGCCTCCTCGGGATCACTCTAGGTGGCACGGCGTAGTTTTCCGTTTTCGCTCGTTACTCCGAAAATAATGTCGAAAAACCGCGTCCAAATAAAAAATACCGTCTACGATCGACCGTCCACACGACTGAGGTACGTTGAAATCGGAGCGTTCTAGTATCTACTCGCGGAAAAAGTGATCGCAGGGAAAAAAAACACAACCATCATCATTGACGCTCGGAGTCTAAAAAATCGAAATTTCCACCGGATGTTTCGATTTTCCATATTTTTCCGAAAAATTTATTCGCTATTCGCGCACGAACGAAATACGTCACGATAAGAGTTTCCAAACAACACACATCGCTCGCATCCGAAAACGGGCGAACGGTGATGATGATGCGCGCAGTTCGGACAAGCGAACTCGAAACGCGATAAATCTCGCTCGCGTCGCACGAGGTCGGCGGGGACGGCGTGTTACGCTCGTATTTCGTATACCTGTGCGAAATCCCTTCGCGTCCTGCCCGCCCTCCACACGGCCAATCGCGACTTCGTCCCTGTGCGTCCCTCAAGACTCCTCGATCCTTCCGGTCCTTCGAGCCGGACCCGCAGCCGAACAATGTGCTTGTGTGTGGTTCTCTCTCACTCCGTTTACGTGCCGTCGCCGCGCCTTAATAGTCGCATTATTGTGTACCAGCTACCCTCCATTCTCTAGCGCAGCAGATAACGGTTTAATTAAGTAATAATTTAACGCGTAACGGGCGGGCCCCCGTGACCGGCCGTTTACGGTCTTGGCCGCCGTGTGTGTAAGGGCGTCAGGAGCGGTAGGATTTTAGAGGACGACGACGGGGTGTGCGGGGGGCGATCATCCCCGTCCCTCGTTCGGCCGGGTTGAATTTTCTAACGTTCGAAACCGCGCGTACAGGGCGAGAATATTAAAATTCTTTTTCGGAATAACCGTTAGTTCGATCGCATAACAGTTTTTCGGCAACTCGTTAGGGGTATAGTGTTGGTGTGGCGTCAACGATAATAGCGGCGGACACAAGACGAGGAGAAGAGAACGGACCGAGACGGTATGCGATGATGTGACGAGGCGAGGGGGTCGAGAGCAGTGTAAGAGCAGTTATGAAAACGAACGTCGAAGAGGAAGACCCAGAGGGTCATACGATTGAGAACGGGGTGTGAGCGTGTGCGCAGGGGATGTGAAAAATCGAGACGGGTGATGGGACAAAGGTGGCCGACCCCGAACAAGAGTTGGGAGGAAGGCGAAGGAGAAGAACAAGAAGAGGTTTTCCGTTACTACGCATAGGTACGGTTAGCGTCACAAGTTTTATTCAAGACCACTCGCTTTAGTGAACTTCAACGTGTTGAAGTAGCTCGGAGAACGTCCAGTTTCACTTCACGCCAGGCGTCGTCCGTCGCAGTTTTGTACATCCTAGCCATCAGTTCGTCGGCAGGTACGTACGTAGACGACTCCGTTCTTGATATATCGCCATAAAAAAAATCGAGTGGAGTGTATTGTAATGGCGAGCAGCAGCGGGGTGGCCAGGGTTTCGTCCCTTCCAATCCGCCGATTCGGAAATGTTCGAAAATCACGCACTGTCAAGACCCCAGTGCTGGGGGGGCGCTCCATCTTTCTGGAAAACTGTCCATTGCCGATACTGTTCCAACTGCGGTGCGATGAAACTTGCAAAACGTTTAAAAGAAGAAGAAACGGCCGGAAAACTCTGTTACGCGCGCCAAACATTCAATTTTTCCTCGTAACACTCGTAACCTATGTGACGGGGGGGAAAAAAAAAAAAATGTACGTTATTTTACGTCAAACGGCTGTACTAAACCTTTATAATCGGGACAAGAGTGATTTTACGCTCACCCTGTATAATCGTTTTACTCTTTCGTACCGCGTGATCGAGACGCGAAACAATATGTTTCGATTTATTCGTATAACGGGAAAACAATTATTTTTCGTGGTTTGTTTTTTTTTCAACGAAAACACACAAACAGTTAATTATAAAATTAAATCGACCGGTTATAAACGGTGCAATAAATTAATACGGTAGAAAGTACAGCTTATACAAAAAAAAAAAAAATTGTACTTGGAATAATAATAGTTACGCGTTTAGTGTGTCTTTTCGGCGAGAGTTTGGGGCTCGTTGTTTATGTCAATCGTAGACACGAATGTATCTTTGTATTTCGAAAAATCAGGATTTAAGCTCGCGTTACCGCTGTTCGAATAAAAGTACTGCCCTAATTGATCTGTAACCTCATCAGGATCAGTATAAATGGTTTGATCAGTTATTAGAGTTCTTAATTGCGTGATTTATGACATTAATCAATATTAATTTGGGTTATGATAAAATAATAATTTATTAAACAAAACAAAAAAGCACACTGTTTGTATGAATATGAGAAAAAATTACAATCTTTAACCGTTTGTTGATTAGTTACATAAAATACATCAATTAACAAAATAAATAACACAACGTAAATGAAGCTACAATACATTTTAAAATTCACATTTAAATAAATTACAGTATTAATACCAGGAACACATAAAAAATATCTTAATCAATTACCTTTTTCCCAAAAACAAAGAAAAAAAAAAGGAAAGAATTTGAACCTAATTATGAAAGTTTAAAATTTTGGTCCATTTCACGTACGACATTTTCAGAAACAGACTTTAAACGTTCAGGATGAAAAAGAATAGACGTGATACGAATGCGTTATTGCTGTTAAAAGTTATGCAGGATTAATTTTTTTTAATATTGAAGGATTTTTTTTTTTTCCGTTTCTACTGGATAACAACGAATCGATGTATCACAGTTGTATGACTACTGCTGACATTATATTAATATACTATCTTTAACTATAAAACAAAAATATTGAACAAAGAATTCAAATTGAAAATTGCAAGTTTTTCAAGTTTTTCAACGACCGAATTTTGACATTTTTTCTACGTATCATTTATACTCGCTTTTGATTATTGTGACATGATTGTAATTTTATTTTAAATGTTGTTAATATTTTAGTATCATTTTTGTTTTACTTCTGCAAAATAATAGTACTAAACCTATCACCGATCTCTATGGGTATATCAGTGGTCAACAAAATACAAATTCATAAAACAAATCAATAAAAGACAATTATTTGATGATTTGTTGTACAAAACGTTGAACAATAAACGAGATAAATGATTTAACTTTCATCAACGCGTAGCTAAAATAACAATACACTAAAAAATCCGCGCTTTAGTTTATTTACGAATGTTAAAATGAGTTTAAATTTACACCGTTAAAAAAAATTTATAAGAAATTGAATAATGGAAATTTATGAACGTTAAAACTTGATTTAATGAAAGCCTTGTGAAATCCACAGTTTCAGGTAAGAAAATAATCACAATTTTACCAACATTTTTCCAAAGAGGTAAGAATCTAACACTGGTTGTAAATTACTCGTAAGACTTTGGTGAATATCACGTAAGACACTTTCATAGACGTGAATATAACGATTCTTTTGAAAATTTACATAAAATCTTGACGCATTCAATTTGTTACAAAAAACAATTCCAAAATATTTCAACTGTTGATCGATTTTATTTTTTGTTTCTAACGAAAAATTAACCTTTTCATCATTTATCGACGTGGTTGAGATAACCGATTTAATATCTGTGACCAACGAACAAAGTTCTTGGGGAAAAAATTTACACTGGAAGCTGGAAGTCAAAAGCAAATTATTCAACATACGGTACCTGTCTATGTCATTTGAATAAATTTTTTTGAATAGTTTGACTTCGTAATAAACAATGGTTAAATAAAACTTAAAAAACATGTCGTAAAATAGGGATATATAAAGAGGGTGTATAACGTAGTCCAGCGAGTACTTACAGATTTTCTTAATAGGCAACTTTTGACCTTTCCAAATAATTTGAATCTTATCTTCATACAAACCAAACAGTTTATTATCGTCGACATAAGTGTTATAAAGCTGAACAATGTTTAAAAGCTGAAACTTTTTCTCTGTACTGTATAAAGACAAATTAACGACGTTGGTTAGTCTCAAAAAGTCGTCCATAGCCGATTCTATAGTGCAGGATGCGTGTTCGGATTGCTTTAAATCGAGGTTGTTAAGCTTCAATGGATTGGATGAGAGTGGAATACAGTTATTCACAAAATATTTGTCGATATTGTACCTCATAACGTTTGATACGCGCTTTACTTCAAACACTTGTTTGCCATTTTCAAAATTCGACGGCAAGTTCACTAACATTCTGGCCACGTTGAGAGACATTTTCAACAATTCTAAATCTTTTGTTTCCTTGTCCGTCAATATGACCATATACTTCTTTATTTTTGAAAAATTATTGATGGAATTCGTTGTTGAGTCGTCGATGCATAGTTTGTATAAGTTCAAAGCGAATTTGCAAGATTCACGATTGGTATTGAACCTAAGTAGGAGATTGGGACTATCGTCTCCCTCCTCAAACGGCACGTAAAACTTTTCGCGTGCATATTTAAAGATTTTTAACGAATATACAGAATAAAAACCATTTTCTGCATTTAATTCTTTAAACAGCCTGGTCACTAGTTGTTTAACGTACTCTACTTCTTCCGGCGCGTTTTCGTTTCGCACGTTTTCAGTCAACTTGATTTCGCACGGCAAGTTTGAAAGTTTTTGCAAAAAATGCATTGCTATTACATTATTTTTATCATTCAAACCAAAGAAGCGTGATATTTTTCGTAGACCCTTGCAGCATTTTAAAAAATATTTGGATAATGGTCTCTTCTCAAGCAAATCAGGATTCTTTAAATCTGTATTTATCGTTAGACATAAGTCTAGAATTGGATTTAATACCCAAAATTTATCTAATTTTTTCCAATCTCGTTCAGTCATTACCGTCCTCACTTTTTTGAGAAGTAGCTTCATTGAAGCATTTAAAATAAAGTTTTGCAGCGTGAGCATTTTGTCATATGCCGAATGTTCGATGACGTCTATTAAAATCTCGCCGATCGTACCTAATTCCTTTCCGCCGTATATGGTTTTGGCGTTTGAAATGTCCGTCACGATGAAATCATTAGAACCGATGGTAATCAAACTATCCAAGAACGTGTATCTCAACTTCGGTAATTCGCTTAGGCCCATGGTCATGTTATATATTTTAGTCATAAATTCGTTGATATTCAATTCTTCTTTGAAATCGTCGTTGATATTAATTGAATAATCCTTAAATGAATTGTCATTTATACTCGGACTTAAAAGAGAACAGTTTGTTGACAAGAATACTTGAAGATCAACCATTTCTTTTACAACCGATCGGAATTCATACAATTTTAGATTTTTAAACAATATAAAATGAAATTTACTTTTGATTGATAGTAAAATTTTTAAAACGGTAGCATCGTTATAATACGAATCGTGGGATTTCAATTCCAAAATTTTTTCCAATAACTTTAGAAAATGTGACGTATTTGATTTCACTTGTTTTATATTTAAACCATGAGTTTTTATCACCAGTTTTTCGGGTGGAATATACCAATGATCCGGTTCAAGTTCTGGTGTTTGGAAATACAAAGGAGAATACGAGATGATATTGTACATTTGTTTTAATGTCCATTGCGCAAACTTACAACTTAATGCGACGTAAAATGCGTTGAATACATCTATAGGTGGTGGATGATATATATTAATGTCTTCTATATTTTTTAATTGTACAGTTTTATACAGGTAATTATTATTATTTGACGTAACAATACGTACATTCGATTGGATATTGCGTATTATTTGATTCACTCCACTACTATTCGATTCAATCAACGTAAAATACATAAGTGCTAATAAGTATACTTTATGCAGATAAGAATTCATTTTGTTCAATTTTATTCGTGAAAACTAAAACTGTTTTCTACTTTTCGAAAACACGGTGTATTTCTCACCGTCACATTGCCATATAGTGTTTATTTGATTTAGCTGCAGTATTTTAAAGCGAGTTTATTTACCGCGTCGTTTTAAATTAATGATTATTTGTTTTGTATGATATTTTAAATGCACGAAATTCGAAACTTAAAAATGTAAAATGTTTAAATTAATATTTTCACTAAGGTAAAAACAAGGTTTCGTTTTTCTTTTTTTTATATTTCTGTCACGTTGTAGTGCTTCAAAGGAAATGTTGTGATGTGAACACGTAGATCAATTATCTGGAAGGACAGCTTGATCCCTTATGACGTTGAACGTCAATTGTGACAAAATATTGATACTTAATAAATACAGAAAAAAAAAAAACATAGTGAAAACACTAAGAGTCATGCTGTACTTTTTTTTGTCAGAGCCTTTTTTTTATTTAGTCTGTAAATACTATTGAAAGTTTGATTCAACCGAAATGTTATCATCCGTTGGGTTATTTAATAGCTGGTAGTTTTAAGATACAATCCATATACAAATTTCAAAATGCTTTGAAAATTGCCGATCTAAAACTAGTAATTTGAAGTTTTCAGAAAATTTAACTTAATTCATTCAATTCTTAACTTTTCCGGAAAAATATTTGAAAAATTAGTACAATACTTGTTTCATATTATTGATCATTTGTCATTTAATTGTTTGAACAATTGATTGTGAAATATTGTTTTGATACGTTGTAAAACGCTGGAATATTAGCAGATATTCGCTTAATCTGTGAACATTCAAATAACTTAATTATTTGAAAGTTAAATATGTTTTGAAAAACAACATTGAACAACAAATTTAATTGTATAGTATTCATATTAAATATCGAAGTTAGCTTACTACCCGAAATAATGATGACGGTGAAAAAACATAAAAAACATCATTGTATAAACAATACTGGCATTATTCGCTACACTCAGAATATAAAAAAGGGAGCGCCGGGATCAGTCTAGCTAAAATCGCTTCGCTCAGAATCTAAAAAAAAAAAAAAAAACACATATTTTTGTAAAATTTATAGTATCCTCGCTTTGCTCAGAATCTAAAAACAATTGCAAGTAAAATGTTGATAATTATTATAATAGGTAACTGCAATCGATTCGTAAAAAATTCATTTTAGATTTTCTAAATACAACGTGTGGACGAGCTTCGAAAAAATGAGTCACCGTTTTGAACAGTGACAATAAGTATTTTTATTTTTTTACAAAACTTTAATAGAATAACGGTAATATACGCCTGTTAAAAATTAAAATAATTTTTTTGTTTCTGGCCAAAATAACCTCAAATTTCTCGTTTATAGTACAACATAATGTTTATTGTAAAACCCAATTCAATTTTAATTAAAACATTAAAACTTATTATTTTACAATAACGATTAATTTTATAATATAAATATTAATAGTTTTCTTGTTCAATGTACCTGTATGTACTTATAGAAAAATTTGAATATATTTTGAAGATTAATTAGGTACTGTAAAACGATACCTACATGTAATAACAACATCATACAATTATGTTGGAACCAACTTAATTTAAATTTCAAGCAAATACATAAAATTCAATACAGACTTTATAAACTTACATTATATTCGTACACAAGAACGTATTTTATCAAATACAACGTAGATAAAGCAAGGCCTGAAGCACAATACGATTACGTGGCCGTTAGAGAGGGAATAATTCGAACAAAACAAATTCATTTTACACGGAATATGAATATAAAACGTATAGTCAATAAAACGAAGATATCTTACGTTTTATACATCAAGTATAATTTTATTTTACTTCTATGTACGAGTCTGTTGACAATTATGTAAACAAAATTTATATTTGTAACGTACATGTTCAAAAATCATGTGTGACGTTATTATAATATGGGTTTCGAATGTGTAATAGTTAATTAAACGGTATATAAAAAATACATTTTCAGAAATAGACGTCCCGCGCGCAAATAAACAGACGTGAAACGAATCAAAAGTAATGTAGAAATTCTCAAACTATTGACCAATTGCGATGTCTATTATAACGTTTCTCGAAACGCAAAAAATCATTGCGGAATATATTTTGAAGATTAATAATTAGGTACTGTAAAATAATACCTACAGGTAATAACCGTATCATACAATTGTGTTCAAACCAACTTTATTTAAATTTCAAGCAAACACATAAAATTCAATACAGACTTTATAAATTTACGTTATACGTAAGAACGCATTTCGTCAAACACGACGTAGATAATGTAAAATAAGGCCTAAAAAAAAAAAATGTTAATCGACGTGTAAAAAACACGTCGAGGAGACAAACGGGATCGACGGTAAAATGCCGATTTTTCAAGTATGTTTGAATAAAATTATGTATAAATCGTCCGGCTTTTACCTACTGACAAAGTGTGTGTTGCTGTGTGTAACGTGCGATACGATAAAGTTAAAAACGCATTTAGAGACGAAAACGCGAGTTTACTGCGTCCAAAATTTTAAATCGTACGTCGCGTTCGAGTTTATTCTCCGGAGGCGTTTTATTAATGCTCTACGATCACGCGCAGACTATTAACGTTTTCAAATACTTAATAATTATTCGAGTCGCAAAATATTGTCTTCCAATACACGCGAAGAACAATAAAATATTCGTATTTTATACTCCCGTTTGGTAACAAAACTATACTGATATATATATAGTGTTAAAGAGCTGGTGTTGCTCGAAGCATAACGATATATTTGCAAACGAATCCATTATGTTTTTTTTTTGTTTTATCGGCTAAAGCGCGGCCAAATTCTTCCGGAGGCGTGTATTTTTTATGCGTAAGTTACGTACGTATTTTTATGTTGTTTATCATTTCGAATAACCGAAAAATAAGTAAAAGACGTTTTTATATTCGCAACATTTATCGTGCCCGTTATTTAACGCGGCGTACTGGCGGTATTTACGGTACTTCGCAACGGGTTCCGATAAAATAAAGCGAAAACTTAAAATTTCTCTACACTCGATACGTTCCTATCGGTGTCTATAAAACACGTCCGACGAGTTCCGTCAGCACTGTCCGAGAACGCGCGAAGTAAACAATGAGACCTGCCGATTTGCTCAACGAACAGTCTAAAATTCTATTATCGTGTCGGCGCTTTTCGATTTTTAATTCAATAAATCACTCGACGAAAAACGTGAAAAATAAAGGCTTCAGAAAATGTAAAAATCGAGCGACGACACCGTGACGTTCCGTCCTGTGGTCGTTTTTTTTGCTATGCGTCGTAGTTTTGCGATGGCAAAAGTGCGTATATTTATTTTAGTTTACCTAAAACTGGCGACGGCTCAATTATTGTTGCATTTTGAGCGACACGATTTTTCTAACGTCAATATTCTCATCACGCGCGGGTCACATGAAACGTGTTTTCCTCCGACAATTAACAGACTGCTGCGCCAGAGAAAAACGTTTTGGCGATCGTTAAAACTCGCCCGAAACCCCGGAGTGTACGATACTTCGAAATTCGGCCCTCTCTCGTTCGCGATACGAACCGAACAAATTTTATTAAAACAATTTTTTTTCCCTACGCGCTCGTAAGCAGAAAGCTGCAGGGTAAAACGGGTGGGCGGGCGGTCTGCGTGGGCTGACCGGTGTTGTTATTATTGTTATAACGGCTGTAACGGCGATAGTGCGGCGATAAATCAGCGTCTGCTGGCGCCGGGCGTCTGCGGCCGTCGCGTCGGCTAGAGGAGAGGAGGAGAAGCGTCTCGCTCTCGCTGTCTCTCTCGCTCGCTCACTCGTCGGACGTCTGAAACGTCGAGCCGTTTTTCGCGTGGTTTTAATTCCGCTTTTAAGCCCCGTGTTTCCGCGCAGGATTACGGCGGGTTCGCGCTCCTATCGTCCCGATAATTTTGTATCATTTGTGTTATTATTGTTATTTTCTCCTGTGCGACAATCTTTTCTGTTTCGCGTTCATTTTGGATTCTGAGCAATGTTTTTTTTTCTTTTTTTTTACCACGAATGGAGTGCGCCGATTTCTACGTACGCTTTTTGGAACATGGCGCGTCGGAGAGAGGTGATTTTTCGATTTGTTCGACGCGCGGTGACGGGGGAAGAGCGCCCGAAAAATCGCGAAAAACCTGCCAAGAACGGCATTCAACGACGCGTGAATAGCTATTATTTCTCCGCGATCTCGGAGATAGTCACCCGAGGAGTGTTGAGATTTTTAAACGATAGCAACGTACCGTAAGTACAACTTACGAATAGATTTCCAAGTCTCGTTTGATTTTAGGCTGTTCGGATAGATTGGGTTGATTTTGGGTTTTTCCACTCGGAATTTTGAACCAACTATACACCGAAAACCGTTGAAAATCGCACGATTCTACCGACGTTTTAAGATTTTACAGTATATTTGTCCGTAATTTCGAAAACAATCGTTCTAATGTCTCGAAATTTTTTCGTCGATAATGTGTCTTTGTGCTGCAGAACGTTTTTTCCAAAAGTTTCGTTCAATTTTTATTTTATCGTTGGGTTTCGCCAGGACGTGTTCACACGACGACCGAGCTAGATATTAAATAACATACGTTTGAACGACGACTTTCAAAACAGTGACCCACCCAACACACACACGTTCGTATAAGATGTCGTGTACGAACCTTACGCGCTCTTGACACAGTTCAATTAAATTAATATTCGTCGTACAGACGTTTTTTAGTTGCATTTTTTTTGTTTTCTTTTTTATTGAACGAAACAGCTATCGGTTTTGGCCGGCATGTTTCACCGTGTCGAGGATTCGCACGGATTCGGTCTTAACGAGGGATAAACTAATGAGGTTTATTTTATCAAGATGCACATGTATTTGCGACGGCCGTTTGAAAAATTCGGAAGGGAAATCGCGTCTCGTTAAGACACTTAACCTAATCTAACCGGCAGTCGCTGCGGGTCTGAGCGAGCGAAGATAATGGTAATCAAATTTAATAATTGCTCCGGCGGACTTGACTTGATAGTGGTAGCGAAGTTACAGCGTCTGCTAAAGATTGTATACTGCGAATTAATTAATTATTCGGTCGCTTGGAATTTCGCCCGGTCACTGTGGTATCCATCTATACGATACGCGTGTCGTACGTAAGTCGAAAATCGAAATGATCGCCCAAGTTTTTCCAATCACCACCACGAAAATATTGAATTGTCTCTGCGAGGAGTTGAATTGAAAAAAAATGATAAATCAATTTCGTTTAACAAAAACGTAAAATAATATGGAGGCCAACAAAAATGCTACGAAACAGCAACTCGGTTTTTTCGTGAACCAGAGAGTAGCTTAAAAAAAAAAAAATATATATATATATATCACTTTAATCATAATTTATGTTGATTGTAGATAAAATAAAAACTTAAAAGCTTACGCGACTGTTTTGTTCTGACTAATTGCTAATTAACTTTGCTATCGCGTTGCACTGCTGCACAAACGGCTCTCATCGAAATCTCTTCGGTATCGTTACGTTTTTTTCGCTAATGAAAAAAAAGAAAGAAAACACTTGGAAACAAAAACTTAAATCTGATGTTCGAAAAAAATGAACGTTTGTTTTCTCTATATCTAATACAAAGCTGATTGTATTAGCGATTGACTTTTTTTTAATGTAATTAATTGCTCATCGAACGAATGCGATCAAACACAGTTATTTTTTCTCCATCATATTATCTACTGTAATAATTTAAACGATTCAGATTTACATTTATTCTGACCTATTATAAATATCGATTAGAGTACTTAAAGGATATTTTTGGTCATACTCAAGTGATTGTATAAACATTTTTAATTCACGATACCACCACGTGTGATAGCTATATATTGTATATAAAGCGATATATTGTAATATGGATTGTACATTTTAAAGTTACAGACTATTAATGTTACAAATAACTAGTGGGAAATAGTTTAAAATGTAAAATTTAAATTTTTAAACTGCGTTGTAACTGACTACATAATAAAAGAATTTTAAAAATACTTTTTAAAGTCATCGGATGCCTAGTATCAGGTATACTCGAACAAACTATTTAAGCGAAAAAAAAAATAAAGATTGAGTATTCTCCCGAATTCGCTAGGCCGGGGGTACGTGTGTACGAGTACCTTCTACTTATAAAACTTTTATTTTTGACTTAAAAAGAAATCGTTTTCGTTCGCTTTATTTATCATATATTATCGTGCGTTTAACGGATAAAAACTTTAAACATTAAGAGGACAAATAAATTTATCGACGCGGAAAAAGTTTACGAGAACGTGTTTGACGACGGCAGGCGGCAGCAACGCGCGATATTACAATAATAATTGCGTGCGTTTCACTTGTGTACACATTAGCCGGCGGATGTTTAAAACGCTTGGGAAGAATTTTCAAGAAATTATTTCCCGCGACCAGTTTAAATCGTCGACAAAACGGTAACATCTATTGTGGATAACAACTCGTTGATTGTACCTATAACGTCATGTTATGAACACAACATTTCCGACGGTTCCGATAAATGTAAAAAACTATTCGTAGAAGACACTCGAACAATTCGTACATAAGTGTTGAGAATCAAAAAGGTATTTCTTGAAAAATACACCGCGTTCCAATAGATTTTATGAACTTGGATCCTATACAATGGGAGCGAACAATATGCGACGAGTACAAAAAAGTATGGTTACACATTGCGAAAATTGTTTAAGGCATTAACGAGACAGTACATACTGACGAAAGAAGTGTGGATGGATGATTATGACAAGCTACAATTCGTTTCAGATTACCGTCGTCGACTGTTTTTTTCGGTTAGGTTAGGTCGATTGTTTTTTCGTAACACAAGATGATTTTTTTTTTTGAAAAATATTTTAATAATCAAAATTAATTATATTGTTTGTGAAAATATCTGGTGGATACTGCACGACTAAATTTAACTCCGCCTTTCAATCGCACATTTCAACACCAGCACGCGCCGCGGGAAAAAAGTCTCTGATCGCGCTCAAAATTTACGAAAAACAAATAGTTATTTTAACCATTTTCTAAGGCGCCTCAAAAATAAACATTCGACTTAAGGGCCACGCACTCGTACGCGTTATCGACACGCGTGTTATAATTATTACGAACAAGCTCCAATAATAACGCAGCTGTTGATCCCTTTTGGTTTTTTGAATTTTTCGTCGTGTTAACATCGGTGCAGGATATCGATTCTGAATGTAAACACGAGGGTTTTTTTTATTTTTTTTGATGATTGATGGTCGGTAAACAAAAAAACGAATTTCTCTCTCGCCACAAAATATACAATATTCCATAGGTATTTGACGTTGTGAAACATAATAATATGCGTGTCAAGATTTACGGAATCCAAAATAGTTTCGCGCTATGCGATATCTGGCGTGACGACGACAACAGTGATGATAATAATCAAAAAAAAAAAAAAAAAGAGCTGCGAGGGGAGACTTCGCTTCGACCAGGACGCAGTCGGAAAAAAAAGAAAAAAAGTGACTTAAAAAGCAACGAAACGCTATAAATACGAGAAACGAAAATCGCTATTTCAAAACTTACGTGCCCAAGTTCGGTTTGTAACAGAGTTGTATTTTCCGCCCTGCAGTTATCCTATTCTCGCATTTCGATCATTTGTCCCTCTTTCATCCGGTATTTTCGCAAACGTTTTTTCTTCAACCACTTTCCGTCGTGTTCGCGTGTGTTTTTCCTTATACCGAACGTGACCTACAACTCGAAACGTTGCGCAAGAAAAAAAAAAATGATTACTTTCGTGGGTCGGCCATTGTTCGGAAATGATTATATTATTAAACATAAGTATACAATTTATTATATTTTGTTGCAAAGTCGTTTAAAATCAAACGAGCGTACAATAGCTCGGTGGAAATTCGAGTCGACGACGTTACACAAACGTTTCGCAGTACTTTGAAAAACATGCAAATTACAGTTTGGCGGAGCGAGCTCAGTTGTGCGCGAGTACATACGTCCTGGTAGATTTTTCGAGAACTTCTATAATTAGCTGAAAATTTTTCAAAACCACTCGAAACTTCTATCAAACCCGCATCTTACTCGTTCGAACATTATGTACAGGTTTCAGTTAGGTTCCGATCGTTATTTTCGATGTTATGGCCAAAAAATTAAATCGATATGTTCTTCTAAGCCGGATCTCGCCGTTTTCGTCGTTTTCGGCATATAAATCAGAAAATAATCAAAACGTCAAAAAGTGCTTTAAACAAAATAAAATATAAAGCCAAAATCTCAACTTTTAACGTAACGAGCACTCCTTCTATCGAAAACTTCATTACAAACGTTGCAAAGTTTTTGCCGTAAAATTCTCGATTTTGTTTTTGCGGAAACACTCAAAAAGTAAGGAAAATTTCAAAAAAATTTTCATCCACCGGAGTTTATGAACCTTTCGTTAGATGTACTGGAATATCGGAGCATATACCTTCTGTACGAAAAGTCGTTGGCAAAAAAAAAACAATACATTTCTTACTGCGCTCAGAATCTAAAATTAAGAGGAAGTTTTAACGAATAACACAAGAATGCAGCTGAATTTTGATTTTCGCACGTTCAGGTGACTATAATATGACGTTTCGTGGATGTGAAGATCGGCCATAAATTTCAAAAAAAAAAAAATTACTACGAATAGAAAAATTTCAAATATTCCAAACATCCAAAATATTGGTGGCGATGCGGATTTATTGATGTGTATAGTTTGTTGGCTTCGTACTGAATACCGAAGGTTTTATGAAACAGTATACAATTTACAAACTCCACAATAAACTCTGTAAACCGTTAAAATCGGCTATCCGATGACACAAACGCACGGCGCTTACTCTTTTTTTAATGGAAAATTTCCGTGTCGTTCGGCAAGCGAATTCGGAGACGTCGACTGTTTATTACTCGTATTTTCGATCGTGTCGTCCTAAAAACAATAAAAAAAAAAAAAATCTTTCGAATAAAGTTTCTCGCTAATTTTCAATATGGCTTCCGGGCGTTTAAAAATTTCGCACGAGCGGCCGCCCTCCTATTCTTTCCGAATTATTCTAAATAATATAATCAATATTTTTGCGTTCCGTTTCTCGCGTCCACCCGCGCCGGCTCGTCGACACATTATTATTACCGTAGTTATGTAGTGTAGCGTTTTTAAGCGATAGTTAATTATTTTCGTCGAAAAACCCTGTGCACAAAACCGTCTCGATTTCAAACGGTCGTTTGAAATATTCGACATCTTACTGGATAATAACAGTAATGAATATACCGATTACTGACCACGTCGAAGACCGTGCGATTTTAGACCAATAAGGTTCACTTTTCATTTCGAAAATATGCCGTATAAATTTCTCAATCTCTAATTTACTGGGTGTGTGTATAAATTTTTTTTTACAAGCCGGTCAAAACAATTTTAATTTGTAAAAAAAAAAAAACAAAAGCTTTTTCCTCCATTTCTTACAACGTAAGACGTAACAAATTATTTTTCCTACGCAAGACGCATTGTTAGTGTACGGGTTGTTCGAAATGAAAATCGGACCGCTAGAGTTTCTGTTTTTTCACGTAATCTCGCCCGGAATCGTAGAACGAAAAAAAATGTCAACACCTAACCAAAACAAATCGCCTCTTTAGAAACGTCGCGAATATTAATTTATCCACGTAGTATTTCGAAGTGTACTGCAGTTATGGCTTCTAAACACAAAAATCGAAAGCAGATGTATAATACAAGTCGCGAACCCGAATCGAACTTTATATACGTATATAAAAACAACGTAAACGTCCGTCTATGCCGAATAACGTCCGTTAAACACGATTTTACGTCCAAGTAACGGAAGATTCGACATTTTTCCATTTCGACAAATCGGGTTCAATCTCTTCTCTTTCGTTTCGTTCGATGTTCAAAAACATTTCGTGTCAGTTCGGTTCGCAACACCACGGACGACAACAAGCGGCGCCCGCGACCCCCGGAAGACGCGACGCAGCGAACGAGACCGTAGCGGAGCAGAGCGAGTCGTATTTTCGACGCGTTTTTTATTTTTAAAAAATTTTCTTCGTTTCGTCGAAAAAACTACCGCGTTCGAACGGCAAAGGAGTTGTGCTAAATCGGTTCGTCTGCGGCAATAGTACGATCATTGTCGAATCGCGTTCACTCATCTCTTTTTTTTTACCGCGTCTCTTCGCACAGCGGTTTCGACGAAAATTTGTTTTTCTCTTCACACAGCGGTTTCGACGAAAATTTTGTTTTCGTTTCGCGCGAACCGTTTCGACGAAAATTTTGTTTTTCGTTTCGACGCGGTGGCTGCGGAAGCTGATTGTACCACGCGACCGGATGATTAATGGCCAGCAGCAGCGACCGTGTACGGATGGTCGTTTGCCACTGGGTGGTCGATTACGTGCCATGATTCGTACTGATTCGTATAGATTCGTTTAATTAGTTCACTTTGTGAAAATTCCACGCACGAAACCCCCTAACACGTATTTTCACGTTGAAAACGCCAACAATATACTTGTGCGTCGCGCGGAGATTTTTCGTTCTTTTCACTCGGCCGGTCGACTCCGTTTTTCAGAATGTGAACTTTGAAAACCGGCGAAATGTGAATTCGTCGCCTGCATTTCGTCGTGTAAACCGAACGGTCAGAACACTACTGCAGTACGGTTTGACCGGGGAAAGAGAAAAAAACCATAAAAAAAAAGCCGACGAGATTCGAGGAACAGCGCGACGTTTTTACCGTTTTCTACGCGGTCGACTTCAAAACGGAGCGTGATGTAAAGCGTAAACTGCGCGTA